>PPJM03000025.1:0-184078 GCA_003705765.3 Blastobotrys mokoenaii
TTTCTGCTTCTTGGCTAGTTGCGGAAGAGGATGGCTGTGAATCAGTAGATCTACCACTCGAATCAGGATTGCTTGAAGAGGGGGATGAGAGCGGCTCTCCAAATCTCTTATTCAACTCAGGAATTGTAATAGAAGGGAATGACTGCGATTGGGCAGCCGTGGTATTTGATTGATAGGTGCAAGAAGAAGTCGTGGGAGCTGGCTCAATGGGTCCATGACCAAAATTTTCTTCTAACCACTCCTTCCAATTCCAGTCGACAAACAATTCAAGGTATTCAGTAAGAACATTGTCTTTCATCCACCTGGATAGAGTGTCAGAAAATTTTCCAGGAACATAGTCCTCAGCTCCGGGTAATTCCAGCTCAAGACTTGGACCAAAAAATGCACCTGATAAATCCCAGACAACAATGTCCATATTGGTGTCGTCAACGAGTAGAATAGTATGTGGCCAGTATTTACCCATGATACCAACTTCTCTTAAGTCGAACTGTCGCTCTGTTCTGATGACATTTTCCATCAATTTCTTTCTTTGGTGCTGGCTGAACGACTCGGGGTCTACCTTGTGCAATCCAATACCTTCTCTGTACTCCCTAAGGATTACTCGGACTTCACGAAACTTGTGTTCAGGATTGCCTCGAACTGGTACCTGAGTAGTAAATGAACCATAAAAGGTTGGTATCATTTTCCCCTCCAAATCTTCTAAAAGTTTGTAGGCGGTAGTGGCGGTTGAATACCAACTATCGGCAACAATTGAGGAATTTTCGCCGGTAAAGACTAG
The DNA here is from genome assembly GCA_003705765.3 of Blastobotrys mokoenaii. Lineage (NCBI taxonomy): Eukaryota > Fungi > Ascomycota > Dipodascomycetes > Dipodascales > Trichomonascaceae > Blastobotrys > Blastobotrys mokoenaii. Next base: position 779 of record PPJM03000025.1, read on the forward strand.
TGGATCATATATTTCCGCCACAACTTGAGTTTTCTTAACTAGTTTTGCCAGGTTTGAGGATATGATACTGGCGCTGAACAAAAGTGGCATATCCTCTTTGGGGGTTTTCATAGGTATTGGGCCACCCAGCTTGATCTCAACTACTTCTTCCCCAACCTCGCCTGGGAGAGGGGGCCATATGAGAATACGTTGTTCAGTGGGAAATTTAAGTATCTCCCTGTGCCGCTCTCCAAGCCGCTCGGAGTGGAACTCTCGTACTTTGGCCACATCGGGTCGTGGTGGTTTGTGGCTGCGAAGAGTCAACTTGCGGTCCCTGTGGAAATTTTCATAATCGAGGGTAATAAGTGGGTCTTCATCTACTTTCATAGTTGAAATTAAAAGACGGGAATGTGGAAGACGGACTCGAGAAAAAAATGTATTTAAGTTTAATGAGATGGGGCAACAAAAATGAGGTTTATGTGGAGTCTGGAATATATGAGGATTGCTCTCACTCAACAGCATTACTGCACCGGGAAAAAGAATATATCTAAATTGAATCCCGACATACTGCCTGAGGTAGACTATATCTAAACATAGTGACTTCTACAGCCGGGGATATAAATACTATAATAGACATCTTGGGCGGCAACATTAAGTTGACTGGACCACCCGTGCCTAGCGCATATTAGACAATGCGGGTTCCCTCAGTACCTGATAACCGGGGGAAACCCCACTAGCCCTTTAATCCTCTAATTTAGACAATATCATTGAAGTCATAGTGACAAGGTTAATGGGGAAGACCAGGTCAACACCATCTTAGGATAAGATTTGCGGTTCGGATTTGAGTAACTCAGTTAGCGCTAGAAGGCCATCCTTCGTGTTGAGGAGACGTCTTAGACTGAGCTCCGGGGAGGCTGCGAGCGGCAAGTGGCGGGATTGGGCCCATCGTTTACAATGGGGGAGGATATGGTCAATCGTTTCGAGCGTGTTTCCATCACACTCACACTCCGGTATTTGGATGAGATAATGGTTTTCCTTCGTATCACCTGTCCGCTTCGTCACCGGACAGGAGGAATCCCACATCGTCGATTGACAACATACGAACTTGTAACCCCATGTTACAACAGTGAAAAGTTTATCGCCCTGGCTGGTGAAGCCAAATATAAGACCATAGTGTCCTTGTGATTTCAAAGATTTTAAATAGATAAATTCGATGGGGCCGATTTCCCCTGTGCCTTTGCACCGGTGACACGTAGGGGAAACCTTTTCTCCTGGAGTGAGAACGTACGAAACGTTGGTATAAGCACCAATGCTGTTGTGCCCACAAGATACTGGGGGACAACCTGTGTCAGCCACCCTGATGTGGGAGTCCATCTAATGAGATAGTTGCGGTATAGAGTTTCAAAAATCAATCACCGCGATCAGACCTTCCTTAGTATTAAGCAAGGTGTGAAGATTGGAGTCTGGCAAGGAGCTGAAGTACTTCGCACGCTGTTCCTCGTAATCAGCGCACTGCAACAGGATGTGTTCAATCGTTTCTAATTCTCCACATGGACAATCATATCGTGCATTACTTTGGATTTTCAAAAAGTAGGCTCCAAATGCGCCGCATCCTGTCCTCAGCTGTACGGCTTTACTGAGGTTACGACGTGAGCCTTCTTTCATGAAATGGTGTAGGGGATTTGCTTTCCGCCTGCGGTAGAAGGTACATCCAACTGCCTCACGGTAGTGTCTGCCTTTCTCATGGTCCGTAAAGAACCTTTCCCACGCGGTTAACAGCTCTTCTCGAATGGCCTTGCGCAATTCATTGTTCTTTTCCCAGAACTTCCCTGCACTCTTTACTTTTGGCTGGCATCACGGGGGCGTTTGCTCCAATACCTAAACTTGTCATCATCGACTGCAACCTTCAGCCATTGCCTCATCGATTCCAAGCTTTTACCAACCTTGTTACTTCTTCGGAGACTTTGGCCCAACGGATTTGCTGGATTAATCTTCGATTTTATTCGTAGCGCGGCGTATTTCCATACCTCCTGCTGCCGAAGCTCGAAAGGTGGGATGCCTGCTTCATTCTGTAGCGCTGGTATAGGAGTATTCCTGTACGCCCCGATAATCTTAATCCAACATTTTGTGCTGAATCTAGTTCATCTCGGCGTGTCTTTGACACTAGATTTGGGATCCGTATTCAGCTGCGGACCGCACGCATGCTCTGTATAATCTAGATAGAGATTTCAGGATGGGTTGTATATGTATCTTTTGAGCGCTGTTACCACACTGTTGGGACTGGGCCCAATTTCCAATGTATATGCATTATGGTATGCCGTTAATTGTGTCCCCCAGCTGGAAAATCTGGGACAACATATGAGGATTGTAGATTTGTATGCTAGCAGTGGGAAATCTCTTTCCTGTTAGAATTGACTGTAATGTGCGGATGATAGTCGATTACATACGCCCGACATCACAAAAGTATTCAACCTTCAAAGATATATAGAATATGGTGCTACATAATAGTAAATGGGATAAAAAGGCCACTAGACGGTACTACAAAAAGCATGGGATCGATCCTCGGGCTGGGAAAGAAGAAGAGGAGGAGCTAGAGCCAACGGAGGAGATCAGATCAAACCTATGGCGTTACCAAGACGCCGAGGACCCTGAGGTCGAGGAGCAGCGGTTCACCAACAAAGTAATCAGCGGTGAAGAGACCGGACAAGTAGGAGAGGATCTGGAGCATACGTTGGCGCAAGCAGGAGTGCGGCAAGTTGAAGAGCGAGACGCCAAACCAGTCAAGTTCTTCCCCGACGCAGAGGTTGACGAGGAGGCAGAAAAAGACTGGAAGGAGGTGATACGGGGCGCCAAGGGCCAGACAATAGATATCAGCCAGTACGAAAAGGCCCGGGACAAAAACAAGCTGGTCCATGACAACCCAGAGCAATTCGATGAGATTCAGGCGGCCATCGACCATAGTAAATTTGTCAACAACGTCAAGCAGCGGTTTGGCCGGTCTGTCCATGGAGGGCTTGGTCAAGAGGATGAGGAGGACATTGATGATTTCTTGAACAGCCTTGACGACGGGGAGGCGGTTGAAGAGGTCAAGCACCAAACCAAACCTACCAAGCCTCACAGTCTGGACGCCAAAAGCCAGCAATTCCTCGACAGTCTAATAGGCTAGCCATTACCATTCATTAATGATAGTGTATTTGCGAGAAGGGAGTCATTACAAGTCGTTACAAGATACATCCTCTAACAAACGATGTATAATACGGACTAAAAAGCCACGTTCTTTTTTCGCGGGAGCATACTGGCAAAAAATCCGATCAATGGACTGGACAGAATAATCATTCGCCGCTTTCTCTTCTTTTTCTGGGGTATTGTAGCGGCATTGGTCGGGCTCCCTGGACTTTTGTCATATTTTCGACTGGGGACCTCGACCGGTTCGGCCGCCGCAGGAGTGGTTTCAACTACCGGCGCCCTGTGGTCTGTTTCGCGCTGTATCAGGGCCAGGCTCGATATCATTACTGCCTCAATGAAGCGAATGCGGTTCTGGTGTTGCGCCATTCGAGAGCTCGTGCTGTACGACCGTCTAATCGCCCTGACCTTCCCCAATGGGCCCACGCCCATGGTTGCGACGCTCGAAACGCTCTGAATCGAGTTACGCCGTCGCCTGGCACCCACGTCCTCGCCAGCGTCCAACTGTGCTCTCCGGAGGGAGCGCGTAAACTCGTCTAGGTAGCTGATAGAGCTCTCCGCGGTCCGCAACTGAGAGCCCTCCAGCACCGCCAGCTTCTCGCCCTTGCGCACAAAGTACCACCGCTTGGTCCCGCTCGCGGTGTCCTTGCGCACCCACCGGCCCACTGTGGAGTCTGTGCTGTGGTCCACGACCCGCAATGCCTCGGAGGGGCCGTTGGTGTCGGGCACCAAGAACCATGCGACGGGCTGGGCGTAGAACGCGCCGAGCACGTCGTTTGGCGACGACACCGACGCCCGGGCACCGCCAGCCCGGGTCAGCCGAATCGACGACTCTGGAAGAAGGCACGGCGTCGCCGCAGGCACAAAGTAGACCCCGGCCCGTGAGAACTGGGCCATGGTGCTCTCGCCAGCAGGCGCATCGTATTGGTGCACCGTGAACAGATCGGTCTCGCCGTCGCTCTCAATCGGCGCCTGGGTGCCATCATAGAGCACCACGCGGCCAGTGTCCTGGTCCAGGCTGTACGCGTTCTTTATCCGCGAGGGCCGCTTGCCGGAGGACTGTACCACATTGAACAGCGGCTCGGGATGCAGCGTCTTCAGTATCCGCTGCACCTGTAGCGCGAGATGCTTTTGGTTCAAGGCCCTGGCATACAAATACCGCTCCGAGTACTCGGAACCCTTGCGGGCACCCTTGACAGCCATTTAAAGTGCTATGAATAAAGGTGGCGCCAAGGACCACAACTTGTCTACGTTATCTTTCTAGCTTCTCAAAGGGTACTTTTTGGTATAGGTCCGCCAATCTCTCTCTGGCACATGCCATCTGCCGCTCAATTATGCATTTGAACATTCCATCGGCAAGGTGCCACGCTATTATAATGCACGAATCTCAAAGTACTCTCTACGATTATTAAACCTACACATTACTTATTCGCCCGCAGTTCACGACTCACACACGAATGGTCACATCTTTTTGAAACCATCTCCGCCTCCTATGAAACCGCAGTGGAAAAAGCGGCTACTCAGCCGCACCCGGTTTCTCCGGGAGGTGCGTCTGGATGGCGTATACGATTGTCTGTTATGTCCGCGAGATTAGACCAAGAAAAAATATACGTACAATTTTTTTTTTCATATGGTTCTGTAGGGTTGGTTGGATTGCTTCTGCTTTGGTGGGCTGACTAGGAGGTGGAGGCAGCAGGGACTAGGCCTCGGCACGCACACACTCCCCCTTACACAAGGCATTAGACAACTATCTCTTCATAATTCCAGGGTACTAAAGAGGGCAGGCCGGAGAGTTTTTTTTGCCCCCCCTCCCCTGACTACGGTCTTAGGACCCAAGTATTAAACCTGGTTTGGGATTCATTTTTGATTGGAGTTTGAGTTTTATTTTTTTGGCTAAGAAAGGGGCTGCGGATGGAGGGATCGGGAATCGGTCGTTAATAATAGGAATAGATCAGCTTTTGTAAGCCAGGGACGTGTGACAGCTGTTTTGAGAATTGGCCGTTGATCCGACTCAAAAACGATTCTGTGTAATTTATTAGCGATATTAGTTAGTGATATGTGTAATCCGCCAGTGGTTTAGTAAGACTAGTGCTTAGTGTTTGCCGCTGGCTGTGCGGCTCATACGGCTGAATCACCAGTCCCCCTGAATTGACATATATCCGTTAGCATTAAATAATCTACATCGTTTCTTCCCAAACGAGGCCTTTGGCCATTCGGGTCTTTGAGTCCATCGAGTCATTACGGTCGTCCAATTACTAGCCTACCAACACCTGCTGCTGTGGCTGCTCCTGTTGCTGCTCTTGCAAAAATTGTGGTTGTTGCTCTTGCAAAAATTGCTGTGGTTGTTGCGGCTCTTGCAAAAGCTGTTGTGATTGCTGCTGCTCTTGTAGTTTTTGTTGCTGCTGCTTCTTTTCCCGCTTGAGCCGGGCGCGTCTCTGAGCTAGGGTCTCTGATTCCGCCTGGGAAGCTTCCAGGGCAGCCTTCTTTTCTCGCTTGAGCCGCGCCCGCCGCTCGGCAAGACTCTCGTCTGCTCCGTCATCAATCACCGTCTTGGGGGCAAACTTGGCTACCTTCTCCAGATCGGCGCGGGACATGCGCGACAGCTGGTGCCAGGCAATCTGCTCCTTGTAGTCACGCTGGGCAATGTCATTGAGCTGCATGAGCGACCGTGAATGTCGATAGTCTAATGGATGCCGTGACATGCGCTGGTCCTTCATCATGCTCTCCTCCAGGTGAGACTCTTGCATGACTAAGTTTGTCCGCGCTTTGCGGCTCGCCTTTCGCAGCTCTAGCTCCTCAATCAGCGACGTGGGCTTGACCGAAGGCACAACGCCGCCAAGCTCAACCATGTTGTTTGCAACCGCCGCAATTGTATCCGGATCGTAACTTCTAAATGCCAGATCATCGTTATTCGGAGGCGCCTCCTCCTCTGCACCCGAGTCGTCGGTGTCAAACTCTTCCAGGTACTCGGGCTGGTTCTTCTTCTTGCGCAGGCGCCGCTTTTTCTTCTTCAGCAAGTCCTTCTCCTTCTTGGACTTCTTCTTGTCCTCGTCCTCGCCGTCGTCCCACGGCTCATTGTCCATTCCAAGGTTGCGGTCCTCATCGTCGCTCTCAATTGTGGCCCGGCCCGAGTCAATGGACAGCGCCGGCGAGCTGGCCCGTTCGCTGCCGTTCAGGGTGCTCGCGTTCATTGAGTACACGCTGCTGCGGCGGCGCGGGTACTTTTCGCCAAATGTCATGATCGACTCCTGGTCAAACTGGTTCGCGTTCCACGTCGGCGGAGAGAGAATGACCGACGCTCTATTTGGATTGTAATTGGGGCGGGTTGCCCCCGCTGACGCCGCCGCGGCGCCTTGCTTGTTGCGCTTCGACAGCAGCGGCGGCAGCCTCAGCTGGACGGGGATGGGGGCCGGGTAATAAATAAGGTCGTCCTGCGCCGTGGGCACAATTGGAGGCAGAAACTCTTCGGTGGGCCGCGGGTCGAGAATCGACCGTCGCGAGAACCCGGAAATCGAGGACGCGCCGCGGGAGTGGCCCTTGGCAGGCTCCCCCGCTGAATTGACCGTCGCAATGGAGACCTGGGAAATGTGGCCCACCGAATGCTGCGGCGTTCCGTTGGGGGCAAATGCATACGACGGCTCGGGAGTGTGCCGCACTGGCGCTGAAACGGGCTTTGGATCGTTGCCCGTCGGCAGCTGGAACTCGGCGGTGCTCTCAGCATCATCGTCCTCGTCGTTGGAGAACTCTGGGAGCCGCCCGGCCATTGTGGGGTCATTGTTCAGGCTCGCGGGGGTGCCAATGTCTTCAATTGATGCAGCCTGCGGCGAGTAAAACTCTTCCTCTTCCTCCTGCTCCATCGCTGCGGCCTGCACTACGCGGTGCGGTTTGGGATGGTACAGCTTGAGCTCCTCCTCTTCGTACTCAATGCCGTCATCAAACTCTTCCTCCTCAGCAGCTTTTTCTGCTTTGGACGGAAGGGACATGCTAGGCGAGTAAGAAGCCAGACTTTGGCTGTCTCCTTCATTTAGCCCATCTTCATTTAGCCCATCTCCTTTATTTAGAGTTTGCGTTTTTTCAAGAGACTCGTCAAGACAAAGAGCCTCCGTCTGGGCGACCAGCTCTTCATCACTATGCTTCTGCGGAACGAGACGAATGGTTGGCTCGTCTTTTACCGACTCATCAACATGCTCTTCGTGTCTCTCTTCCACCCCATGGACAGGCCCGATGGTCCTAACGGTCTCCACGGCCTTTTCGCCCTTTTCATCCACGCCTTCCGGGATCTCTATCAGCTCCGCGCTGCCATTGCTGCTTTCCAGCTCGCGTTTTTCAATCCCCTGCCATCCACCGCTACTACCGCTGCTTCGCGTGTCGGCCCGCGACAGCTGGCCCTCCTGTTCGCTGACATGCACGCCATCAAACCCGGCAAACGTGTCTTCCTCTAGCTTGGGACTCATCTGCGCTTTCCGTGACAGTTTCGGTGGTGTCATGAGCAGCACTGGATACGCATGTTGATGTTGAACCGGCGGTGGGTAGTTTTCAGTCTGCCCTGCGTAGGTTGGAGTCTGAAGATCTCTGCTAATTATAGCTGCTGGGGGGTTATCAACCGGCTCAGGGTCCGCAAGAGCAGTAGGAGACTTGACTGACGACGACTGTGTTCTCTGTGACGACCTGCGGCGGGCGTTGAAGAGAGCCATTATACAGGCCACGTCGAAATGTCACAAAAAATCACGGTGGGCAAAAGGAGAGGAGAAAGTAAAAGTCGAAGATACTCAGCAGTGAAAAAAAATAAATCTTAATCCCTCACAGATACGCTCTCCAACCCTGTTTTTTATTTTTTTTCGGGGGTGCAGAACCAGCTCAGACTCGGCGTATGGTCGTCAATCCGTCTTCATGTGAAGGGGTATCCCCTGAAAATCACCCCGGAGTATTCCAAATGATTGTAGGAAGCTTTGGAGAGGGATTCGGGTCGAATTAATAATGAAAATGAGTAGAGAAAGAAAGATTGAACACGCCCAGAGTTTAGATTCACAGAGATACGGGCGGTGGATCTTGGTTGTCTCTTATCTCCATGGGTGGGGTATGCACCGATGTGCACGTCCCGACACATCCTCCACCTCACCTCACCTCAATTGTCCTATAAATCGCATTTGACAAACAAAACAATGCTTGGATGAAGACGGATTCGTGGAATGGCCAAAAAAAGCTCTTGCGGATTTTTTCGCTTAGGCCTGTCTATTTCGGATGGTGCCAACTACATGCGCCGTAGCGACATGGCGCCGTCCGGGGAAAATGTGTCATCGCGGTCTGCCATATAAAAAGCGTAGGAGATCTTTCTGAAAAAAAACACAACGGCATAAGAAAATGATCAAACAAGAGTCGAAAGCTCAGTATCTCGAAGAACTGCGTCAATTGTCAGTGGACAAGGAGTCTACCCAGCCGGTTGGTATCCGACCTGATAAAGAGCAGATCGAAGCATGCCAAAACGCACTGGCCAAGACCGTGCCTGAGGACGGACTGGGATTGGACAAGACGTTCCGTTTTCTGGTAGACAAGGTGGTTCCGGCATGCTCGAACCAGGCAACGAGGTACTTTTACGGGTTTGTCACGGGCGGAGTGACCCCGGCTGCCTCGCTGGCCGATAATTTGGTGACCCTAACGGATCAAAACTGCAGCGTCCACCTGCCAGATCTCTCGATCTCTTCTCAGGTAGAGAGCAATGCTCTGCTCATGCTGCTGGACATTCTCAAGCTCGACGCCGACCGGTTCAAAGGGCGGGTGCTGACTACAGGAGCTACTGCCAGTAATATCCTTGCTCTTGCGTGTGCGCGAGAAGGGGTCCTGGCCAAGGCTCTTACGGCCCAGGGGCTGGATCCAGTGGCCAATGGCGCTGCCGAGCTCGGGGTGATGGGGTCTATGAAGAAGGCCGGCCTTGAAGAGATCCAGATCATCGCGTGCGACTGCCATTCTTCACTGGTAAAAGCGGCCTCGGTGGTCGGGCTGGGGCGATCCAGCGTCAAGCCTGCGCGCCACGCCTCCAAGGCGTGGGACTTTGACCTTGCTGAAGTTGAGCGGCTGCTTGCACGGCCAGGCGTCGGGTCAATTGTCGCCGTGAACTTTGGCGAGGTCAACACGGGGCTGTTTACGACCCGGGTGCGGGAGATCAGGGAGCTTTGCGACAAGTACAACGCCTGGATGCACATTGACGGCGCGTTCAGCATTTTCTTGCGGGCGCTGATGGGCTCTGACTCTCCGCTGGCCAAGTTTGCCTCGGAAAGGTGCACGGGCCTGGAGCTGGCCGACAGTATTACCGGCGACAACCACAAGACGCTCAACGTGCCGTACGATTGCGGCTTTTTCTTCACGCGCGACATGGATTTGATGGAGCAGGTGTTCCAGAACGCTGCTGCGGCGTACCTCAAGACGGCCGCCACGGGGCCCATCAAAAGCTCGTCCAACATTGGGCTGGAGAACTCGCGTCGGTTCAGGGCGCTGCCGGTGTACTCGACCCTGGTCGCATACGGCAAGAGCGGATACAGAAACATGTTGGAGAACCTGGTTAACCATACCCGGGCCATTGGCCGCTACATTAGCACGAGCGAGCACTATGAGCTGCTGCCGGCGGGCGTCACGCCGGAGGAGCTGTCGACGATTGTGTTATTCCGGGCCAAGGACGACAAGCTCAACGCCAGCCTCAAGCAGCTGATCAACGACGACAACCGGATCTACGTGAGCGGCACGGTCTATGATGGCAGCGCTGCGGTGAGAATCGCGCCGTGCAACTGGCAGATCCAGCCCGGCGACCACGAGTTTGTCACCACCGTTCTCGAGAGCGTAGCCCGTTCTTAACTACCAATGAGCTATAGTGGGCCTAATTGAACACAGAACCACTAAAATTAATTAGAACTACCAGACATTCGATGCATTAATAACAAACATACATCAAGTAACGACAGGGAAAGAATTTGCTAGCAGAGCGTGTTCGAGGGCCAGCCCTCGAGCTCCCGTAGCTGGGGGGAAACCCCCCAGACCCCCCTCAAGCTTTCCTGGTATTAGCGGCATAGGCATCGCTGGGTAATGGAGAACTGTTCTCGCTAGAGCCTGAAGGGCTCGTTGCAACACGGTCCATTGGATATAGGTGTTTGTGGAGGAGTATCATGTTGACGTACTGTAAACTTTCAGCCAATTCCATATGGAAAGACTGGCCCAAGCAGTGTATGCCATAGCCTCGACAGGCGTCTTTGGTTATTGGCACCAAAGAGGGGCCCATTCAAACCGGCATTGATGGTGCAGTCATAGTCGATATCAAATGTTGTTAGGAGGTTGTAAAACTCAATGTTCGATATTTAGCCTTTTCATACAAAGCTCTCATGTCATGCTTGCTCACTCGGTCCTCTTTTTTTCACGACGTACAAGAAACCTGGCAGCTTGAGCCCTCTGTCAGGTATACGAGAAATATTAGGCATTGAATAAATGGATCGATCAATAATAAACTTGATTGTTTTCTATATAATTGGTTATGTTTAAGACATATGAAAGTGCGGCTGCGCATTGATGCAAAAACAATAGCTCATGTACTCATCCGGGGTAGGCCAGCCAAATGTAAAGGCGAGCTTTCAAAGTACATAGATACAGAACAACAGTCCCGTGAAATCACAGCCAGTTTCAATTGAAGAGGTACAATTCGATGCAGAGATCGGGGGTCTGGGGGCTGGCCCCCAGCCACGGGGGGTTTGGGGGGCAAAGCCCCCCAAGAACCACCCTAGCCTAGCTTCCAGCCCCAGGTTGGCCCTACGCGAGCAATTGCGGCGCCATGGAGCACCCAGAAGACAGCGCCGCCGCGCCCAAGCCTCGATGAATTAACGCTATTTCACCGGGGCCCTGGGGGAGGGTCGGTACTCCGCGTTGGGAGAACAGCGCACGCGAGCCCTGCACGCCAAATTTTTCAAGGCAGACCCCTCGCGCAAAAAATTTGCGAAAAAAAGCGTGTCCACCACACTCTGGCGACGGTACAACAAGATAGGGTAGCCATGTCGCGATTTTTCCAGGCTGCGTCCGATAGCGAGACGAGTTCTTCCGAGGAGGAGCTGTACAGCTCCTCGGAGGAGGAGCAGTCGGAGGAGGAATCCTCGAGCGAAGAAGAGAGCTCTGAAGAAGAGTCTGAAGAAGAGTCCGAGTCGGACGAGGAAGGGCGACCGGCCAAGGGCCCGCAGGCGTACATGCGGAACAAGTTTTTGAAGGGCAGCACTGCGGCGGACTCGTCGGACGAGTCGGAGGAGTCTGACGACGAGCGACGGGTGGTCAAGAGCGCCAAGGACAAGCTCATTGACGAGGTGGACGCATGCATCAAGGCGATTGACAACGGCAAGAAGATCAACGACTGGGTGGCGATCTCGGCCGAGTTTGACAAGCTGAACAAGCTGGTGGACCGGGCGGTGAAGCAGTACCAGACGACGCCCGTGCAGTACATCAAGACGCTGTCGAGCCTCGAGCAGGTTGCGCAGGAGGCGACCAAGAACGAAAAGTCGGCCAAGAAGAAGATGAACGCGCTCAATTCGCGTGCGCTCAACACGCTGCGGCAGCGGCTGCGGAAGACGAACCGGGAACATGAGGACAAGATCACGGCGTACCGGGCGGACCCGGTCAAGTTCGAGCAGGAGGCGAGGGCGCCGTCGCCGGCGGCGGCCATTGTAGTGCCCAAGTCTGCGCGGGGCGCGCCAATGGCGGTCGCGGCGCCGCAGCAGGCGGTGGGCGACGAGGACGGGTTCGCGACGGTGGGCAAGGCCGGCAAGGTGCTGCAGTACTCGGCGGACTCGATTTTCAAGAACCTCATGGCCATTGTCGAGAGCCGGGGCAAGAAGAACACGGACCGGGGCGAGCAGATCAAGGTGCTGGAGAAGCTGAGCGAGGTTGCGGCGACGCCGTACCAGCAGATCAGCGTGCTGCTGATGCTCATCCCGATCCGGTTCGATCTGACCGCGTCGGGCTCCATCATGCTGACCCCGAACTGGAAGGCGGCGGAGAAGGACATTCGGGCGCTGCTGCAGGTGCTGGAGGACCACGCCAGCGAGTACCGGGTGATTGAGTCCGCCGCGGAGCCCGAGGACCTTGAGAAGGGCCCGCTGCCGGGCGCCGACGGGGTGCGGGAGATCCCGGGCTCCATCGTGTCGCTTGTCGAGCGGCTCGACGACGAGCTCAACCGGGCGCTGCTCGCCATTGACCCACACACAACCGAATACGTAGACCGGCTGAGAGACGAGGCGGACCTGTACAACCTGATTGTGCGGGCGCAGCTGTACCTCGAGGCCAACCTCAAGGGCGCCGAGCCGCAGTCGTCGCAGTCGCTGAGCCGGCTGCTGGTGCGGCGGCTCGAGCACGTGTACTACAAGCCGACCAACGTGATTCTCACCATTGAGAAGAACGCGTGGGCCAAGATCCCGGCGGGCCAGAATAGCGTTGTGACGCCGCGGGTCGACGCCTCCGAGGAGCTGCCCAAGGGCTACACCATTGAGCTCGTCAACGCCATGTGCTCCGTGCTGTACCGCCAGGCCAACACCATTTTCAGAACGCGGGCCATGCTGAGCCACATTTACCACTACGCGCTTAACGACCACTACTTCCGGGCGCGGGATATGTTCCTCATGTCGCATCTGCAGAGCTCCATCCACAACGCCGAGCCGGCGATCCAGGTGCTGTTCAACCGCGCGCTGGTGCAGGTCGGCCTGTGCGCCTTCCGAACCGGGCTCATCAGCGAGTGCCAGACCACGCTGCAGGAGATGTGCTCCTCCTCGCGGCTCAAGGAGCTGCTCGGCCAGAACGCGCGATACCAGACGGGCGACAAGCAGCGGATGCTGCCGTTCCACATGCATATCAACCTCGAGCTGCTCGAGTGTGTGTACCTGACGGCGTCGCTGCTCATTGAGATTCCAATGATGGCCTCGCTCGGCGGGTCCATCGACGCCAAGAAGAAGATCATCTCCAAGCCGTTCCGGCGAATGCTCGACTACCACGACCGGCAGGTGTTCACGGGCCCGCCAGAAAACACGCGGGACCGCATCATGCAGGGCGCCAAGGCGCTGCTCAGCGGCAACTGGACCACCGCGCGAGACCTGCTCGTCGGCATTAAGATTTGGTCGCTCATGGCCGACCCAGAGCGAATCAAGTCCATGCTCACCGAAAAGCTCCAGGAGGAGGGCCTGCGAACATATCTGTTTAGCTACGGCTCGTACTACCAGAGCCTTTCTCTCGAGACGCTGAGCACGCTCTTCGACCTGCCCACCAAGCGGGTCTCGGCCATTGTGTCCAAGATGGTGGCCAACGAGGAGATTGCCGCGGCGCTCGACCAGAAGACTAACGCCGTGGTGTTCCGACAGGGCGTCGAGCTCTCGCGTCTCCAGGTGCTCGCCCAGGCGCTCGCCGACAAGGCCGTCCAGCTCACCGAGCGTAACGAACGACTTGCCGCCGGCGGCCACCAGCTCGAATCGGGCTCTTCCAGACCAGCCAACACGGGATCTGGCCAGCAACAACAACATCAGCAGCGTCAAAAAGGCGGCCGAGGGCCCCAAAAAGTTAAGGCATAGACCCCTCTTCCCCTGTTAAATCCGTAATTATGTATTCAAAAAAGTATCCTCCGTCTCGACGTATCCACATTTGTCCCCATCTCAAGCTTGGTAAATGGCTGGATCTATGACATGTGAGCTAATCAATGGCTGGATTATTAATAACCTTGTGATCGTACGGGTGAGCAGAAGCGAGAAGGTTCGCAAAGGACGGCTATAATCCACCACTTTTGGTTACCCAGACTAGTGAAGCAGCAAGGGCACGGGAGTTATTTTATTAAAATGGGCCAATTGGCCGATAAATCATGTATGTAAAGATAATCTAATTGGAAAAGTTGGTGAGATATGACAGGGGTATGCGGCTGATTGCTCAGGGGGAAGGCAAACGGCTGTGCACCGGGGCGCGCGAGAAAAAATTACTAGTGGAAAAATGCCTTCTTATCGATCAAACGACTTTGAGGTCATTATAGATTGAAACAACGATGAGTTCGAGAGCAGTTTCGCTGGTAAAGCTGTGCCAGATTTGCGAAAAGGACAAGCCCGTGTTGAAGCGCCCCAAGACTGGCCAGCGGCTGTGCAAGAGCTGTTTCTACATGGTCTTTGAGACCGAGATCCACAATACCATAATGGACACCAACCTGTTCCACCGGGGCGAGAGAGTCGCCATAGGAGCCTCGGGCGGCAAAGACTCCACCGTGCTTGCATATGTCATGAAGACGCTGAACGAGCGGTACGACTACGGCGTGGAGTTTGTTCTCCTCTCCATCGACGAAGGGATCCACGGGTACCGAGACGACTCGCTCGAGACCGTCAAGCGGAATAAAGAGCAGTATGAGATGGATCTGAAAGTCGTGAGCTACGGAGACTTGTATGGGTGGACTATGGATCAGATTGTTGCCCAGGTCGGGAAGAAGAACAACTGTACGTACTGCGGAGTGTTTCGACGCCAGGCGCTGGACCGAGGTGCAGTGCAGCTCGGCATTAGCCACATTGTCACCGGCCACAATGCAGACGACATGGCGGAGACGGTGCTGATGAATTTGCTTCGGGGAGACTCTGCACGGCTCGACCAGTGCACGGCTATCGTGACCGAGTCTGCAGAGTCCCCCGTGAAGCGGTCCAAACCACTCAAGTACACTTATGAGAAGGAAATTGTGCTCTACGCGCACTACAAAAACCTGGACTACTTTTCTACCGAGTGCACGTACTCTCCGGAGGCGTTCCGAGGCACGGCGCGGGCCCTTATTAAGAACCTAGAGGCTGTGCGGCCGTCTACGATCATTGATATCATCAGATCGGGAGAGAGCTTTGTTATTAAGCGCAAGAACAAGTCTGTGGGGAAGAAGCCCGATAGTACCAAGAACCCTGCGCCGCTCTTTAGCACGGAGATTAAGATGAGCGGCCGATGTGAGCGGTGCGGCTATATGACCCCAAACAAGCTGTGCAAGGCCTGCATTCTTCTTGCGGGACTCAATGCTGGCAGAGCCAAGGTCGCCATTGAAGGAGGCAAGTCCGAGTCTGGGGAGGCGTTAGCTGTCAAAAAGCTCGAGCAGCTTACATTCTAATTCCCCTCCAAATACATTCCGCACAAAGGCATGTGTATTCTCTGCGAAGGCATACTATAGGCTAAGGCATGCATATCTATAGAGTGCCTGCTGTACGGCGATCGGCTGCCTTTGGCACGGCTGAAACGATCTGGTTGGGGTTGGTTTATTTTTGGGTGGGTGGATCGCACGCACGCCCACCGCCTGACAAAACGCTGCTGCGTATCTAAGCCGGTCCGGACCTTTCTATTAAGCCTTTTGCATTGAGGCATTAATAAGGGCATTCCACTTGACCCGTCCAACACAAAGAACACGGGCGTAGTTGGCGTATATTTTGAAGGGGGAGGAGTAACTTTCTGTATCGCTATAAGGTGTTAGTATTGAGGGTGAAATTTTTTTTTTCAAGTGACAAATGACTGTCCGGTCGTTTTTGAAGAACCACCGGAGGAGCCATTCCATGGGCACTGCCGAAACGGATGGCATCGTGAAACGGTTAAATCCAATCGCGTTACTACGGCGGACTTCGGAAAGTAGCGAAGAGATTGCAGGCGGGGATGTGGTGGAGATGTATAAGAATGCTGGAATCATCTACGGTACAAGGAAGCATGAATGGGATAGTGGAGCTGTGCAGAGAACAACCTCTCCGCGCAGCGTGTCGCTACCAATGAGCCCTGTGGAGGCGGCACCAAAGCCCAAATGGCGATATAGCCTCGGCGATAGCAGAATAGTTGAAGAGGAGAAGCTGGAAGAAGACGATCAAGATCTGAGGAGAGTCAGTTCGCAGGAGACAGACGGCGAGAGGAATATAATTGTGGCGAAAAAGACGAGAGCAGTGTCGTTAGACTTGGTAGATCGCCGCGATATAATCGAGGAAGAGAGTTGTACGTTGATTGAGAAGGACGGTAACAGTGAGAGTGACAAGGAGAATGAAAATACGGTTGATGAGAAAAAGTGTGACGAAAAAAGCCGAGAGAGCGGGGGCAATGTGGCTGAGGAGGAAAAAAGCTCTGACGACGCTCGATCAGTTTTCTCGTTCGAAGAGGACTACCAGATTGGCCGGAATCTATCAATAAAATACCACAAGCCGGCCGTCGCTTCAGTGTCTGATTCTCCGGATCCTCTGGTGGACGCAATGCTGGACTCGTTTGAGTCGACGCCCTATTTTGAAGACTCGCTGGAAGAGTTTGAGCAAAAGTACGCATCGTTCCTGGAACCGTACGAAGAGGAGAGCTACGACCTCGACGAGTATAACGAGACTAACGATAATGACATTAATGATGACACTGGTGCAACTGCCCGATTCTCTGCCTCTGATGTGTCTCCGCTTCGAGTGTCCAAGCTGTATAACGAAGAGAGCGAGGAAGAGCTGCGGCGACCAGATATATACGGCGGTGACGACCTTGGGGGTATCACCGAACTTCAACAAATCAACAAACTTAATCACGAAATTGACGAGTTCAAGGACGATTTAGACGAACTAAAGGACGAGGACGAGACTCCCGAGGCGTCTTCGCGCGTGTCTCCGTCTACCTCGCTATCAACGCACTCGCGGCCCTCTTTGTCGCTCAAGATACCCACTACCATTCGCCCTCAGCAGTACGACTTTTTGGATTATGACTACAGCTTGGACGACTACGAGTCGGGCGACTACGACGACCATTTGTTAGACGAGGCTAATGCCATTGGACTTGATGAAGAGGAGGAGGACTACAGATTTAATACTGATTCTGATGCCCAGGTAAGCATCCGCTCTTCCTCCTCGGGGTCCTCTTGGCGCAGAGGCGCCTTACTCCGCCGCGATAGCAGCGTCATTCGCCTCAAAGATAATACGATAACGCTCTTTTCACGCTCCTCGGAAAAGGAAGAGGCGTACTATGCCCTCCGCGAGACCCAGTTTGGTATTGCCGCGGAGCTGCCTACTATTCCGCGTAAGACTTCGCTGACACCAATATCGGAGCGATCTTATGAGGGAATATAGCCTTATTTTGGGCATGTACAGTATTTATTTAACATGTAGCTCAATGCGTCAAGCTCCTGTCCCCTCCGTCCACAAATGTCAACAGCGACATTTCCTTGATATAGTGGCATCCATTGCCTATTCAATTGAGGATCAAACTTGTTAGGGTCCATAACCCGTAACAAGCTGTAACAAATGTTTTGTATGAACCAATAATCAGCGGTTCTGTTTCATTTTCCAGCATCTTTTCAAGAGTATAACTCTAGTAATATACCATGCAATTGAGCTATCTACCCTCAATTCCATACACTATAGATCTGGCTCATTCAACACCTACCCGCGATGGCCATGTTGTGTTTCCAACACGTGGAAACATAACGTAATTGATACAACCATCTCAATACAGTGATAATCACTGATAACGTACCGGAGTTCTGTACTTAAGACATCTGCACTTTGTCAATTGCTCCAGACACACGTGGCCAAAGCCAAGATAAATTATTCAACTGCTAATAGGGACTTGTATTCAACATACACTCAAACAAGCTGCAGGACCAATAAAACAAGAATAAAAGAAAAAAGAAAACGAACTACGTCAAGCAGCCTAGCCCCTGCAGCGCAGCCTCGCATTTAGATTGACGTCTTTTAGTAACCTTCAGTGCATTAGTGATTTGCGTGCGCGCCGCGCGTGCGCAGGCCCGGTGGGAGCATTGGAGAAAAAAAAAATTTCGAAAAGTTCAATGGTGAATCTTTCATATTGGAATCCGGTAGAAAAAAATAAAAGAAGCGAAGCGAAACGCTTTTTTTTCGTATAAACGAGCCCGAGTGATTTGAATTTCGCATATTTATTTATTATCCTTCGACGCACGAAGACCGACAAAAAAGACTAATAATGGTATCTGCTTCCAAGGCAAAGAGAGAGGCTAAGAAGGCCGAGCGGTTGGCGGCCAAGGGCAAGACTTCCAAGGACACCTCCGGCACTACGACCCCAGTGCCAGTCGCCGAGGGTACTCCGGACACTGTGGCGGCCGCCGATAAGCTGGCGAAGCTCAAGCTTCAGGAAGATAAGCATGGCATTTCCGACCGAGTGACGACGGGTGTTCTGGCGTCGCTCGAGACGTCACGTGATTTGAAGATTAACTCAGTGTCGCTTGTATTCCACGGCAAGGTCCTGGTGCAGGACACGTCGATTGAGCTCAACTACGGGCGACGATACGGGTTGCTGGGAGAGAACGGTTGCGGCAAGAGTACGCTGCTGCGGGCCATTGCGGCGCGAGAGTTCCCGGTGCCGGAGATCATTGACATTTACCTGCTCAACGAGCCGGCGGACCCCAGCGAGTTCAGTGCGCTTGAGTGGGTTGTCAACGAGGCCGAGAGCGAGCTGGCGCGACTGGAGGGCCTTGTAGAGAAGATTCTCGAGGAGGAGGGCCCGGAGGCGCCTCAGCTGGAGGATCTTTACGAGCGAATTGACGAGCTCGATCCGTCTACTTTTGAGTCGCGAGCCGCCGTTATCCTTACTGGTCTCGGGTTCAACGCGAAGACCATCAAGAAGAAGACCAAGGACATGTCTGGTGGCTGGAAGATGCGAGTCGCGCTGGCCAAGGCGCTCTTCGTCAAGCCGACGCTGCTGTTGCTCGACGACCCGACCGCCCATTTGGATCTCGAGGCCTGTGTGTGGTTGGAAGAGTACCTCAAGCGGTGGGACCGAACCCTGGTGCTGGTTTCCCACTCGATGGATTTCCTCAACGGTGTGTGCACCAACATGATCGATATGCGACAACAGAAGCTCAACCTGTACGGTGGTAACTACGACTCTTACATCAAGACCCGGTCCGAGCAGGAGACCAACCAGATGAAGCAGTACCAGAAGCAGCAGGAGGAGATTGCCCACATTAAGAAGTTCATCGCCTCGGCCGGTACGTACGCCAACCTGGTGCGACAGGCCAAGTCTCGACAGAAGATTCTCGACAAGATGGAGGCGGACGGTCTCATTGAAAAGGTTGTCCCCGACAAGGTGTTCAGCTTCCGATTCCCAGAGGTTGAAAAGCTGCCCCCTCCTGTGCTCTCCTTTGACGAGGTCTCCTTCTCGTACACTGGCAACCCAGAGGACAACCTGTACCAGGACCTCAACTTTGGTGTTGATATGGACTCGCGTATTGCTCTCGTCGGTCCAAATGGTGTGGGCAAGTCCACTTTGCTCAAGCTCATGACCGGCAAGCTCACTGCCACCAGCGGCCGAATCTCGCGACATACCCATCTTAAGATTGGTGTCTACTCTCAGCACTCTGCCGACCAGCTCGACCTGACCAAGTCGGCGCTCGAGTTTGTGCGTGATCGGTACCCAAACATCTCCCAGGACTATCAGTACTGGCGACAGCAGCTCGGTCGATATGGTCTCACTGGTGAGGGCCAGACCGCGACCATGGCCACTCTTTCCGAGGGCCAGCGATCCCGTGTCGTGTTTGCATTGCTCGCCATTGAGGCTCCAAACATGATTCTGCTCGATGAGCCTACCAACGGTCTGGATATCCCAACCATTGACTCGCTCGCCGAAGCTATTAATGCATTCGACGGTGGTGTCGTTGTTGTTTCCCACGATTTCCGTCTGCTCGACAAGATTGCCAAGGATATCTTTGTCTGCGAACACCGAACGACCACCCGATGGGAGGGCAGCATTTTGGACTACAAGAAGCACTTGGCCAAGAAGATTGTCATGTAATGTTATTAATTTACGAACCGTTATCATCTCCATATCCGTATTGACTGTATTGCATTGACTAGTAACAAACTCTCTCAAGTATCTGCAACCGCTATGGAAGACTGCCAAAATAAAAAAATATCGCTCCAGAAACGAGCTTTAGCTAGATTTGTCTATGAAAACAGTATTTAAAATATGAAAGTCTAGGCAGGCTATTTTGATTGATACAGTTACAGTGCGAATTATCTATTATACAATATAAGTATAGTAATATAATTTAGTAATGCTCACACAAAATAGTTCTTCCACAGCACTCCTTCTAGATCCTCCAGCTGCTCTTGTGTAAATACCTTAACGTCAATATGCCAAGTGTCCTGGCGAGTCTTCTTAAAGTCGCTGAGAGATGACTTGACACTTCGTCCAATCATGCCCGGGTCACTAGCCGCCCTCGTGGCCAGCGTCGCCAAAACACTGGGAATCCATTTAGGCGGTGGCGATGCATATGGAAAGGCAGACACCAAACTACCTAGCCCCAGAACTGCAGCATGTCGCCTGACTAGCTGCTGCTGGTCGGCAGCCTGGCCCCGCTTTCGCTTCGGCGTTGGACCAGTCTCCTGGAGAATTTTGGAGAACCGCTCCGTGAGCGATGTTACGAGAATTTCCTGCTGCTTGGCAGCGCTGCAGCGAATCACTCCTGCCAGAGTTTCGGCAGCCAGGGTCCGTACCTCGAGCTGAGTATCCTCTATCATGGACACAGTGGCGTCAATGAGCTGAGACCGTTGCGCGTTGGTCATCATGAATAATTGACGGAAGTAGAACGCCTGAATTAGAGACAAGAGACTCACCCGCTGGTGCCACGTCGTTTGGCTGCTCAATGCAGTCGACACAATAGTGTCAATCATGGATTGGATTCCTTCCAGCGGATAAGCAAGGTTCCCAAGCAGGCGGAATGCAGTGACGCCAAACATCATCACTTCTTGCTCTTCTCGCACATTCAGGAAGTGCGCTAATGCAGGGATAATTACCTTGGGCAACAGAGGCACCAACGCTGTGCTGTAGCTTGTCTTCAGCGCCCTCTCTAACCAGACACCTAAAGTCTGAGCGGCTAGAACATACTGGTCCGTCTGCTTCTTTGTAGCGCCCTCTGACTCTGGCTTCTCTGCTTCACGCTTAATTCGCCATTCCTCTAAACGCTTAAACGCTTCAGTAACATATGACACGAGTTCTGGAGCAAGCACATAGGTCGAATCACCAAGCGTACTAGAAGATGCCATATTGGAAGCGACAAACTTTTCAATAGACGGGTACGCTTTAATGAACCGCGTTTTGTATATGACGGCCAGGGTCTTGGCGATCTCGTCACGAACTCCTTGAAGGGGATGGTCAATGTGGTGCCACAGGTTTCTTAGCATGTCTCCATCCGCGTCACAATAATACCAACCAACTGCCCCAATCTCCTTTCTAAGCAAAGACATTCGAGAGCTCTGCTCAAACGCTGTTCTTGCGTACCGTGCCCTCGTGCCATTGGCTTTTGCTTCTTCAGCCAACGGCGACTCATTCCCAGTAGTGTCCCCTTCTATCCGAGTCTCAGCCAGAACTAAGGTAACACTTCTGTACCGTCTATAATCTTCCGAGGTTGAAGCTGGCCACATGACGAACGATTGCCAATACTCAATGTTATCGTGGCCCAGTTGTTCGGTTACAACCCGCCTGAATACTCGCGCTAGCATGTCACGCTTCTTGGTTCTCATCGGCTCAGGAGTAGTGCCCATTGACTTGACAATAGCAGTGCAGGCTTCCGCCGTGCTTCGATGAGAATTCTTGTCTTGTGGATTAAACGATGCCTCTACTACCTCCAAGAATTCGTCGACAGTCATGGCGCAGAACCCAAGGTCAATAAGCCGCAACAAGTACCGCAAGAAGACAAAGTTGGATGGATCAAATTTCTCTTCTTCGCCTTCTTCCACCCGCATCTCTTCCTGGTGAAGCGCAAGATACTGAGCAAACCACTCCTTGGTCACATTACCCCCCAATGCCGCAAATGCCGTCTCATCAGTGGAGTTAAAGGTGACTGGAGTAGGCGCACCTACAATCCTCTCAACGGGCAGCTTTTCTGGCCACACAAGCCAACCTGCTCGCACGCCGTTAATATAGTAGTTGGGGTTATCGTAATTGTGGACTTCCTCCATGAACGATTCTGCGAACTCAGGTGCTGTGCAATCAAGTTCATACTGGTCTTTTGGAAGATCATGCTCCTCATCATATGGAAGAGAGAACCGCAAGTAATTGTAGTCAAACTGAGCCCGGTTATACACAGTGGATCCAAGCTTGGAGAGACCAGAGATAGCCAAAGAACGAATCTCAGTCTGCGGAGCATGGGCTAGACGAATGAGTCGCACGAACACCCGCGGGTCAACGTCATATTGTGGTGATGATGCTATGTTAATAAGCAGTCCGGTAATGCCAGCTTCTAGCTTCCAATGCATAGCTTGAGGGTCGGTAGCCAGCAGAATATTTGTCAGCTCCTTTAGCTGTTCAATAGCTTCCTGACGACGGGTCTGCTTAGTCTGGCGCGCCTTGTCAATTCGTTGCTTCATTTCTGGGGCCACCTCGGCTGGACGAATCAGGCCAAGGATGCTCTCCGGAATCTCAATCACATCCAAAGGAAGTCGGACAGCCATTGCAACAACCTGGTACAGCACAGACGCCACCATGTTAAGCGACTCATAGTCAGCCAGCATTGCACTATGGATTGTCTTGACAAGAGCCACAATATTGCGATGGTCACGTCGAAGCGTAGTAGAAAGTGGGCGCATATGCAGAGTCCTGAACCCAGATTCGGCTCGCTTGTACTCGCTCGCTTCAAGGGCACTCGCAGTTTCTTTAATGACCCAAGGGAGGACGACTCGCCTAGATCGGATGAGCACCCGTAGAGCACTGTCCAAGGCAGAGTAGGCATTACGCCTAATATCAGGGTAGATGGACATGGCGGAACGCGCCACATCACTGAGGAGGAGACTTTCCAAGTCTGTCATCTTACGTGGTCCAGAAGCATGTTGGAGTCTCTCGCAGTGGTACACCTGTGCTCGCTTTGCGAGAATGGGTCGCGGGTAGTCCTTTCGCAGTCCAGGCACTCGGTATGGCTTGGTCTCGTACAAATAAAGCTGTGTCGTAGACTCGACCATGCGAGACGATCGCTCGAGACCCATGTCAGAGAACCATACCTTGTATGCAAACATGAGTGCCTTGTAACTGGCAATATCGCTTTCATGACTCTTGTACACAAAGCTGTGGATCTCATGGAGGGCCTTGCCCACATTGGTCCTAAGGATATGTAATTCCTGATAGAGCGGATCTGACTTATTCTTGCCAAAGAAGTAACCCGTGGGGTAGTCACGAAGCTTCTTGAGTTCCATAACTTCAGTCTCATCATCATCCTCATCTCCATTGATGAGAACATTCATATCAATGTATATCTCCTCATCATCGTCCCCAAGTGACAAGGTAATTCCCCCTCCGTCAGAGTCGCTTTCTTCATCCTCTATACTCTGTTCTAAGGATGCGGGAGACGGAGCTGAATACTCGTCAAAGGCAGTCAACCGGGACCTGAGAGATGGCGGAGGTGCCTTTGGCTGATATGAATAGTCCGGGTCGAAGAGCAAAGCTATGCCTGAAGTCGAGGTTCTTAGGTATGTCAGTTCAGTAGCCAGGAGATCAGATATTTGGGTAACTGGAGCCTTTTCGCCCGATTTTCTAGCTGCCACATGTCTAATGGCGGAAATAGACAGCTCACAATGCTTTTTGTACATTTCGTAGGCAAATTCAACTTCGGGACGAGTAGGGATATGCCATTTGAGCCCTTTGAGCTCACTCTTAGGGTCGTAATGACGTCCCCAGTGTACAGTTGAGGCTGATTCAGAGGGAGGGATGACTGAATAGTCCTGGATGAACACACTGGTCAGCGTCATGAGCACATGGTGGACAGTATTGGATACGTGGTACACAATGACACCCTGACACCGCTCTCGAAGATACAAGGTGAGTTCCATTAATTCGTCCTTGAAAGGCATAATATCAGCACCAACGTGAGCCAAAGACATATTGAGTGCACTCAAATACCACACTAGTCCGCGGTCTCGAGGCATAATCTCAGAACCCCAGCTTCGAGTTGAACCTGCCCCGACATCCTCGATTTGTTGTTCAATGCCTACTTTAATGACTGGGAACAGCCGTGAGAACGCCTTTTGCGGATTCACTTTGACCAGGCACCCGCACATGTGTGCGACTGCATCTGTGGCGCTGCTCACCACGTTGTTTTCCAAAAAATCGACAACGTGGGTCAACATCCTATCGTACAAGTCTGGTGACACCGAAGCAAAGACAGCCGTGAGAGTTGGAGGTAGAGTAGCAACGACCTGGGCCTCGGGAGAATCACGGGACTTGGACGTCTGGTCCGGCAGGTTCTCCAGCATGGTGAAAACTCTGCCTAGGAACAATGCGACAAACTCACCAAAGGCAGCAGTGGATGACTTTATAATGTTGTCAAGCAGTTCTGGGTCCTCTACTAGCGGCAAGGGAGTGTCAAAGTCGTCCTCCTCAAGATGGGCCACATCCTGGGACACATATTCCATTGCGAGACCGGGTCCAACTTGCTCACTCAGATCGTGGAACGGCACACTCAAGGCTGCTGATTGGACAAATCCTAGAGTCTGTACAGTCTTGGAGAGATCATTGGCATCGATTCCCGGGATCGCCAGCGACAGAAGCGTTGTGAGGTGTAATGCATACCGCGGCGATTTCGCCATGACCCTTGTGAGACGTACTAGGGCCTTGAGCGATGATGCCGTTCTATGTGTTTCTACGAGTCCCTGAAGGGACGGGTATACCTGCTTTAGGAATCGGGGCAGGATGAGATCAGGCGCTAGCAGAGCCAGACCATGCAGGGCCTCGGTCGCTGTACTTACGACCGATTGCGATTTGGAGTAGAGGCCCATAAATGCTACGTTACGCAGGATTGACACGAACCGGTCCTTGACACGCTCAGTGAGGAACCGCTCTTTTGGCAGCACAGACTCGCCGGCCAGCTGGATGTTCCATCGCAGCTGGAACAGCTCTACGAGATTGTGCACGGTGGACATGATGTTCTTTGTCCACGGCCCGTAATTGGACGGGTGGCAGAATGTCTCTACTGCGGTTATCAAGTGGTCCAGCCGGTCAATGATTCCGTCTTCTTCCAGCGATTCATCTCCAATGAGTGAGTAGATGATGAGGGTGGCTATGGGCCGGCCGCACCGGTTCGTGTGGTCCTTGTCTGAGAGATTGACAGTCTCCGACGACGACACATAGGGCGACCCGGCGTAAGACACTGGGACCTCGAGTAGCCGCAGGATTGCAGTGAATGTGAAGGAGAGCTGTTCGTTGGTCAGTAGGCCGTACTTGGAGAATGGAACCAACTTCGATGCCAGGGAATCACCGACTATAGACGAAACCAAGTCGAGACTCTGAAAGTCGTAGAGTGAGGAGCGCACTTGAAGACGCCACAAGTGGAATAAAGACGGCAGCAGGTTTTGCGGGGGCAGCTCAATTCCTTCTGCTGGAGGATCTACGGGCATTACTGGCAGGATGATGACTAGCAATGATAAGATATTATGCGAAATGCTTGCCTTTGTAGGCGTGAACTGTACTGAGTTAGTCTTCTCCCCAACAACATGGCCCTTCAAGCCAATTGGCTCAATTGAGCCCATTGAAACCCCAATTAGCATGGGAAACCAACTCACTCGAGTGGCGTCCCAATAATATGGGCAAACAATAGCTCTGCAAGGTAATAAACTCACCGATGGAATGATTTCACGCAGAATCGAGAGCGTGGCATTTGGATCAAAGAAAGTCCGTGCCACCTGGGCCAACCTCGATAACAACGAGAAGGTCTTGGCCACATTTCCGTCGTAACAGGTCGAATTCGTATACAACGACAGCTTCTTGATCTCGCGCACTAGCAGCCTCCAGTCCAATTGCAACTCCTCGGGCTTGACCGAGTCTTGGAACTGTTCATCTTTGGCGAGATACATGAACATTGAGACACACTTGTCCATTGCGTGCGTCTCAATGCCGGATAACGCTAGGGCATAGTAGAAGCGCGCAAGCACGACCCGCTTGTTCAATGGCATATCAAACTTGAGCTCTAGCCACGAACGCAGCTCCCGGGTCCAATGGCTGATGCCGGCCCCCGCGGACGAGGCGCCGAACACTGCCTTGAGGTCATGGCCCTCGATGGCGGCGTACAGATTAGCGATTATATGATCAAGATGGGCTTGGCGCTCTGCATCAGTCTCAGTAGGATACGGCAGCACCGATTGATACGGGAAAGTCCGCTCCCGACTTCGGTAAGTAGCATCGCGCATTGCTGTTGACTTGTGCTGCGAATGGTCGTCCGCCGTGCAGTGTGTGTGTATGAATGGATGGGGCCAGAAACAACGAGAGCCGCCCCTCGTCTTTTTTGCCTTCTTCGATGGCTTTGTCATTAACAAGCGGGAGGATTATGTAATAGGGCACCGTGCGGCTGAAGCACTATGTGCGGCTCGCTAGCATAGAGGGCTCAGCCGCACGAGCCGCCCGCGGCACAAGGTTGCATTCTGCTTCGGCGAAGAGCGATGCCGTATTCGAGTTTTTTCTCTTACAAACAAACCATAGAGGAGAACAAAAAACCATAGCGGAGAACTGGGCCCGATGTTTCAACGGATCGCTTCTCCTGTCCGCAGTGGAACAGAACAATGCCAAAGAGAACAATGTCGATGGCATGCATCAGAGAGGAATTACGCAATTCAAGAATACTGCAAGAAGCATGTGAGATAAGCAGCTCCAAAACGTTATAATCAATTGAGACGACGGGTGAAAGGCGGATCTCGTATAATTTCATGTCTGAGCGTGGTATGATTCTGAACTAGACTAAACCAATGACATCAACAATTGTTTTGCCCAGGTGGAGCCGTGCACCAATTGTGCGGCTTGGCATCTTACCGGTTTTCTCTTCCCCATCTCGGCAGGCAAAAACATCCTGTGGACTCAGGGTCGTGCCTCTCATGCGACGAGGCTCTTTGAATTGACAAATATAGACTATCTAGGATGCTGAAAGGGTCCATTTGCGGCATGGGCGCAGTTCCTAGGATCCTGCTGCTGCCGACTTACTGCAGAGATAGGGAGCTTACGGCATGCTGGGCTCAGTAAAAAAAAAGCCTGGCCGGCGGTAGCTTTCCCAAAGCGGAAATCGAAAGAGCCGCAGGGTGTGAGGCACAGCCTGCCTTGGCTGCGAAAAATATGCCGGTCCACTTGCTCCACTGCGGTAGGGGCCACTGGTCTACTGCAGCATTATGCAAGGAAGCGACGTGTGCAGGTGTAACCAGCCGGAAAGGAATGTAGCAACAGGTGCAAATGCCGAGGCGCGGCACAGCCATTGGTCGAAGACAGGTTTTGCAGATTGGCAAATTTAGCGGGTGATGTCTTTGGTGAAAGAGAGGGGAGGGACATCACAGAGCTCCCCTCTCGAGACTCTGGTACCCAGATTTGCGTGCTTATAGATCACATTTTGGGATTTGCTGCGGGGAAAGCAATCCTGTACCAGATATTTCAATGGAAGACCCCATCTGGCACAATACCAAGACGCCTTGGGGATTCCGCCTCTATTTTGGCACGGCAATTGTAGTTTCTTCCCTCGCAATGTCGACGTAAGGCTGTCCCGCCGTCTTCCGACGCAACATGCTCGTTTCTGTCCGCCTTATCGGCGAGCTGCCAGATCTCCGGCATTCCGAGTCATTTATGCTGTACCCACCAGGACTCATCGGAGTCATATGCATAGGCAGCCTTGGCCATGACACCACTAGTGGAAAAACCAACAGTCACTTGCGCTCATACGCCCTCCGAAGCCCACGCCTTGCTTGTGCAGCGCACGTCCGAACGGGATGAACCAGATGTGCCTGCAGGGCCGTATTCGGAGCCCAAAAACATGGACGGCCGTAGAGGTGTCTTCGGAGTCCAGAAACGTGGACGGCCGTAGTATCTTTGGAGCCCAGAAATGTCGATGGCCGTAGAGGTGTCTTCGGAGTCCAGAAAGGTGGACGGTCGTAGAGATTTCTTCGGGGTCCAGAAACGTGGACGGCCGTAGAGGTGTCTTTGAAGCAAATCAGGTATTCCACCAGGTCACCTACTGAGCCTCGGCAAAACGGATGAACGAGATGCACCATATACTCATATATTTCCTACTTGGCGATCTAGGAAACATCTCTAGCTATATTGGGTTAGCTAGTCTTAGTTGATGGTAAATCATCAGTATCTAAGTAATTAATTAAAGGTCATTTCTAAGCGATTAATGAAGTAATCATGAAAAGTGTGAAGAGATAGATAAATTAAATAGATTACTTCTTGTTCTTCTTCTGGGGACAAAACTTGTAGTCTGGGTGCAATGCTTTGTGAATCTCCTTCTCGTGACCGGCAAACTTTGCAAACTCTGCCTTGAGCTCCTTGGACTCGGTCTGCCACATGAGGCCAATGATCTGCGAGATGTTCTGATGGTTGAGCTTGAGCTGCGACGACAGAGCGTACGCCATGGCCGACTGGGTCTGGCTCTTTCGGTACAGCATAAACGAGTTGAGCGGTCGCTTGACATAGTCGGGGCGCTGCTTTCGCTGCTTCTTCTTGACAATGGAGCCGTCTGGGCGCCGCACAACCCGGTCGTTAGTAGAGTTGGACGCGCTCGAGCTGCCCATGGTGATCTTGATGAAAACGTCATCGCCGCAGAACCGATTGAGCCCCGACTCGACCGCGCCATTGTTCTTCTGCGAGTATATCCTCAGCACCGACTCGACAGTGTCTAGGTCAATGCCCTTTTCGTTGGCAAGCTGCTTAATGCGCGCGACCCGTTCCGGCGTCATCGGCGTCAGCTTGACCCACTTCGAGTAGGGGGTGATGCTCTTGATGGCCTGTTGCTGTTGTGGCTGCTGTGCTTGTGGTGGTGGTGGCGGTGGCTGCGCCATATGCAGGGTCTTGTCGTCCATCATGGGCGGCATAATCTGCTGCGGCCCAGGGAACTGCTCGTGCTGCTGAATTAGTGGCGTGTGCTGTTGCAGGGTGTTTGGGAAGGCCGACATGGGCAACTGGGTCAGTTGCTGGTGATGCAGGGCCGACAGCTGCTGCTGCTGCTCCTCGTCGATAAGACTGGCAAATGACGTGCGATGGCTGTCGTCGGACAGCATATCTGGCGGCGACGACGGCACCTGGAAGCCGCCCATCAGCGCCGGCGTGGGGAACCCTCCCGATGCGCTAAAGTCGGTGGTGGTCGTGAAGGGCATGCTCGTGTTAGTAGGGGAAACGGTGACCGAGTGCTGGCCAAGGTTGTCATCACTGGGCGGGGTCAGCGCCATGGGGGCGTCGTAGTAGCGCCCAAAGATCTGCTCTGTCGAGGCCGAGGGCCCGCTCACATCATCAAGATTCCACATTGACAGCTGCGTGTCGTCTGCCATGGACGACGCCGACGAGGCTGATGTCAGGGGTGACGAGTTGGAGGATGCATTGTGGAAGTCCTTGACGGGCGATTGCAGCAGCAGGGCCTGGTCTGCGGCGGCGGCCTCGATGGAATTGAGCGCCGAAAAGTCCATATTGGGGGTTGATATCCGCGAGTTTGGCACCTGGTGTGGTGACGGCGAATCTAGCAGTGGGTACACTTCGACGATGGCCTCTTCGAACATATTTAAAACTACCTCACAAGGTTTGGGAGTGCGGGTATTGCAATATTTAGTTTAATTAGCGAATAGCGCAGAGCTAATGAGATTAGCTTGGATAATAATGTCCTTCCGCTTTGCGCCTAGGGTATTGTTATAGGTCAGCGGCTGCTGATGTGGATTGCTTGATGCACGACCTGCGGGATGCAATAGAAGAATGCACAATGACAATCCGACAATCACCGGGGGTTCAACGTACAAGCAACCAATAACTCTGTAACGGTTGCAACTAGTTGAGAGAGCTTTTATTCAGCGCACAGCTTTTTTTTTTCTTTAATTAAGCTTGGATAGAGTAGCTTGTTAAAAAAAAAAAAAAGAGGTGCAAGTAGCTTCCAAGGCGGTGAAGAGTAGTAGTACTGGAGTGAGGGTCAGAGAGCTTAGAGCTGAAGCAGGGTATAACGACACCAACGGATGATTCTTTAAATTTAAGAATTGACTTTGCACTTTACAAGCAGAGCCAACGATACACCGTAAGGTCAATGGAGTTCAACGAGGTCAATGGTGCGCAAGACACGACAAGTCACACAGACAGATGGGGTTCAAAACAATTGGTCCGATTAAAGATTGATGGTTGGAAAGATGAACGGCAGATGGAATGGTTTATAAAGTTTACTTCGTTTATAGTTGGCTCTGTCCAAAACTGGGTGTGCAAAAGTAAATGTTGGATTTAATATGCTAGGGCTGATATAGAAAAAGCACCTAAGTCATTCCTGCCTCACTTGGAGGGTTTGCTTTTTGCGCAAGTGGAAGTCGCTCAAAGTGGTATGATTGGTAAAAAGCAAACAATAATGTCTTGCCCAGTGGTGCGCATCTTTTTTAGGGAAGTGTGCCAATGTCTCACCATCGCCAATACCTTACCCGCTTCACCCAGAGAGAACGCACGTAGGGCGTTTATTTTTCTGGGGCAGCGGTGCGCCGCAAATAATCGCCCCAATGCAGTAGAGCGCCAGGGCAAAAGCAAATCTCGGGTCGTGCTCAAAGTACCCGTCCTAAGCAATTGGGTATCTCACGTTCAAATCCATTGCAGCGGGTCAAATACGAAGCGGGTGTGTATTTTACTTTCCCTTCCTATAATGGGGTTTCGCTCCATGTCGGCTCTAGCGTCCGACCGAAAAAAAAAAAAGTCCTCCCTCTCCCTTCCCAAGGGCATGCCCTTCCTCGGCACCACGCCTGCTCAATTGCCCTGGGGCAGGGCCCCGATGCCATATGCATCGAGAATAAAATATTGCACAAAAATATTATTTCTATCGCATGTATGGTGGAACGTAATTATATGCCCTTTCCCAAAATTTAACTCTATTAAGGTGGTGCTGGGTTGGGAGGGAGAGGGGACCTGCGGACTTATTGCTATGGAGATGAAGATCCCCATCGACTATCATTGGTCAAAAAGTAATCAACCTTACCCTACCACTTTTCCATACGGTGGTACTGCATACCGCACGCAATAGGCAGGAATCCTGAGCGAAACTATGCCTTATAAACCGCTGCCTAATGATTACTAAACTGCTGGCAATTGGCCCCCTCCGGCTCGCGGGAGCGAACTGACCAGTTGACCGTTGGGCAGGGGCCATTGAGTGGAAAAACAGCAAAAAAGTAAAAAAAAAATTAAAACTGTAATCGAGCTACCCCTCTACTATTACTGTTATTACCGGTACTTAACCTATTGTGGAGATGGTCGTACGTGGACAAACAGATTGAGATGATAGTCAATGCGCAAAGTTGGGCCAAGTAGTGCAAATGCTTCCATGCATCTCCAGCCATGTGACGCATGACACCGCGCCAGTGGTTAACTTAACTGGTACCTAACTAGGCTTCCCTCGTTTGGAAATTAAATAAAATTATTTCGCCCGCAGCATGAAATTGCCTAGAGCGGTAATTAACGAATTGCCAATGCCGGGCCGAGTCCTGCCTACCTCGGCCGCTTCCTTCCAGCCGGACTGCCTCCCTCTGGCGAGAGGAAAGCGCAAGAAAAAAATCCCTCTGCTCCTCAAGATTCCTGATCCACGTGTGGTGGCTGCTTTTCCTCGCTTGCAGCGGGCGTGTATAGGACCCTCTGTGGGGAGTGAGATCCAAGACCCTATTCTTCCACTTATGTTGTCAGACCCTCTGGCTATCACTCACCCAAGGGCCTGTGTGCCCACGTATACGCCGGCGCAGCGTATATGCAAGTCTGCATCCCATTATGTAGCTTCCCGTAGCAGCCGTTGCCTGTTTGGGTAACCAGTCGCGAATGGGGCCCGTCATATTCACATGTATGCAGTACATATTGTCACAGCGTAGGCAAGTGTGAAGCAACTCTCATCAAGCAAGGGCAGCTCTCCTACTATTATGCATGCATAATCTGGCATAATGCTGCTGCAGACAAAAAAGATCGGTTTCCATCTCTGTAGGGGCCCAACCACACCAGCTGGAAAAAAAAAAAAAATAAATAAAAGAACTATCGACTAAATGGTTATAACATGATGGAGGAGAGAGGCAATGACGAAATTGCAGTACAGTGCAGTGGTAAATAGCAATTCCTGAGCAGCGGACAAATCCGTTCCCACGGGGCGACCGCGCAATGATGTGCGGCTTTACTTTTCTCGGCGGTATTATACACTCGGTACCTGCTAAGAAGCACCGGCCACTCTGTTATTCTTCTACCCCAGATATTGAAATTATATGCCCTGCTGATAGGTGCATATCGGTCCGCTCCTTCTGTTTTGTTACAGCATTGCTGAGTAGGAAAGATCGCCCCAAGACCGACCATCCCAACCTCATTGAGGAGTGCTAGCAGATCCATGCCTTCTAGAACCTGTGTACTCCATTAGGACCAATTTCACACCAGATGGGCCAATTGACCCACTGGGAGGGCATTGTGCCATTGAGCGATTGGCAATTGCGTCCCAGTGTTGCAATTTCTTTGCGACCGGGTGTCTTCTCAGACGGACGGTGTGTTTTAATAGACTTCTGGCAAATTACACTAGGTTATCTCAGTAACTGCATCTCGTATTTGGTGCACAATGCATCGGCGGAAATGGCGACTCCTGGGGACGTGGCCCTCGTTTCAACGCTTAGACCTGCATGATCCTTGTGTAGCCAAATTTCATCATGTCGTTTCTGCATATACCCCGGCAGTGGGATGGCGGGCCTTTGTACCATCGTCTAGCAATACCGTTTTTACCACCGCCCAGACCCTCCCCAATTACCGTGTCCGTCCATTACCGCTCTACTGATAATCTTGTTATCACCTATCCGGAGTTACCGTTGTCGACCGAATTGGCAGGCTGGGATGTCGGATTTGGCGGTGTGTGAGATAATGACGGGAATGGGTTTCTGGTCGGAGAATTTGATACCGGAAGTCTCGCATCCCTGTCTTTTAGGCTATCCGAATGCTGCTGGTGCAGCTGGTGCTGGTAGGGCAATTCCTGATGCCCATGATTTGGCTGCATTGTGTGTGCATAGCCGACAAGAGGTGGACTATAATGGTGAAATTGGTTATGCGGCTGCTGCTGATGATGATGATGGTGCTGCGGCCCCTGTGGCTGCTGCTGCTGCTGCTGCTGCTGCTGATACTGTTGTGGCTGCTGCCCTTGGTGCCCCTGCTGCATGCTAGGTGGTGACGATGCATACTGCGGGTGGGGAGCTTGGTACAGCGTGCTATTGGCAGTCGGATGGTGACCCGGAGTGGCATATGGCACGAATTGGTGGTGGTGTGGAGCAGCCGTGTTTGACGGTCCAACACTGTGGTTGGACTGAACCATTGCCGGTTGGAGCCTGGTGGTAGTTGCACTGGAACCTGCCGGAGGTGAGACATTCACAGTTCGGACTTCCACCGCTCCAGGAGCAGTAGCAGGAACTGGCGCGGGGAGTGCCATTGGCCCTTGATGTGCCGCGCCAGAAATAGTAGTCGTAGATGACGATACTCCATGGGCCTGGGATGCGCTTGTCGTTGTTGCGGCGGCAAATGTCGCCGGAGCCGCTGACGCTTGCGCAACCGGCGACGCTGAATGTTGCTGTTGGTACTGCTGATGGCGGTAAAGCAGTTGCTCCTGTCGTTTCATCTGCTCATCGAGCAACCTCTGCTTCTTCTTTTGCTCGGCTGCCTCGGCTGCCTTTTGCCGTTTCAATTCCTCTCGGGCGCGCTTCTTCTCCTCGCGGATCTGGGCCTTGCGCTGCTTCTCCTCCTCCTGTCTAATCCGCTCCTCCTCGACATGTCGCGCCTCATCTAGTTCCTGTTTTTTCCAGGCCACGCACTGGTCGCACACAAACTCATTTCGGTCTGTCGCATACTCGCGGGCCCATTCAGCCTCTGGCGGCTCAATGCCATTGGCTCGTGGCGAGACATGTCCCTCGCTAGGCGCGGCCTTTGCAACGTCATCGGCCATCCTTTCCTCGCTCGGCGGTGTCTTGCTCGTGGAGTTTTCATCATCGTTCATCTCGACCCCGTCGCCGGCGTCATTTTTCGTCTCATTTTGGTCTGTAGTCTCGTTCGACTTGGTCAAATTAACCCGGCGTCTCTCATCGTCACTCAAACACCTAAAGTGCATCCAGGTATCACATCTATCGCAGCACACCGCCTGCCCTTCCTCATCTTGATCCACCTCGTCATTGCGGATGCTTGTGCCGCCGCGCGAGTCGCGGTACACGCCGCACTTGCAATCAAACCACCACTCCTCCTCCTGCTCTTCGGGCTGGGCGCTGGCCGCCGCCGCCGTGGCCCGTCGACTGCGCCGTCTAATGTGCTGCTCGCGCTCCTTTTGCTTCTCCTTTTCAATCTTGCGCTTGTCGTAGCCCAAATACCGCCCATACCGCTCCTGGTCCCGCTGCTTGCGCAGCTTGTTCTCCAACCGCCGCCTTTTACGTAGCGTCTCCTCATCCTCCTCTCTCTTCAATTGCTCCTCCCGTTCCTGCTGCCGCAGCTTCTTCGTCTCCAGCCGCGAGGACCGCTTCCGGTTGGCCACAGCCATGGCCAGGTCCCGCTGCTTCGCCCTCGCATGCGCTCGGGCGCTTCGCTCTACCTCAAATGCCTCTATAGTCGGGAGCACCTGCTCCTTCAAGTACTCAATAAACTCCTTTTCGGGCCCCCGCTTCTTCTTGCGTAGCGTCTTCATCCGGCTCTCTACAAACTTGCGCCACGACTCAAGGTCCCAGCACAGGCATTTCCACGCCTCTTCGACATCGCCCTTGACCTTGCGCTGGTAGAGCCGGTTGTCGTCAAAGAGATAGTACTCGCCAAACAGGTTATCCTCTCGGCCAATGGGGTCTACCCGGGCCTCCTCGAGCTTGTCGACCCATTCACGCACCCGGCTAGTGACGCTGAGCCATGCAACAAGCTGCGCCATGACAATGATCTTGTCTTCGGCCGAGAGCTCCATGAAGACCGCTTCGTACTCCAGCGCGTACTTTGCGTACACCTGCCCCAGCACCTCGTCCAGCGAGGGTTCCGAACGTTTCTTGCGCAGGCCCGGCCCGATGCTGCCCAGCAGGGCGTGCGCTAGGCGGGTCGCGAGTTTGTAGGCGAGCTCGCACCCGTCGAGCAGCAGATCTTCCTCGAGGGCGTCGGCTGAAAAGTCCTCCTTGAGCTCGAGCGACTCGCCGAAAAAGGCCACGAACTGCACCACCTGCTCGAACTCGACGCAGTTCCTCAGCTTCGCCAGCTCTGTGCTATCCATCTCGCGGTGTAAATCGTGAAGATCGAAAGAAACGCGATGTGCAAAATTGGGACTTCATTTAACCCCGTGTAGATTTCGCGTATCCGTCCATCATGATCCGTCTCTGTAACATGGGTTAATATACTGGACATGATATATACAGATTATATACGTAGTCGAGGCTTATTTACAAGCCGTTATGGGGGGGTCTGGGGGGGGCTTGCCCCTCCCAGCTTCGGAGGGTTTGGGGGGGCTAGTCCCCCCAAAAGTGCGCACTCTTTCGGGTCATCGAGTAGAGCTACTGGGCGAGTTTAGGAGATCATGGGGGGCTAGCCCCCCAAACCCCCCTCGGCTGGGGGCCAGCCCCCAGACCCCCGAGTGGTGAGGCGTTAGCTGTAGTTTAAGATCTATATCGTCGTCCTCTATAGCCAGAGCGCGAGCCCGAGCTGCGGCCGGACCGGAAGCGCCCAGAGCCCGGCGCGCTGCGGCGGATGAGGCTGACGCTGCCAGTTTTATCCTTGTCGACGCGCTCGAGCGCCTTCTGGGCGTTTTCATGCGAGTCAAAGTAGACGAGGGCGAACTTTTTGTCGCTGGACGAGCCGTGCGAGTCCTTGAACTCGACACGCACAATGTGCGGCACGTCCTCCTTGTGGAACTGCTGTTTGAGCTCCTGTTCGGAGAGGCGGCCGTTGGCGACCCACAGGCCCGGTTCTTCGGGCGCTGGCGTGGTGCTGGTCGACTTTGCAGGCGCCGGTGACGCGGCGCTGGGCACTGAGTTGCTAGTGGCCGCCGCCGCCGCCGCCGCCGCAGCAGCAGCAGGGGCTGCGGCGGCGGCTGGTGCGGCTGGTGCGGCGGTAGTGGATGGCGGCGCGGCTGGCGCCGCATGAGCCGCATGGCCCGCATGGTGCTTGCGGTCCTTGCGGAATGCAAAATCAAATCCGCGCGAGTGAGTCTCGACGCCGAATTTGCCGCCGCTCACCCGCAGCACCGTCACGCCGTACTGCGCATCGCACAGGTTGTAGTTCCACATGGACCGGTACGCCGTCAGCAGGTACTCGTTAGTCGTGCCGGCGCCCGAGTCGGTCGAGTGCGCCGGCATCTTCTCAAACACCTGCAGGCACGTCTCGAGCAGCGCCTTGTGGGTCGGCTCGTTCTCCACCAGCGGCAGGATCTGCGGCTTGACCGTCTCCCACACGTCCATAAACGCCGCCCGCGCCGCGGCGAGCTTGCCGCGGAACGCGTCAAAGGTCGGCGCCACCGTGTACTCGTTGAACGACGCCGTGTAAATGAAGTGCAGCCCCGACGACAGGGTGTAGTCTGCGCGCAGGCTCAGCGCCAGCTGGGCCAGCAGCGCCTCGCGCGACGGGCACGGGTGCGTCACAAAGAACCGAACTTCCGGCAGGTCAAACGTCTTGTGCGCCGTCTGCACGAGCTGGCCGATTTGCAGCGCCGTCGTCCACATGAGCCCGTGCGTGCCAGCAATCGTCGACGCACCGTCCCCATTGTCAAAGAACCGGTGCAGCAGCAGGTTCCCGCCAAGCCCCAGCAGCCGAATGTCTGGCGAGCCCGCGCCCGTCGAGATCTTGAACGTGGTCGTCTCGTCAATGATGTGCAGGTTCGGCACCCGGTACGCGCCCTCCTTGAACTTTTCGATCACCGTCAGGTCCTCGGACGCGCCGTAGATGGTGTACACGGGCACCGCCAGCGCCTGCTTGCCTGCTAGGAACTGCGGCAGCTCCGATAGCTGCTCCGGCGTCACGCTGCGCTTGAGGTCCGGCACATACTGCGGCAGCGTGCCCGGGTCCACCAGCGGCGAGAACGTCGCAATGTGTCGCAGCGTCTTGGCCGGGATGCGCTTGACCGACTCGGCGTCGAAGAACCCAAAGTTGCCAGTGTGGATCACCACGTCTGCCCGGTGCTCGCGCGCCAGCTCGTTGATCAGCGACAGCTTACCCCGGACCTCCGCAATGCACAGAATTCGAATTCCGCTCACCGTCTGCACTGAACTCGTCATTTTCCCTATTCAATGGTGGCTTCCCAATTCGCTCCAAAGGGCTCTCTATCTCTCCAAACGCGTTTTTCACTTTTTCCGCAGGCCCCCTCCGTCGTTGGGAGGTTTGCGCGCGCGCGAAAAACTTGGGTGTCTGGTCTTCCGCCCCTTGCATATGTCATTCGATGCCTTTTGTCATCATCGTGTGGCTTCGAGGATGAATTGTCTGAATTGGAATTGTTCAGATTTTTCCCAGGTTGAAGAAACTGATGTCTTTGTATGGTGGCACCAGTTTAGTTTATCATCTGTGTAGTGCTGGTCTTTTTTTTCCCAATGATCATGATCATTTCACATCGGCGATGATTCACGATTCAATGCGTCCTTTTTTTTGTTAGTCACGTTATAGCTATACTTTGGAATGATTTGAGCGAATTCGAATGCATGGAATACCTGGAATTTTTTTTTTGCATGCGATATTAATTTGTAATATTGACAGATTATGATTGATTCACTTTGGGCCGTTCTATTTGTCTTCCGTACATATTTCGATTTCAAATCACATGGCATGACTCTGAATCTCGTTTTCAAGTGATCAATTGGATGGAACGGTTCGTTTCAAAATGCTCCTTCGCTATTATTGCCTCAATTGTATAAAACCTTGCCATTAGCCGAGGTATCAATCGAATGGCATGTTAACTCATAGTCTAAACACTACAAAGTGTTTCTCAATTGGTTTCTCCCCGCCACAGTACTATATTTATAATACACGAGATGCAAAATAGCGCAGTTTATACTATACGCTTATAATAACCGGATTCGGCAGACCTCCGCGATGAAATAGCGTTAATTCACCTTGCTTAATCCGCTCCGCTGCCCAGTAGTGAAATAGCGTTAATTCACGTTTGTTTGCATAGGGGTGTTACAACCGGCCACTAAAGGGCCACCAGTCTCAATTCTTTGGATTATACATCCAAAGCTAGTTTCAAGTAGCTCTTGGGGGGCTAGCCCCCCAAACCCCCCGTAGCTGGGGGGAAACCCCCCAGACCCCCCGTCAGTAAGATGAAATAAAGTTAATTCACATTGGTTATACAATACGCGATATGCTATGGACGATAGTGCTATGGGCGAAGAGCTGCAAGAATAGCAAGCCTCTATAAAAATGAGCTCTGACAGCAGAGCCTAGTACGCACCCAAAGGGTATACAAGCCAAGCAGGTGGGTGTGCCAACCGCGTGGGTTATGCTTTTGGGCACTTAATAAGGCGCGGCGGACAAGGCGACCCTTGACTCGGCAGGAAGGCTCTATTGGGGCCCATTGTCTACACTTATTTTTGTCTCTACAAGGCGGATCGTCGAGATCTTATATACAGCAACGGCCCGGCCCTCATTTGCGCTGTCTCATTGGCATTAATTTCAACCACACACTCGACAAGACCAACGCTAGACACTTTGCCAAACTACACCATAGACCACACACCCCCCACAATAAAACGAGAGAGCGGCCAGCAATTATAAAAGCAAGCTCTACTGGAATACTAGTACCTACACAGCGACTGGTAACGTAAGAAGCAT
This sequence comes from Blastobotrys mokoenaii, assembly GCA_003705765.3. Taxonomy (NCBI): domain Eukaryota; kingdom Fungi; phylum Ascomycota; class Dipodascomycetes; order Dipodascales; family Trichomonascaceae; genus Blastobotrys; species Blastobotrys mokoenaii. The sequence continues at coordinate 39,659 of PPJM03000025.1, forward strand.
ATCCAAAACGTGCAAGAGGTGAGAGTTGATGATCAAGCCACCGACGCCGCCCAACGGATCGAACACTGCGATCAAATCGATCGAGGCAGCCGTCGTCACCCCGACCCCTTCCAACACCCACCTCAGTGCCGCCACGACCCGCGGCCACCCCGAACGCCTGCCTCCGCCAGCACCAGGGCCGCCAGCAGAGCCGCCTTCCCGTACTGGCAAACCTCCCAACCCACCACCACCATTAGTCCCCCCAGGCGAACAAAGCGCTCCCACCACCACGACGACAGACGACACAACCATGGCAGCCCGCGAGGATGGCGGCGTCACCCCAGTGCCCAACGGCCACCACCAGCGGCACCATTCGTACGCGCCCGCCACTAGCGACACCACGCCGCCGCTGACGCCCATTGAGCCGCTCGCGATAGGGTCTCCGTCCGCGCCTCGATCCGGCCACCGGCGCACCCTGACGGTGCCAGTGGCCCGCCCGCCGCCGGCCAACAACAGCCCCCAGGCGAGCCCGCAGACGCCGCAGATGCCGCAGACGCCGCAGGCGGTGACGGGCCAGAGCCGCCGCCGGCGGTCCCTCGGCGAGTGGGACTTTGTCAAGACCATTGGCGCCGGGTCGATGGGCCAGGTCAAGCTGGCCCGCAACCGCCGCACGCAGGCGCTGTGCGCCGTCAAGGTCGTGCCCCGGGCACACGCCGACAAGCGGCGGCAGCACAAGAGCAGCGAGAGCGACGAGGCCAAGGACACGCGCACGATCCGCGAGGCCAACCTCGGGCGGCTCATCTACCACCCGTACATCTGCAAGCTGTACGAGGTGCAGCCCATGACGAACCATTTCTACATGTTCTTTGAGTACGTGGCCGGCGGGCAGATGCTGGACTATATCATCTCGCACGGGTCGCTCAAGGAGAAGCAGGCGCGCAAGTTTGCGCGGTCAATTGCGTCGGCGCTCGACTACCTGCACCAGAACTCGATCGTGCACCGCGACCTCAAGATTGAAAACATTCTCATCTCCAAGTCGGGCGACATTAAGATCATTGACTTTGGCCTCTCCAACATGTACTCGCCCAACACGCTGCTCAAGACGTTTTGCGGGTCGCTGTACTTTGCGGCGCCCGAGCTGCTCAAGGCGTACCCGTACGTGGGGCCCGAGGTGGACGTGTGGTCCTTTGGCATTGTGCTGTACGTGCTGGTGTGCGGCAAGGTGCCGTTCGACGACCACTCGATGCCGGCGCTGCACGAGAAGATCAAGCAGGGCCACGTAGACTACCCCAACTGGCTCTCGTCCGACTGCCGCGACGTGCTGTCGCGCATGCTCGTGGTCAACCCGGCGGAGCGGGCGAGCCTGCACGAGGTGATGGCGCACCCGTGGATGGTCAAGGGGTACGACCGCCCGCCCGAGTCGTACGTGCCGCCGCGCACGCCGCTGACGCTGCCGCTCGACCCGGAGATCACCAAGGAGATGGCCGGCTTTGAGTTTGGCAGCCAGCAGGACGTGGAGCGCGTGCTGACGAGCGTCATCGAGTCCCCCGAGTACCAGGCCGCGTGCGCCAACTGGTACAAGGAGCACGCCGCCGAGCGCAAGCCGCTCAAGCGGCGGCTCCTGTTCGGCGAGGCCAACACGTACCCGAACAGCCACCACAGCCCCGGCGACCCCACCAAGGCGTTCCACCCGCTGTGCTCGATATACTACCTGGTCAAGGAGCGGCGCGAGCGTGCGGCGCTTGCCGCGGACCGCGTCGGCGCCGAAAAGTCGGGCGCCGTTACAGCCGCACCAATGTCAGCCGCGCCTCTCCAGCCGCACCAGCCGCAGGCCCCGCCGCAGCCGCCGCAGCCGCCGCAGCTGGCCAAGCCCGACCCCGTCATGCAGCACGCCCCGAACCGCGCCCGCGCAAAGACCCAGGGCACGGCCGCGTTCATGGACCAGCAGCAGCTGGCTGCTGCCCCGCCCATGGTCACCGCCGCGACCCAGGTCGCGCCGCAGCAGTACACGCCGCCGCGCCCGCGGCAGCAGTCCATGCACCAGTCGCACGCCAGCGAGCCCAATGCGTCCGTGTCCACGGGCAAGAACCTGACGAGCCTGTTCCGGCGGTTCAGCACCAAGAAGCGCGACAGCGTCGCCGCGGCGTCGCCGACCCAGCCGGCCCGCAAAGACTTTAAGAGCCCGCGAGCGTCGCCGCAGCACGCGTCGCCGCAGCAGCCGCCGCAGCAGCAGCAGGTCTCCGTGCAGCGTGCGGCGTCCGTCAAAACGCCGCCGCAGCGGTACCACCCCAACGCCCGGGCAAAGTCGCTCGGCCACAACGCGCTCAACCGCAACTCCATGTTCGCGCGCAACGACGCGTTCGAGGACGTGTCGCTCGAGGACGCGTCGCCGACCCAGGAGACGGGCGAGATGCTCAGCATTGAGTACCCGCGGCAGGTGCTGCTCAAGGGCTTCTTCTCCGTGCAGAGCACGTCGACCAAGCCGCTCGAGTTCATCCGCAGCGACATCATCCGCGTGCTGTCCCACCTCGGCGTCGAGTTCAAGGAGATCAAGGGCGGCTTTGTGTGCGTCCACCGCGCCTCCATCGCCTCCGCCGCAAACACCTCCACCGACTCGCAGACCTCGCCGCCGCTCTCCCCGTCCGCCGCCAGCGGGCCCGACCAGCTGGCGCCGACGCCGCAGCGCGGCCACTGGCGCAAGCTCTCCTTTGGCAGCGGCATGTTCCGCAAGCGCGGCGAGTCGAGCGGCAACATTCTCGAGAGCGACATCAGCACCGAGAGCATGAGCATCACCAACCCGGCCAACGGCGGCAGCGACATGCTCAACATGGCCACGGGCAACAGCACCACCTCCCACAACGTGCGCACGCCGCTGCGGTTCGAGCTCTACATTGTCAAGTTCCCGCTGCTCGGCCTCCACGGCGTGCAGTTCAAAAAGATGACCGGCAACAGCTGGCAGTACAAAAACTTGGCCACCAAGATTCTCAGCGAGCTCAAGCTCTAGTTGCATTCATGTACCTTATTTATATTATATATCTTCTAATGCCATCCTCTACAACCGCCACTCCGCACATGTCCACATCCAAACCCTTTCTCTATTCATCTTCAATTCAGTTATTTGGACCTACTCTGCCATTGTATTTGGGGGCCAGCCCCCAAACCCCCGGAGCTGGGGGGTAACCCCCCAGACCCCCCTTCCTCTATTAATCTCCATGAATTAATAAAACTCAATTATATATCCTCTTGCGCCGCTCAATGCGTTAGATACACTCTCTCATTGCACATGGGGCCCCAATCCCCCGTGGCTGGGGGTGCCAGAGACCTACCGAGTAAAGCCCATAATTTAGCAACGCTCCTATCTTGCTTCAACTCGTTAAGATCAACGAAAGCATACTTTCGTCATTACCTGCGTGTGTTCAATTTCAGTTGCCTTCTCCAGTATCCTTTCGTAATATCAAACACACACGTAATCGCGGTATTGATTATCTCCTATTGCGTTATTTTATTTCTTGCGGCATTTTGAAATAGGTCAAATGTCGTCGAGATGATCTCGAGTACCTAAACGAGCTATAATGACTCAGATCTATAGAGCGACATCATACCAGGGCACATATTGCGTCAGCCGCAGATCTGCCAAATTCATTTTGAAACATTGGCGTACACACAAACCTGGGGTAATGGGCGCTAGTCCGCATGGTGATCGACAGGTTATATGAGGGGCACCCACGCATAGCATGGGAAAGACAGACGTCCCAGTGCACATGCCCTCCCTTATAGAACACATCTAAGACCCTATTAGACAAGCCGTACCATGAAACGAAGCAGCACTCTGCGTACCGATAGGAGCTGACCTGAGCAGCCATTTGCGTCCCTGAGAGGGGGGTGACAACCCCCAGCTACGACGCATGAATTGGGCGGCCGACTATTGCACTAGTGTGCACACCTCGACATCATACTTAGAGTCTAGTTTTGCACTAGTGTGCACACCTCGGCGGGGGTCTGGGGGTGCCAACCCCCCAGCTACGGGAGCTCGAGGGCTGGCCCTCGAAACCACTGGAGAGCCGAGTGCGGATGGGGGGCATGCCCCCCAAACCCCCCGGAGCTGGGGGCCAGCCCCCAGACCCCCGATGTCCGTGATAATCCATTCGCCTAGTATACAACCCCCATACTCCAGGTATGGCCCAATACATATAATAAATAAAATAACTCAGCGCCCGCGGATGGACACATCGAGCACCCTCGACCGCGGCGACGCCTGGCTCTGGCCCTGATGCGGCGACTGCGACTGGACGGGCGGCAATGGCTTGTCTTTACTGGCCGCCAGGGCGATGGACACATTGCCGCTGCTGCCGCCGCCGCCGCTACTGCCGAGGCTCGACGTGCTGCTGTTGCTGGCGACCATGGTGATAGGGGCGCTGAGCCAGGGCGCAGGCGCCTGCGGCTTGTCCTTCTTGGTGCTCACCGCGTGGATGAGGCTCTGCAAGTAGTCCTGCACCTGGTAGGTCGAGCAGTACTGCACGGGGCGCCAGCCCTCGTTGTTGGCCTGCGCCGTGTTGGCGTTGCGCTCCACCAGCGTGCGCAGCGTCTTGATATGGCCGTAGGCGGCGGCGACGTGCACGGGCGTGTTGCCCTCCCGGTCGCTGATGTTCACGTCGGCGCCAAAGTCCAGCAGCAGATTGATACACGGGTCGTTGCCGCGGCGCGCCGCAGCCATCACGGCCGTCTCGTGCTTGTCGTTGACCCAATCCATGCACCGCGGGATGTGCTGCGCCAGAAAGTGCACCGTCTGCTCGTGGTTCATGAGCGCCGCCAGGTGCAGCGGCGTGTTGCGGTGGTGGTCGAGCGAGATCTCCTCCTTGTCGTGGCCCTGCTGCACCAGATAAACGCATATCAGGTAGTGGCCGTAGTACCCGGCGTAATGAAGCGAGCTCCAGCCGTTCTCCGGGTCGTAGTTCACCAGCAGCCACGGGTACCGGCGCAGCAGGCGCTTGACGACGGGCAGACTGCCCTCGCGGATCGCCTTGCGTAACCTCACCGAGGGCGATATCATTCTCCTCTCTCTTTTTTATGTTTGCATAGAAAACAGCACGCACACGCTATCTACGGGAGGTCTGGGTCGGTTGGTGAGACAAATAGTCCTATCGACCGCCTCTTTTTTGGGCCCCACGCAGCGTTTTTCCATGCACTGGCGCGTTTCCACTGCTTCAGCCACGCACATTTTTCACCCCTTTCTTGCCGTGCGGCAATCCCGCTCACGTGATCATGCCAGAGGTCTGCCAGGTCACGTGAATGCGGCGCCGTGCGGCGCACCATCCCACCAGCGGCCTTGGGGGGCTCTGCCCCCCAGACCCCCTATGCTCCTCTGGCTGGTGACGGGGGGCCTGGGGGGTTTCCCCCCAGCTCCGGGGGTTTGGGGGCTGGCCCCCAAAAACACGCCGCTCGGTGCATTCTCACATGGGAAAAACTTCAACGGCACTACCCCCTGAGACAGCCGCCGCACCGCGGGCGGCGCGAGGCCAGGGGCTTCTCAAGTGTGCCGGGAATGAAATAAAAAATTAATACGGGAATTTAAGCTTTCCCCCTTGCTTCGAAACCGTTGGCGTACTGCCAGCTGAGAAGGACGACTGGTAATATGGGCCCGTCTCACAAAGGGAGGCCCCCATCGGAATCGATCTACGCATTCCAAATATAAACCACCCAACCCCTGGTCCGCGCGCAAAAGGCAGGGCTGTGCCGAAAGAAAACCGCTGCAATCCGCCCATTGTCTGGCAAGAAACCCACCCATTTAGTTGCTTCACCGGGGTCCCTTCTTTTTTAACTTTTTACGGTCTTTTTATATATTTTTGGGATACACTAGGGGGTTTTGTGCTCTCGCTTTTAAAAATAGACTACCATGAAGCTATTCAACAGAGTGGTCGCGGTGCTGCTGCTGGCCGCGGCGACGGCGGCTTCAGACTCGGTCATCATGGCCTCGTCGCTTGTTACGTGCATGGATAACTCGCTCTTCTCGTCGTCGCAGTTCGACGTGCGGTTCACACCCGGCAACCGGTCCATCGCGTACGAGGTGACGGCCAACGTGGAGATCTCGGGGTACGTGACGGCCGAGGTGGACGTGGTCGCCTACGGGTTCACCATTCTGTCCGAGGAGATCAACCCGTGCAAGATTGGGCTCAAGCAGCTGTGTCCGTTCAACCCGGGCCAGATCGACATCAAGTCGCACTCGGAGCTCTCCCAGGACATTGTGGACCGTATCCCTGGCGTGGCGTACAACGTGCCCGACCTCGACGCCATTGTGTACGTCAAAGTGCGCGACTCGTCGGGCAACATGGTGGCGTGCATCCAGGCGGACTTGACCAATACAAAGTCTGTCAACCACGTGGCCGTCAAGTGGGTCACGGCGGTGATTAGCGGTATCGGGCTGCTCACGTCGGCCGTGCTGTCGACCTACGGCAACTCGTATGCGGCGGCGCACATTGCGACCAACGCGCTGTCGCTGTTCGGGTACTTCCAGGCCACGGTGATCATCACCATGGAGGCCGTCGAGCGGGTGCCGCCCATGGCGGCGTCGTGGGCGCAGAACATTGCGTGGTCCATGGGCCTCATCAAGGTCGGGTTCATGCAGAACATCTTCCGGTGGTACGTCCAGGCGACCGGGGGCTCGCCGACCACCTACATCAAGTATCCGACCATCTCCATCCTCATTCAAAAGCGGGACAAGCTGCTGCCGTACATTCCGCCGCGGGTGCGCGACTTTTTGGAGTTCCACAGCAACATGTACGCGAGCCTGATGGAGCGGGCCGACATGATCGCGGCCAAGTCCTCGTCGACGCTGCTGGTGCTGCGGGGTATCAAGCGGGTCGCGTACCAGGCCGGCATTGAGGAGACCTCCGTGGTGCTCACCGGGTTCACCTTCTTTGTGTTCATCTGCGTCGTCATGGCCCTGTGCTACTGCGTCCTGCGGCTCATCATTGGGCTGCTGCTCAGGGCAAACGCCATCCGCCCCGAGCGGTGGGAGTACTTCCGCACCAACTGGCGCTCCATGCTCAAGGGCACCATCCTGCGCATGGTGTACATTGGCTTCCCGCAGCTCATGGTGCTGTCGCTGTGGGAGTTCATCCAGCGCGACTCGGCCGCCGTCATCGTGCTTGCCGTCTTCTTCTTCCTGCTGCCGGCGTGCATTCTCGGGTGGAACTCGTTCAAGGTGTTCATGATCGGCCAGCGCTCCATGGTGCAGTACCAGACCCCGGCGTACCTGCTCTACTCCGACTCGCAGGTCATGAACAAGTATGGCTTCTTGTACATTCAGTTTGCCGCGCAGCACTACTACTTCATCGTGCCGGGGCTCGTGTACATCTTCGTAAAGGCGTGCTTCATTTCGTTCGCGCAGTCGAGCGGCAAGACCCAGGGCCTCGCGCTCTTCCTCATTGAGCTCGCGTACCTCGTCCTGGTGTGCTGGAAGCGGCCGTACATGGACAAGTCCACCAACGTGATCAACATCATCATCCAGGTCATTCTCACCATCAACGCCTTCTTCTTCCTCTTCTTCTCCAACCTGTTTGGCCAGCCGGCCGCCGTCTCCTCCATCATGGGCGTCTTGTTCTTCATCATCAACGCGGCCTTCTCGCTCGTGTTGCTCATTTCCACCATTGTGACGTGCGTGCTCGTCATTGTGTCCAAGAACCCAGACTCGCGGTACAAGCCGGCCAAGGACGACCGGGCGTCCTTCATCCAGGAGCAGAACGTGCACCCTGATGCCGCCGGCGAGCTCACGGCTCTGGGTGACGCCGCGCGTGCCGATCATACCGCCGAGGAGGATATCGATTCGCAGATGGCGTCCTCGTCAATGCTGGAAAAACACCAGGCGTACTACTCGGGCCCCAATTCCATTACCAACGAGTCCGTCACAGACTCGCCACTTATTACGGAGCATGAGCATAATCGCACAGATTCGTACACGGGTCTTAAAGACGAGAATGTTAACAAGCGCAACTGGCCGCTTGCTTAAAATGTGACTACTGAAATGTGCGATGACCCCTCCTCTCCCCCTTTTTTTGGTAATGTAATCTTTTATTTCCTGCATATATCTTTTATATATTGTTTACTCTTTACGCACGGCCTTTAGTTGTAGAAACTGATATCTCTAGTTATATTAATCGATAGCCCGGGCATGTACAATACTATTTAGGAATAAAGTTCAATTAAATTTTTGAATAATGAAAATTTAATTATTCATTTTTCATGATGCATGAAAAAAGTACATTAGCAATAGAATTTAGTTAATAATTTTTTATGCAAATTTAAATGGCCCATCACTAGACCAAGTAATACCACTGCTTGAACTGCAACGCAAATAGTAAATGTCACTCCAGCCCCAATGCCATTGATCATAGGCATGACAAAGCTTGTGCCTCCCGCAGCAAATAAACATCGAGCAAGGTTTAAACTCGCACTAGCTGCCGCACTCTTGTCGGGAAAGATATCTACAAGATAGGTCATAATCACAGACTGTGTAGCAACAGCGGCCCATCCAGTAAAAAACGTTGATATAATAGGAACAGCAATGTGCACCCGGTACTCAATGGTCCAACCAAACAGTATGATAGAGCAACACTGCAAACACGAAAATACAGGAACAAGACGGAGCCGGGCACGCTCAATTGGAAATTCGGCCCCATCCGCCGCCTGCGCCGTGTATTTTGCCTTGAAACGACGGTAATCCACGTCAAGGATCTTGCCAGTAACTAGTGTACCTACCATTGAACCCACGCCATTGGCAATGAACGTTAGGCCAATTTCAGTCTCGCCGAGCCCATATCGACTCTTGAACAGACTAGACATGGCTGTTATACTCATCTGCCAGACTGCATAGTGGACAGCTAGAAAGACAATGATATAAGCAGCGCGCCTGCTTAACAGAATGCGAAGAGGACCCGTGACATCAACTTTCTTCCCTGCCGCGACCTGAGACTGCGTTTTCCACCCCACTGTGGTGTATCTTTGATAAACGTTTAACGGATACCTTGTTAGTAAATTAGCCGGAACCACGCTACCATTTCCTACTATCGATCGCAGAGTTTCGGGCAGCACTATGAATAAAACTACCAAGAAAACACCGCTGTAGATGGCCAAAAACCAAAAAATGGACCGCCATCCAAGTGATCCAGCCAGGGCTCCGCCTATAACCGGTCCCGCAGCAACTGGAACCAACAGACCAGCCTGGAAGATGCCCATAAACCCTCCTCGCTCCGCACGAGTAGTTATATCTCCAATTACTCCAGAACCAATTGCTATCGTGCTGGCACTGCCAGTGCTCTGGAGACACCGAAGAACAATTAGGGTTGCGAAATTCTTCGTCTCTGCGAGTCCTAGGCATGCTCCGAAGAACACAATAAATGTACATGTATATGCGATACGACGACCCTTTACATCGGACACAGGTCCCCAGAAGCTCGGCGCAATACCTTGAAATATGAGATACGATGTAACCGTGAGGTTCACTAGCTCTATGGATATACCCAAATCTTGGGCAATTGTGGGCAATGCTGGAAAGTATATATTCGATGCAAAACCAGAAACTATACCATTAGCAGAGTGCCGACTAGATGAAAAAAAAAAAAAAATACTTACAAGTAGCAGCAGAGGAGATAATAAATACAATCAACCACTTTTGTTTTTTATCAAAGATGGTATATGGTTCATCCGCTGGCTGCCGCTCTAGAATTGCTCGGTTACTCCTCTCTCCATTTTCCATGCTGAATTTCCTTGCAAAATTGCTCTACTCCAACCATGAAAAGACCATACTTTTATAACCAATGTCCTGAGTCAAGCCCATCGCCATCGGAGTTGAGAGTCTGACATCCCGGAGTTGACAGCCCCCTCAACTCCGTTCTACCTCTCAACTCCGAAACATAGATTTAACTTCCATGGGTACAACTAGTCACAGCAAAGAGCATTGTACCAAACTCATCAACGGTTTCCAGCCATTGGTCTACTCTGCTACGCCGTCGGGCAATGCCTGTTTCATCAATGTCCTTCGGAAGCGGCCATAGCTCGTCAATGCGAAGATAATCCCCCCACTCTGCTAGGTAGACATTATACTCTCTCTCCCAGTCACGTCGAGAGTGTGCTTGCCACAGGCATTTCTTAGCCGGCGCAGCCAGCCCCCTGAGCTCAGTACCAAAAAATGTAGGAATGTTTTCCTGTTCAGAAAGCACATTGTCAAATAGGTACATGACAAAGAGAGAGCGACGCTTTGCCTCACAAACGATCCACTCCTCCCATCTTGGACGCACACGGTGCTTTTCGGATGTGCACTCAAGCCCTTTCTTGGAAGCAGCGGTGGCCAATTCTTGGAGGTTCATAACTGCATGGCGGAAGAACGAACTGGGGCCCTGGCTGAGCCTAAAGAATAAAACCATAGTGTAGATTAGATAGGCTTGGAATGCAGCAAGTAGAGCCATATCGTCGTCTTCTAATTCGCCACTCTGTTCCATAAGCTTCTCCATCTCCTGTTGGAGGACTGTAGCAGCCGTATTCTCGCCCCCTGGCAATGGATTATCGCCTATCCGGACCACACTCAAGCAAACAGTTAACAAAGAGCTGTATCTCAATTGCGTAGCATGGACAAATGGAAGAGTACCACGCCCGTGGGTTGCGACTGCCGCATACGAGCCCAAGATACGCTTGATAAAATGAGCTACGCCAGTGGGATATTCCTTGGTAAGCTGCCCAGGGTCCGCCACATACGGGAATAGCCACCGATTCCTAATCTCATCAGCATTAATAGGACAGATGAGATCCAGATTCGAAAAGTCCAGGGTATCGTTTGCCAAACCTTCCTTGTCCAAAGCTCCTGTAGGCGTTGCAAATCTGGTATCAATAGGAGCTGGGTAGCTCAATTCTCTGGCGCTCACTGTCGCAGGCAACGTTGGGGCCGGCCTTGGCGCTAAAGTCTTGTCTGCTAAAAACGACTCGCGACTACTTTCTCCATTAAACCTATCTGGGTAGACACAAGACAGACTTTTCTGGGCACACCTTGTGCAAACTTCCCTTTTACGATCACATTTTGCCTTGGCAGAGGAGCATTGTTGGCATGACTTTTGCCGAGACTTCGTATATCTTGGTGCTTTCATGGAATGTGCCAATATCTCCCAATTTGCCAATTTGAGAACCATTCGTTGGCCAAGCGCACATTGCGTCAATGCTGAACCAATGGCCAAATGGTCATACGACTTCAGCTGGGACAATTGCGACATGCCGACAATTACACTATATGCAAGACATATGCAGCAGCACCGGGGGAATAGCCTCAAGGCACTGTGATATGTTTTGGCACGTACTGCTGCGCTAAAAGAGAAACAGCCGATAAATCTCCACCGTTCACTGCAGCATACGTAATTCACGCTTACAGTTACATACGGGAATAACGTTTTTTGTAGTATCAGTAGAATATCAAGTTAGTATATGTTCTGTAATATTAGCGTGGTCAATGGGTGCCTGGAGGAACGCAACCACAGAGTGGACGGCCTTTGGTGAGAGCCGCTCAAACACAGGCATCAGGTACCACAAAATGTCTATACTCTTTGAGGAATTGCGGAAGTCCCGGTCGAGATCGACCAGGACAATGTCTTGCTCCCAGGGGAGGCCATGCAGTGAGAGAACCTGATGCAAGCGGTTCAAGGTGCGAGTGAGGGCATACGAAAGCTGCTGAAGTTCTGTATCAGAATACGTGTAGTCCTCGTTCACGTCTAACACCCTCGACCACTCATATTCCTTTTCTGGACGATGCGGGTAGCGTGGGTCCATGAAATTGGGCGTATACATGTATGGCACCCGCTGTACGACCCGGCGCAGCCTCGGCAGCTCAATCCACTGCTGCGAGATTGAGTCGGCCAGAAGCGGCAAGATCGGTCGCGCGTTCTCGTTGGTGCATGGCTCCTGCGCGGGACATTGGAAGAGGCCACCAACGAGCGTGTGAGGAACGTAGAGCGACATTAGTCGCAGCGCATACTTCTTCCGACGCACTGCACGATAACATACCTTATCCGAGACGCAAAAGTTGGCAGCCCAGGCAATGTCTGAATTGCGGTCCGTGAGCAGGGCGGCCTCCATGTCCACGACTCCATTCTCACAATGAGAGAGCCGGTTGTGATGGAGCATGGGGATTCCAAATGTGTACTGCCTGTGGAGCCTGAACCCAGTGTAGGGGAACACAACGTTTCTGTTCCCAGGGTCACAAGCCCGGTCTTCCTTGAGCAGCCATGATCCCTGGGCAAGTATCATAAACACCCAGAGAGAAGCAATTTGGACTTTCATTGATAGAGACACGTGGATTCGCCAGCTCGTCACGAAAAAAAAAACACCACGGGGAGAATAATAATAATAAAAGAATAAATAAACAATGCGCTTATTCCAAAAGAAACAAACCTTGGATAAGCTCATACCGCGGTCGTGGGCCTCAAGACAGAGACCGCGGCCGCTTCTTCTGGAATTGGACTTGGCTGGAAGATTCCGAATGCAAGGTTACCATGTACTGGAGACACTGTTCGAGAACGTTGCTGTCAACCTTTAGATCAAAGTCTAGGAGGAACAACAAGGCGATTTCCAGCCGGTACAAGTCCACTGGCTCGATGCCCCCAACAATGGCAAATCGTTTCTGGACATGCAAATTGTCCTCTAGGCTCTTGGCCGCGACTCTAATGGCCGCAAGCACCAACCGATGGACGCACAACGTCGTCAGCGGAAACGTCTTGAGCACAACACATAGCCGGAATATGTACACAGCTGCAGAAAGGTACACTGCTGTCGAATTCGGACAATAGTGATGCAACCGGCACAGATACTTCCAGGTCGAGATAGGAGGCGGTGTCTTCGACCAGAACCGGCGCGTAATGGCCAGCTTGAACACGGCCTGATCGCTATCCAATGTCACCGGCGCCATGCGGCCCTTGAGAGCAGGCAGCTTGTTGAGGTGTCCAGTGTCTACCACCGAGGCCACGACCGTCGCCTCTGCATTGAGGAGGCTCGAGCGGGCTCGTTTGCGATTCAACGCATCCACCTCTGGGCTGGTCGCCCGCGAGTCCTGGGGCGAATTGCGCGACATGGCAAACGGGCTAATGCCGTCGTTCACCTGGATTGAAGGAGTTTCGCCCGATTCAGAGGCCGTGCCGTCCTTCGTACTGTCCAAGGGACTGATCCCACCAATATGCGGGGTCACGGGCGGAGACAGTTCCTGCTCTTTTACAATATTGGCCGCCACGTCGAGCTCTGTCGGAAGAGTCTCGTGGACGGATATCAGGTCCACCAGCGCTTGGTTGAGATACCCCAGCGCCTGCTCGGCGGTAATCTCATTGAGTGTGGGTATCTCCGCCCCGGCCAACACTGGCCACTCGACGCCATTGGCTTCGCACACTGCGGCCTCACCGTCGCCACCATTCATGGTAACGCTAGTTCCAGGCAACGAGGTTATCGCCGCAACAGACATTTACGAAGGGGGGGTATTTGTTTTTTTAATCTCTAAAAAAAAATAAACAGTTTTATAGGTAGTTTGGCTAACTCCGTAAGCCATGAGAGAGAGACAAGGCTCTACACGTTGTTGGTGAGCTCTGTTGCAGAGTACAGAGATAGGAGGTGGAGTACAGAGAGGGGAAAAGTAGTGTCTCTTCTCACTTATCTCTAGATTCCTACACTAACCAAAGGGACACAGATCTGGCGGAGAAGTTGGGTACGGAAAGGGGAGGAATATACAGGGGCAGGGACCCACATGCACTTGCGCGGTGCGCGCAAAGCCCGCTCGGGGCTTGATCGGGCAGCCGATTACTGTATCAGGTAACTTTTATCGTTAGTAGTGCGTATTGAAGCGGGACATAATTGGAGGCATTTTGTATGAGAAAAGGTGCTGCGCCTGGTTGCGATTGTGTGAAAAGGGTGTTGTTTGTTTGATATATACCTCAGCTGTGTGGGCTTTATGAATGCCGGTAGTGTGCATATGTGATGAGTGGCATCTAACGCTGGCACAGTTAGCATACATTTAGTGCATATCGGATACTCCGGCGATGCAGACACATATCTGAGAGAGCCGTCTAAAGCATGATAACTGTCGACCCAAGGCGGCGCACGGTTTATGTAGGTCCAGAATCGGTGGTAGAAACATACCGTACCATGGTACTGTATGATACCAGATCTCCCATACTACGTAATGAAGTCTTACATGTTTTGAATCAGGCGATCATTGCAGGGTACCTCGCTATAGAGCGTATGACGCTGGAATATGGAGGTTTATTAAAAATGAAACGAAACAATCCAAATCATTAAAGTGGAGATTATCAATGCCTTAAACACATTTCCAAGAGATTACGTTGAGCGGATGGTAAACAAGATTGAAACTACAGCATTGAAATCAATGTGGGAGGATCATTTTTTATTAAAAAACGTGCACAGAGAAAACATTTTTTACAAGTGAACGAATTTAGTAGATTCGGAAGGATGGACCCATGGTGGACTTGATGACCAGGGAACCAACGTTCTGCCAGTGCTTCTTAAGAAGAGAGACCAAGAAGTTAGCGGCCAACATGACGTGCTGGACGATCTGGTCCTCCTCCATCTCAACGTGGCCGACGGCGACGGCAAGACACAGGACCTTCTTGAGCTGGAACTTGACGGTGGACTTGACCTCAGTGATCTTGGAGATAAGGTCCTCGTTGGCAGAGACTGGGGTTGGGAACTTACCAGCCTTGGAGAGACCTGGACCCAAGAGTCGTGGAATCTGCTTGATCAAGTTGTCGGAAGCAATGAAAGCGTTGTACTTCTTGGCAAGCTTCTTGATGAGCTTCTTGTTCTTGTTAAGCTTCTTCAAGTCGTCAGTGGACATGGAGTCGACACCAGCAGACTTGGCTCGGTCCAAATCGTTAGCGTTACCCAGGACGCAGATCTTCATGTTTGGTCGTGGGACAGCTGGGAGGACGATGGAGCCAGAGAATCGCTTGTCTCGCTGTGGGTCGTAGTTCTTCAGACCGACCTGCAACTCGACAGTCTCGGTGAAGTTTCGCTTCTTGGTCTCGTTAGAGTACTTGAGAAGCTCCTTGACATTCTCTCGAACGTGGGAAGAGGTGATTTTCGACATTTTTTAAAATTTGTCTCCCAAACTTGCTATTGAACAATTGGTGAAGAGATTCCAAAACTTTTCACACGACGCAAAGTTTTGTTCTTCGCTACCTCCCAGCCCCAGCCGTATTGCGCGCGCAAGCACGCCGCCGTGTACCCACTCTCCACCATTCTTTGACTCTATGTCACGTGATCCACCTGCCTAATTGGGAAAGTTATTTTCCTTAGGGCTATTTTTTGGGCCCTTTTGCTTAGGTAATATCACGTACTTTTACCACAGTGCGACAGTCAAGTATTGCTTAATCGTAGTGAAAGCGCAATTACATCGATAATACCATATATACAAATGCAATAAATAAATACTGTTAGAACATGTCCCATATATCTTCTTTCTTCACGCCCTCCTTTTTGTTGAGGGCCACGAAATACATCTCCTTGCTTTCTTTTCGCGACGCTTCGGGCTTTTCCCTTTTTACCTTTTTAAACACCTTCTTCAGCCTGGCTTCTAGATCTTTGTCCTCGGGACCAGTGTAGAACTTGCACACAAACGATCCATTCGGCTTGAGGCACTCAATTGCAAAGAGCAATGCCGCATCACACAAGTCCTATACCTCAATTAGCAATCCAAAAACTACCCCAGAAATAAACAGAAAAAAGGCCATTAAAACATACAATACTGGCACCGTGGTCCTTAACAGCAATTCCGCTCGTATTCGCCATCCTAATATACGGATCGTTAACATTTCTAACCCAATATCCCGTCACTTGGGGCCATGGTGCGCACATATCACTTAGAACAACGTCTATTCTTACCGAACCTTCTTCGTCACCCCCCTTCGACCTCGCAACAAGCTCCTTGACCTGGCTCTGCACTTTTGCCGACAAAAAGTTGCCCTGGATCACTGAAGCACCGGCAGGTGGAGGGTGATGCAGGATATCAACCCCTACCACCGTTCCACCTGGAGAAGTCTCTTCCACGGCCACCTGAGTCCACGAGCCCGGCGCAAACCCCAGATCAACCACGGTCATGCCACTGCGGAAAAGCTTGTACCGTTTGTCCATCTCCTTGAGCTTGTAAGCCGCACGAGAGGCGTAGTTCCGCATCTTGGCCTCCTGGGTGAACCGGTCTGCGTTCTGCCGTTGTAGCCATCTCGTCGACGAAGACGACTTGGTAGCATAACTGGCGATCTGCAGAGCCCACTTGCCTAGCCTAGTGGGGGCGATAGCTGGCCTTATCAGGGGGACCATCGTGGTGATCGTGATAGGGAGTGGTGTCGGGACGTACCTGCTCCGACTATGATATATCTATCAATTTAGTGAGCGATCACCTATCAGTTTATCCAAATATCTTTCTGGTTTGGTATTAAAGATTGAATGATTGTAATTTGTTACAGAGTTACTGTACCGAGGTCGCAATTGCGTAGCAAAGCCCATTATAGAGGCTAGCCATAGCATTGAATAAACATTTCATCAATAATTACACGATTTATCCTAGTTCGTATCTACTCCTCTTCTTCCTCGTCTGCCTCCTTCTCGTCCTTCTCTTCTGGTACTTGTTCGACCTTTTCAGTTGATGGCGCCGGGCTGTCCTCCTCGGCGTCGATATCTTCAACATCAATCAAATCGTTAGTGACATTCTTCTTGGAACTCTTCTGGCCAACGTTGGACGGGAACAGGTCGGCATTCTCCGCTGGATCGGCGATGGTGTCGGCGATCTTGGTTCTGCCGTCCTTTGCCAGCGCCTCCTTCCAGAGCTTGACACTGCCGTTGATATCACCGCCGTAGGTCAATGCAAAGAGCGCGGCTTCCGAAGACCGCCCGCTCTTGTTGAGAAGGTCAACGCACGCGTCAACGTCCCCAATGAACCAAAGCGCGTTCATCGCCAGATTGTATTTGCCCAGTTCGGTAGCTCGGGCCGCAACTGGAGCAAGAGCCTTTTTATTACCAGTAGAGGTGTAGACGAGCAGCAGCGACTCGAGATCCTCAGCTTTTTCAAAGCATCGCTCAGCAAGAACAACGTTCCATCGCTCAAGCGCCGTATCACCGAGCTGCTTCCACTTGTGCTCGCTAGCCAGGTTAGCAGCAATAGACTCGGCGTCTCCGAGGCGGCCAAGCGCCAGTGCCAAGTCGAACTTGTGTTCGTCATCAAGAGTGACCTCAAATGCCTCTTCAACGTGGCCCTGGGCCTCGAGGAACCGTGCCACCTTGGTCCGCTCCTTCTCCGGCACCTGGTCAAGCAGGTCCTGAGCCAGCTCCATATCTCCCCGCAGCACAACCGTTTGGTACTCAACAACGGCCAGAGACAGCTTGTAGGAAGTCACATTGATGTCCCGGTCGGCGAGGTAGACACTGTTGTCTCTAGGGATGTAGCCAAGCAGGTACATCTGCTTGTCAAAGTGCGAGATGGTGTATGTCTGGGGTCCGACGAGGTAGTTGAGTCGATTAGAGAAGGTTGTGTAGATGAAGCAGTCGCCGACCCATCGGCCGGTTCGCACCGCGTCCGCCACGTCCTGGTCGATTTCAAACGCAGTCTCAACGCCATCTTCTTCGTTCCACTCGTTGGCGTTGACCGCCCGGGTGAACTCTGCGCTGTCATAAGTCAGCGTGAAGAAGTTGTCCTCGGTCGCAATGGCAACGAGAGAACCTGAATCGGCCCATACAACCTGTGTAGCCTCCACATCGACCCGTCGCACGAAATAGCCAGTCTCCCAGTCGTAGAACATGACGAAACCGTCGCCCTTGACACCGAGAAGAGTACCGCCAAAGATTTGGTCGGGCGCAAAGTCGACGCTAATGTGGCCAAGTGGCCGTTCCTTAAAGTTCTTGAACAACCGTATGCTGTGGTTTGTGTCGAGCACAGCGTACTCGTTCGAGTCCTGGGCCCACGCAAAGTCGAGCGCGGTACCAAAGCTCTTGTTTCGCCACGCAAGCGCCGTGTAGATGATGTATTCGCCGTCACCAGTGACCGCAACGAACCGCCCGTTGGGCGAATGCACGAGCTTGGTCGGGTAAACTTCGACTCCACCAAGCTCCTTGGCGGTCAGCGGCAGAACTTCGCCGTCGCTGACCTCCTCGCCGCCCTTAATGACAGTGCTGTGAACCTCAGAGTGCCGGGACCACACAATCTTGCCATTGGGGTCCATCGAGATGGCAGGCTCCTCCTTGCCAAGCTGCAGCACTACAGTCCCTGCATCAAAACCAAGGGCTACCATGTTCGACCCCTTGCGGCACATGGCACACCACGCCCGCTCGAGGCCGTAGTTGTGCGTCTGCTCCAGCTTGTACGTGTTGGCGTTCCAAATTTTGATCGTCGAATCCTCCGAACCAGAAATGATAATAGGCAGCTCCGGGTGGAACACAGCAAACGATACATTGTGCTGGTGGCCCTCGAGAGTCGCAACACAGCTCTTCGTCTGGTAGTCCCACACACGGATTGTTCGGTCGTCCGAGGTCGTGATGATGTACGGCTTGTCGCTCTGCGGATAATACTCGACAAAGTTCAACCCCCGGCTATCGTGTGTATCCAGCGTGAAATTAGGCGTCGAAGACCCCAGAGACCAGATCTTTACCGTTCGGTCCAGACACGCCGAGGCAAACGTGTTGGGATCCTTGGGATTAAAGGCAACGTACATGATATAGTGACCATGGCCCTCAAACGTCTGCGTGTTCTTCCAGTCCATCTCCCAGTTCCACAGCTTTATAGTCATGTCATCGCCTGCCGAGATGACAAACGGCTGCGTCGGATGCACCGCAATGCATCGAATGTAGTCTGGGTGGGCTTCAAACTGCTTGACTTTCTCGCCCGTGTTGTAATTGTAGACACGGATCTGAAAGTCGTCACTGCCGAGTACGATCCAGTTCTTGCGCGCGATAAACCGACCAGCCCGCACAGGCACGTCGCTCACCTCAATTGTCTTGACAATGGCGCCGCTCTCATAATTGACCAGCTGGACCCGACCGCTGTAAAAGGTGCTCAGCACCCACGGCTCGCTTGGGTGTATGTCAATCGCCTTGACGCGATCAGAATGATTCTGGTAGAGTTTCTATTTCTCCAGTTAGCACTGCCTGCTGCGCTCCATAGCTGGCTTTCTTACCTTGACGTCCAGCTTCATCGCGGTCCGTTGGCGTTCGTGTCGGGGATGAATGGCCACGTCGCTGACCCAGGAAAACCTCCCACCACCGCACGGCTGTGCATCCAACCATCACCATTAACGGCTCTAGATATTCGGTCTTGAGCCAAGGAATTATTGTTATGTACTAGTAGGAATTTATTTGTCGGTGTGTTTTATTGGTTTTTAAATCGGTAGAGTGCTATTAGCAATTACGCTGTAATATTGTGCGGGTAATTGACAGGTGGTTTTTTAAGGTGCTCTTGGAGTCCGATTGCCCTAATATCAAGATATGTACTTTTCTCAAATTAGTCAAATCAGTTAGAAATGGTATGAAATATGACTTCCTTAACATTTGGTCAATCGATTATGTTTCGACAATGCCATGTGACATAGTTTTTAACTTTTAATAGTGCGCCAGATCTAAAGTTGCAAAATATTTTTAATGGTCGCAATTATTGATGGCCAATTACAGCTCGTGAAGTGATCTGGAGCACCAATGAAATACTTACAGAGGCGAGATTTTTTTTAATAGAATTGCGAAGAAGACTAATAAACATGAGCTGTTTTCAATTTGCATCCCTACGATTTCAACTTGGCTTATACCTCCAAAATATAAATTTTAGCAGTATATAGTATATTGTTAAGATAGACATCTCAAACCACTGCTCGAATTATCAGTTCACACTCATTCCATGTCCATGAATATTTATCTTTATTGTCCGAGTATTCAAAATCTATTCCAGATCATTTTACTTTCTACTTTCCAATTAGTTATAAATCCACGTCAGCTGCGGATATCCACTGATAGATCAATTGGTATCTCCCTAATCTACATCTCAGCGTACCAGAAACAGTAATTAGGAATAATAAAATTGTAAAGTATCTCGGAAAAAAGTGGTCAAGCCATGAGTGGTAATAGTTTTGGCATACTTCAGCATTACTTATATTCTCGTTTTGTAGATAAGTACGTCGGTATCAAAGAGCATTCTATATCAGCAATTGAATGGCAACCTAAACCAGACATTTCAATGCAATGCCTGAGCTTCCGCAAATTTGAATCATCATCGTATTGCTACATGCCAAACTTTTCCCTTATCTACAAACTCCGCCCGTAACCTCCAATTCAATTGATCCAGCAAAACTAATCTGCTGAAACTGTTGAATTTTTAAAAGAATCTACTACAGACTGTAATATTTCAGCACACATAATGTCTAGCACTAAGCAACACAGAACATTAGATCGCTGACCCGTTTATAGTGGTCATCACCTGCCAACAATAGTTGTGCCGACGAATGAGAGGGGGAAAGGGCACAGTTAGTCCCAACTCAAAAGGGGGCGGGCCCTTTTTTTCAGACAACACACCATCATCATCTACGCCTTATATTCAGTTGTTCGCGTGTAAATAATAGTAAGCAGATCAGAGCAAGCCGGCGGATATGTGCTAATCTTGCATCTAGTAAAAGACCGACAGATCTCATGTGGATTATCAATTGGTGTAAGTTTGTCGGTGTTTTTTTCAATGATTTGGACTAACCCTTCCAGTCTATGACGTGTTGAGCTCGCTCGGGCTGCTGAACAAGCATGCAAAGCTGCTCTTCCTGGGTCTCGACAATGCCGGTAAGACGACCCTCTTGCATATGCTTAAGAACGACCGGCTCGCCACCCTCCAGCCTACCCTGCATCCGACCTCGGAGGAGCTGGCCATTGGCAACGTCAAGTTCACCACCTTTGATCTCGGTGGCCACTTGCAGGCGCGACGGTTGTGGAAGGACTACTTCCCGGAGGTTGATGGCATTGTATTCCTGGTGGATGCTGCGGACCGGGAGCGATTCACCGAGTCGAAGCACGAGCTCGATCAGCTCTTTGCCATTGAGGAGCTTGCCAAGGTGCCATTCCTTGTGCTTGGTAACAAGATTGATGACTCGCGAGCCGTTTCCGAGGAGGAGCTGCGACACGCTCTGGGACTCTATCAGACTACTGGAAAGGGCAAGACCCAGCTCGAGGGTAACATTCGACCTATTGAGGTGTTCATGTGCTCTGTTGTTATGCGACAGGGCTATGGCGAAGGCATCCGATGGCTTTCCCAGTATGTCTAACTAATTAATCTATATTGGAGTATCAAAACACTTTGCTCCCCATACAGCTACGGGAGCTCGAGGGCTGGCCCTCGGATACCCATCAAGTAGTACCCCAACCTTCGTTACTAAATAATTGCTACGCCGTTGTCACAACTTGGAACTGTTGCCAAAGTCTAGCAAACCAACCTCCTGAGTAGCCGAGTTCAGTGTATATTTGCATTTCGGATCATTTTAATAGCATTCACGTACCGTGTAAGGAATTTGCATATCAAGCAATTCTATGTTGATTTGTGTGCCATTCGTATTCTATGTGGCAAGTTTAATACAGTCGTGGAATTCAGTATCCTGGAGTTTTTTATCTCTAACCATTGAGATGATGAGCTAATGAAGAGGAATCAATTGACGGATCTATGCAAACAGTTCCGCTGACCATTCGACGCTGAGAATCCAACACGTATAAATTGCTTGGATTGCAGCATATCCCAAATTTGGATATATGTAGAATAATGGGACGTATCAGAATTAATTGGAGAGTAAATCATTAATACAATTACATTTCTAGTTGACTAAAAATCTAAAGGCTCAATGCTTCTACACCAATTTGGGCAAACTTTTCGTCAGTGTCGCCAGATGGAGCACCAGCGACGCCAACAGCCGCAATTGGCACATTGTTGACACTGATAGGAGCGCCGCCAGCAAGGAACAAAGTGTTTGGAATATCAGCAAGGTGGGGGGCGTTTTCAAGTCTATTAGCAAGCTCAGAGGTAGGCGCGTTCCAAGAAACAGCTGTGTAAGCCTTTAGCTCGGCAGATTCGTAGGATTGAGGACCAGCGCCATCTCCCCGAAGGGTAACAATAGTGTTTCCGTTCCGGTCGACAACTGCTACAGATACGTGTTGGTCCTCCTTAGTTGCAGCATCTAATGCTGCCTGGGCCGCTTTGGTAGCGGCCTCAATTGACAAATGAGAGGTCTGGACGACAGGTGCGCAGGCACCAAGACCAATGGTGGCCAAAAGAGAGAGGATTTGGATCTTGTAGAAATGCATGGCGAATAGAGAAAACAAGTTAGCAGAAAAAGGAAGGCATCCTCTCTATCTTATATAATCTTCAAACTAGTACGCACATCTCCTATAAACAGTTGCAATCGAGGCTTAGATTTAGTGCACATAGCAGGTTCATTTTAACAAAAGTTACACCTGCGGCTGCAAATATTTATGTATTTTGAAATCTATTCAACAGGGCATAACCATCAGGAGATTTACCGTTCAAAATTTAGAAATTAGCCATGACAATTTTTTATAATTGGTATCTTCAGCTAGGATGAAGAAGCTAGCTACTGGTAATATCGCGAAATTAAAGGTAGCATACGGCCAAAGCCGACATTAATGTTTCACTTTTCCTCCACAATATGTCGTATTTTAGAATGATAGTTTGTTCCTCACCGACTTTTAAGTCTTGGCAGGTAAAATTGTAACGCTGAAGGGGTTTATTTGCTCATTTTCAAATATAATTAGCGAAGAATTGTGGCTGAGGTTTCCGCATAATTTATGCAGAAACACTTCATACTTTCCGAAATGAGGCGGAGAGATAACCTCTACCATTAACTACCATAGGCACTCATTTTTTGTATTCTTCCGGATGAGATGAGGACTACAAACTGTTACCAATATGTCTCGAATTAGTACCATTATATCACGGATCATTTGTAGTGAATCTATTAATACAAGTTTTTATGATCGGACTCGCTTCTTAGATGGCCCGTCCTCCTGGCTCTGGCGTTTTCGGCCCTCGCGCTGGAAATACTCCTTCTTTTCTCGTCGCTCACGGTCCTTGCGCTTGTCCTCAATCTTGGCAAGCTTCTTCGCATGCTCGACCCGCTTCTCCTGCTTCTTGGCCCTGCGCTTAGCGTCCTTTTCGTTTCGCAGCGTCATGACCTTCTGCATGAGTTCTCGCGCCTTCTTCTCTTCGCCACCAAGCACAACCGCTCGCTTCTGCATATAGGTCTGCTTCTTCTGCGGCTTCATCTGGTGGATCTGCGATTTGAACGGCAAGTTCGCCTGGATCGATTGCGGCACCTTGAGCGGGTTGAACTTTCGTGCTGACCGCTCAATCTTAGTGTACTTGGAGTTCTCGGGCATTTCAAGCTCAACGCCCTCGTCAGCTCGAACCTTGCCAGTGAGCCGCATTCCGTTCCACTTCGTCTTATCCTGCAGCAGAAGCGATGTGACAGGGTTGTAGAACCGCCGTGGCTTAACCTGGTGCCACGCTCTAAGGAACACAATGTCAGACATGAGGATCTTGTCTTCAAATGTGGCTCGGAAGTGTCCGTCTGGTTTTGCAAGCGCTCGCTTGATCTGACCCCGGATACCAGACACAGTCTTGATCTGTGCGCCCTCGAACTTGGCTACCTCAAGCGAACTGTTGAACATATCCCGAATGAACGCAGTGTTCTTGTAGATTTTGTCCGGGTGACCAACAAGTTTGAGCTTCTTGACAATCTCCACCGACTGATCAATTGTCTCAACTGTACCGGTGGCACAGATTCTAAAACTGGCAGTCACCTCGTCTTGCGATACTGACTGAACAGCACAGAAACCAGTACCAGGAGACACTAGAGGGCCATAGAATGTGGCAAAGCAATGCATATGCTCTGGCGTGTATTTGAGCATTCGGTTTCGCGTTCGAGAATCAGATGTGGTATAGATGGGACAAGTCTGGAACCGTCTCCAGCCCATAGAAATGACAAGTGGATCGTTTGACTTGAGAATCTTCTTATGCCATCGATGTCTCTTGATTCGTACCTGTGAAAACCCGTATCGGTCTTCATTCGCCAGCAGACCGCCAACGACCAGCGGATACATGGGATCAAAATTGTTAATGAATTCGCATGGGACACCCTCAAACACAATTCGCACATAAGCACCGGCTCGGAAACCTTCAATTCGGTCTCGAGTCTCAGGGTCCATGGCTTCGAACTCGGCTTTGTTGATCTCCAACTGCTTGGCGATCTTGGCCTTCTGAATGTCGTGCCACGTCTCTCCGCCCTCGTTCTCCGGGTCCTCAGCGCCAAATTCTCGATCTTCGCCCTCTTGCTCTTCAATCTGGAGTCGCATCTTCTCCTTTTTGGCAGCATTCTCAGCTCGGATCTCTTCTAGAGATTTTTCCTCTTCCTCTTCCTCCTCACTTGCGCTTGCGCTTTCTTCTTCTTCTGAGCCATTGCCATTATCTTCGGCTTCCAAATCCTCAAAGTCTCCATATAGTTCTTCATCTGGATCCCCGTAATCCTCAGCATCAGCCTCTTCTCCGTCTTCTCCAGTGACTTTTACTGGCAGATAGAATCGGCCCTTTATAGCGGACACTTCGTTGGGGTTTGTCCACTTGGCAAGAAGTGCATCGACATTTTCGGCCGAGAAGAGTGAATCATCTGAATCAACGTGTTTTTTAGTCTCTTTCATCTTGAAAAAGTCATCGTCGTCGTCTTCGATATTCTCTTCTTCCTTGTTGTCGTCGTCGTAGATGCCCTTCCATCGTTTGATGACCTCATCCTCGTCGACTTCATTCATGTAAACCAACTTGGTCAGGTTCCACTTTCTATGCTTTCGGTTTGCCGCAACCTGTCGCGCAGCGTCATTCGCAAGGTTTGACTTCCACCTCAGAGCACTGGTCTCGTCGTCCAGATCCTCGTCGTCATATGCTTCATAATCACCGAGATCGGAATCGGTGTCAGCAAACACGTATTCGTCTCTCTTCTTCCCATCATCACTCTCATCGTCTAAAATTTGCCTATGCTCATAGTCGCCGTCGTCTTCCTCATCCTCTTCATCGTCGGAATCACCATTAAAGTCCTCAATGTTGAGTCCTCCACCAGCCACTCTGGCAGACCGAAGAACTGTTCGGCCCTTGTCACCGCCTTCCTCTTCGTCGTCGTCGACATCCTCCTCGTCGCTGTAGGTAGCACCTTCATCGTCATCGAACATTCTGAATTCAGGCTCTGCGGTATTAGAAGATTTGGCAGTTTGAAGAGAAGTGACTAGCTTTTCACCAAGACCCTTTTCCTGACCAGGAGTGAAAGATGAAGTATTCACATCAATATACACAGCATCTTTGTCAATGAGCACACCGCCTACATCACTCATAGGTGCATAAATAACCTTTAGCTTGTCGTCCAATCTTCGCCGACGCTTGAGATTTTCACTATTGTTCTCCTCCTGTTTAACAGCATACGGAGTCGGACATGGATCAGGCAGCCGTTCAACCTCCTTCGCAGTCAAATCGCCCACTCCTGGAATATGCACTCGTGCATTCTCATACGGTAGAGGAGTGCCATGAACATAACCAAAGAAGGAAATCTTCCTGTCGACCTTTGCGTTCTGTTCTATGAGAGCGGGGTTTGTGATATCCACTACTCTATCCGCAAGCAAGTACGGATGCTCATTTCGCCATTTGAGGGGCCTGAATTTCATAACACTGATAAATCTCGCCAAATTGAGAATCTCTCTATCCGGGTATCGTCCATTGATGACACCAGACAAGTAAAAGAGCTTTGCTCCTTGGTACACCTCGGTCCAGAATCGGTGCTTAAGTGCCTTCTTTGACGCTCGCATAGTCGATACTGACTTAAACAGATCCAAATGCGTAGTAACACCAAGGATTCGTGGAAAACCATGCGGCGACAGAATATTGAGGAACTCCATCGTCTCCATCTCGAGACCAAAGTTACCATCGATCATCAACAGGATCAGATCAGCAACCTTGGCGATATCAATCATCGAATTCAAATCATTCGAACACTCGATAAATGTCAGACGTCTACGCTTTCCTGAAACTACCGTTATTGGACCTTTGATGTCGTTCAGAGTGTGCTTGGTATACCGTCGCACCAGACTCTTGATCAAGGTCGATTTACCAGTCTAAACTCATTAGCTTCCTTTCTCTCTCACAAGCAGACAGTATACTTACACCTGGAGGTCCCACAACTGCTACAATAACTGGAGGAGGTTCGTCCGGCGTTCGGTCGACCATTGGAGCGTGGAATTTCTTCTCCTTTACATCATG
Source organism: Blastobotrys mokoenaii (assembly GCA_003705765.3). Classification (NCBI taxonomy): domain Eukaryota; kingdom Fungi; phylum Ascomycota; class Dipodascomycetes; order Dipodascales; family Trichomonascaceae; genus Blastobotrys; species Blastobotrys mokoenaii. The sequence goes on from PPJM03000025.1 coordinate 65,985, forward strand.
GCTCCGCCGTGCCATCCGCTCCAGCTTGCCTGGGTTTGACACGGCAAAAGCTTTGGCGTTGAATCCGTTGGCATGGAGCTTCTTCTTCATAGAGCTCTTGCCCTTGTCAGCGCCCCTATGGGGCTTGTTGACCTGCTCTGCACCTGCTGAACTCATCAACCGTCGTACAGGGGAAGAATTTTTCAGATATCGATAATCTTTGATCTCGGTACTGATAAATAAATTTTTCGCTTACGTAAAAAGTCCCAAAAAATTTCAGCCTCATCAACTCTATCCCCATCGAGCGGCCGAACACTAATTCTATGTGCAGGATGAAGAAAAAGTATAAATTTATTTTTTAATTGAAGCAATACCTCCTGTAATATAGACTATTGATTTGGTTTGTAGCTGATTCCTTTCACGGAGGCAGAAGTGGTTTTCTTTAATAGCCAACTAATTCACGCCAACAGCCAACTACTGGGGTCCGTAGCAAGTCTATTGAATTGGCACATACATATCTAAATCTATTCAGTATCGATCCATACAATAAATTTGTCTCCCGGCTGCCTATTTCCAATAACAAAGTAAGGGACGAATTGGAAATCTTTGCCATTGATGTTGGCAGTTAGAGCAATAACCTTTGTACCCTGAATTTCCACCGGTTTTTCATTGAGCTTGAGATCCTTTGGAATCCTTACGTCAGAGAGTGGGATGGGTGAATCAATTTGCTCTAAGCCATAGACAAATGGCCCCCTAGCAATGGAGATTTTACCTTTGGTAGCCTCAACATGTGGATCGGGGCTAACTAAAACCGGAGTAACGTCGAAAGTCAGCTCAAAGTCCAATCTCCCAGACACATCCTGGAAGTAGAGGTAGCCTTGCTTTTCTTCTCCCAGGCCAGTACCGCTGCACTTGTAGCCACCTTCTGGGAGCGCAATAGCAAAGGAAATATTTGCCTTTGGTTCAACTGATACGGACACTTGCCCTTCAATAGGATAACTCGTAGCAACGGATACCTTGGCTAACTCACTCTCATATGTTCCTGGGATATAAAGATTAAGGGATGCGAGGGAATTTGAAGTCGTAAGTGCATAATCTTGAAGCGAGTTCAATAGCCGAGAGTAGTTTGGTGGGCAACAACTAACCTCAAACCAATCGGACCTCTTATGGCCCGTCCCCACAAGTGGCTGATCGTAATAAAAGCTTTTACCATCAAGCGAGGCGCCGCCAATGATGTTGTTGTAAAGAGCACGAGACATTACACGGGAGACTTCGCCATCTGGACGATGCTCCAAGATGCGCTTCCCAAGGAAGAGAATACCAATAGATGCACAAGTTTCAGCATAGCAATTGAGTGGAAGTTCGTAATCTTTACCAAACCCTTCCCAGTCGGCAATAGCACCAATACCGCCATGTATATAGAACTTCTTGTCAATCATATTCCTCCACAGATTGTAGACAGCCCTGTGCAGCGACTCATCTGATGTAATATTCGCCAAACCTTGGACTGCTGAGAGGAAGTACATAGCTCGCACACTGTGCCCACGGATTTCATTCTGTTCTCGCACTGGTTTATCAGCCTGCATGTACCAGTAATGTGGCGCATCTGGCCAAGTATGCCCACTCTGATCAATTCCATTTGGAATGTAATCATCCGGGTTAGAGCCATTAGCAGCAGCCTCTTTGGCATAAAACTCACCGTAGTCTAAGCCACGGTATTCGACAAAGTACTTGAGCAGCTCAAGGAACTCGGGTTCCGGCTTTACTTCGTACAGTCGCAATAGAGCAAGCTCAATCTCCTCATGTCCCGGGTAGCCACGCTTTTGGCCATCGGCAGGTCCAAACACTTGTCGAATGTATTGGACAAAACGGATCATAATATCCAAAAAACGTGTTTTGCCTGTGAGCTTATAATGAGCAATTGCTGCTTCCAAAAGGTGTCCTGCGCAATAGAGCTCATGCTTATGGGCAATGTCCGTCCATCGTTTTTCAGGCTCGACCACAGTGAAGTAGATGTTGATATAACCGTCTGGACCTTGCGCCTTTTCAATCATGTCAATGGCATCATCAACCCACTCGTAAAATGTTTTATAAAGTGGATCGGCAGGGTCCATATTCTCCAGAGCATAACAGCAGCTCTCCACTGTTTTTGCGATATCGCTATCCCAGAAAATGTGCGGCTCATTTCCATCACCGTGTTTCCAGGTTAGCCTCATAGCATCCCATCGACCAGTCTGTTTCATCTGGTCATAAATGGCTGGAAGAGTGTTTCTTCGAGAATCATTTATCCTGTGGGCCCAGAAGGAGGAATCTTCAACTGCAAACTTCATCTCTAGATAATCAGGAAAGGTGGATTGCCGTCACCGAATGTGCTACAGTAGCTTTTATAATAACTAGCTACGGAAATTTCCAATCTGGTTGATCATCCTCCCTACCGTTACAGCGATTCCTGACTTCCGTCTAAGGGCACTGTGTCATGTGTTTCATGCATGCAATGTTGCTTATCTAACTCTTAGAGCTACCCTGGGTTACTTCGGGGATTTAATCAATTTGCCAATTTAACCGAAACGATGTCTGCGATATCTTTAATGTCTGTTGAATATCAAGGACATCGGGACTCGTTCTCAAGACCAATTACCATCTACTATATTACCCCCAACATATAGAACTTGTGATTTACGGAAAGAACCAGGTGATATAGCATGTACTTTGCTCCATAGTCGTTTTGCCACTTCGTGATGTCTCTAGCTCGCCAAAATATGGTGTCGCCGCACATCCCGCATCCCGCAATCACCCCACCTCTCCCCCCACACTATCTGTGTATCTACGTATGCATGGCACACTGCTAAAGAGAGACATGGCATCTCCAGTTTGCAACACCTCCACATAAGACTGGTACATTACGGTGCAATCCATTTCCAGTAGAGCAACTTGGCTGGACATTATTCGAAATATACGATTCACGTATACAGTATATAATACAAAAAAATGCAGTTTACAGCAGAGATATGTATTGACAATTCTTTAATGAGGAAATAGGATTAACCGACGACGGCAAGTAGAGGTTGCAGAGTTCCGGGATATTGTTGTGCCGTTCCAAAGCAATCTACAGAACGTACAGTCATACGTCTGCGGATGGCATCTGATACAGTTTCAAGTACATTAGAGCTGCAACTCATTTTAGTGGAGTGGAATTTACATGTGTAACATGGTACAATATCAATGCATAAGGTTATTTGCATGCCAGTAGCATATATACTCCACTTCGAGCAGTGATCTTCATCTGCTTGCTCTTGAGCATGGATCGGCAGCCGCCAACTTCGGGTCTGACTACCTGAGTTAGTTTGTTTCGGGTATAGTCGAACGGATCCATACATTTGGCGAAATTTCAAGGATATATTGGAATTTTAAGAATCGAAGCTGTGTGCCCCACAAGTAGTTGTCGTATTGATGCATAGTCGCAGGGCAGCACTGATTGTGGGGTAACCTGGCGTGTATATATAACTAGTCGCGAAATAAAGTTGAATTCAAACTGAAGAAGTAGAATTACCTATGAAGGAAGAAAAAAAACAGGACATTGAGGTGGATTATGTAGAGTACGCAAGGGGGAAGGATGATTGGGATACTATCATTGAGAATGCCAAGCAGGCAACTGAAGAAGAACATCAATTGACTGCCATCCAGGCTCTCAAACTCTACCCTCGAGCATGCTTCTGGTCTTTTATTATTTCCATGTGCGTTATTATGGAGGGTTATGATTTGCAGTTAATTGGTGCTCTGTTCGCTATGCCAACTTTCCAAGAGCGCTACGGGGAACAATACGGAACTGACGGTGAGTATCAGATCCCAGCCAAATGGCAGACGTCGCTGAACATGGGCAACACGGTTGGGTCCTTTATTGGAATTCTTATTACAGGTGTCTTGTGTGACAAGTTTGGTTACAAGAAAACACTTCTTGGGGCCTTAGTCATGATGGCGGGTGCAATTTTTGCAACCGTATTTGCCCCTTCAATTGAAGTTCTACTCGCTGGGGAGCTCCTGTGTGGCCTTCCATGGGGTACTTTTTCTGTTCTAGCGCCTGCATATGCCTCTGAAGTCTCTCCAGTTGTCCTCAGGCACTACTTCACGGTATACATTCTGCTATGCTGGGGGATGGGCCAAATTATTTGCGCTGGAGTCATGGTTCCGTTTAACAAGATGACCTCGGAATGGTCTTACCGTCTTCCATTCGCTATTCAATGGGCTTGGCCGCTACCGCTATTCATACTCATTTGTTTTGCACCCGAATCGCCGTGGTGGCTCGTTCGAAAGGGCAAGTACAAGGAAGCTGAAAATTCTCTCAAGAAGCTAACGGACCCCTCTCGACATGATCGCAACAAGCATACCATCGCCATGATGATCCACACTAACCAAACGGAATTGGAGGATCAAGAAGGAACGAGCTATCTCGATTGCTTTAAAGGTAGTAACCTTCGTCGAACCGAAATCGCTTGCGTGGCATTTGCAATCCAAGTTATCGGCGGGAATGGGTTCTGCGGAAATGCAGTCTACTTCTTTGAGCAAGCTGGAGTTGACAGTGAAGCCTCTTACGACTTGAATCTGGGAACTGCAGCGCTTGCTTTGACAGGCGGCATTCTCTCTTGGGCAGTAAGCACGCGGTTTGGTCGGCGACCAATCTTGTTCTGGGGCCTTGTATTGCAGTGGACTGTCATGCTTATCATTGGTTGCGTTGCACTAGCGCCAAAGTCCAATACCATTGCACCGTGGGTCCAGTGCGGGTTCGTCATGGCATGGATGTTTATATACTACCTTACGGTAGCACCGATCACGTTTGCCATTATTGCTGAAACGTCGGCCACGCGTCTCAGGGCAAAGACGGTGGGTCTTTCGAGAAATGCATACTTGATTGCGGCAATCATTCAAAATATCATTCTCCCGCGGATGTTAAATCCATCGGCGTGGAATTGGCAGGGAAAGACCGCCTTTTTCTACTGCGGGACTACTTTTGTTGTGATAGTGTGGTGTTACTTTAGGATGCCCGAATTGAAGGGTCGAACATATGAAGAGCTTGACCTTTTATTCGAAAGGGGCGTCAGTGCAAGGAAGTTTGCGTCGACCAATGTCAGCGTCTTTGCTCCTGAAGAAAATGATACTGTGTAATTTAACATATATAGCGCACTAATTTGATTTTTATTGGACAGATGGGTTATTAACTCTTAATGCTTTATGTCACATTCTATCCCCATGTCGCTAAGGCATAGGAGGAACTATCGTCTTTCTCCTCCTCCTCCATGAAATGGCTAGACAATGGTACGCCATGCAAGTCTTTAACTGTGACCTCTAACAAGTTCAACTAACATGTCTTAGCTGGATGGACTGGAGGTATGTACGTTATGAATAAGTCTATTACGATGTTTTATGATTTACTCTAGATAGTTGGAATGCTTGATTAAATTTAATTCTAAATTTTGGACCATTCGGTCTCAAAAGTGTAAATAACGATTGAGCCGACTGTCCAGTCAATTGCCTCGCATTCTAATTATGGAGTGGGCATTTGTAAAATTAGCTCCTTTTAGGAGAGACAATGTCGCCATATTACGTAAACTCCCAATCATTCTAGCCGCATAAGCCGCATGCGCCGCACATTACCCCTATAAAAAATCAAGTAGGACTTGAGGACTCAGAGATTTCCAGGGATAATTTGCAATCAATTCATTGCAAACCTGAAACTTAAAGCCTCCACAGAGCAGCTCCTCATGGCTTGCAGCTCTAAAAAGTTTTGGAGGAGCCAACGCACGGCTAAAACAATATATGAACGGCAAGGGCTATCCTCTCAATATTATGCATCATGTGCGTATCCAGGGAGAAAGGGGGGTGAGGAATTCTACAATGCTACTGGCACTAAATATTCTATCCAGAATTAGAATTGAATAAGCTGCCCCGGTATTTATTTCGTGGAATATTGAAACATGCTTCGGATAATCTCCGTGAATTCCGCAGTCGGGTAGGCTATGCGTTGAAAATGAAAATTAAAATGGTGTTGTACCTATTTTTCTTCGTTTTCTCTTTTTGTTTTATTTTCTCCCGCATTTTGACTAGCAAAAGACAAATTCAGCAAAACCCATACTTTTTACCCAGACGCTTACTCGAAGTAATACCCCGCCAATTCGTAATTAGCCAAAGAGCGGCCGCCGAACCGTTGCAGTTGTGTGAGGCGGGAGCAGGTTTGAATTTTTAAAAGAGATCAGACACATTACAGCCCACAAAAGGCGACCCTAACGGCGCAACCCCTCCAGACGACCCCATGGTAGGTTTATTTGGACTCAAAATGATGAGAATTGATGGCTGATTATAGCTAGGTCTTGTACAAGCGAAAAGCGGTGCGGATACCCGAACCAGGGCCTCCACCGCCAGACGACGCTCTGGTATGGTGGATTCCGCTTACCAACGAGTACTTTGAGCGCTACGAGGATTACCTCGACCGTATGGACTTTTACAAGCGCCGCAAGTTTATATGCGAACTCACGGGACACACTTGTCTGACGTTTTTTGAGGCCCATCAAAGTGAGGTAAGTGCATACATTACTTTCATTTAATTTGCGACCACTAGACACGTGCATTACGAACGATTTTGGTGGCTGTCTGGTGATCATTTTTTCGGCTTTTTCTAACAGCGTAGCAACGAGAGACTAAGCATATCATAAGCAATTTCCCAGAGTCTCTCAAAGAGCCCATTTTGCGCAAGATTCAATTCAGCACTATTTCACGGCTCGACCAACTAGTGGACGATGTCTACAACACGCTGAGAAACGATTTCTTCCCAGGAGAGGTGGTTATCGCCAAAGTGCGAGAACAGCGGATTCGCGTCATCATCCGCGAAAAAGCCAAGTTCAACGCCCTGACGCTGCCTAATGGCGAGGTGAGGCCGGCCTACGCGCGTTTCCGCGTCGAATTTGTCGGTAACCCCGAAGAAGCTATGGACGTGGGCCCCGAGGAGCTGACACGCGACCGCCGGCAGTTCACCAAGGTCATTCTCCGGACGTTTATCAAGCACTCGGTCTCACGCGAGTCGTGGTCCGGCGCTCCGTGGCTCGTCAAGGATGAGTACGCCAAAATGTACCGCATCAGCCAGGAGGTGCCCGCAGAGCTCCAGCGCAAGGCGCCTGCGGCGACATCCCCGTCCCCAGACGACTCGGTGTCGGCAGCCGCCTCAGAAGGACAAACCCCCGACGCGGCTACCCGGAAAGAGGGCAAGAAACGCGGTCGCAAGAAGCGCGAGCAGCCCGAAACCCCACCAACCCTCGAGGAACAGGCCCTGGCACTAATTCCCAAACGGCGGGGCCGAAAACCGAAAAACTACGATCAGATTTTGCAACACCAACAACAGCTTATTCTGCAGCAGCTCAAGTCGTCGCAGCGCAACAGTGAAGTTAAAGAAGAGGAGGGTTCGCCAGCGCATGAAGAGGGGGACCACCACGAGCACGAGGACGACGACGACGACGACGACGACATGAGGCCTCCGCCAATTCCGCTGCCCCCGCCCCCACCTCATGGCATGCCCCCGGGGCAGTTCCAGATGCCAATGCCTCCACCACCGCCGGGAGAGGAGGGCAGTCGCTTGTACTTCCAGCCACCCATACAGGGCTATCCCTTCCCACCGCCCATTCCTCCACCTCCACCACCACCGCCGCCATTGCCGCCTCATCTCGCAGCGCACCACGCGCTGCTGGCGCCGTACCCAGCAGGGTACAATGCTCCTCCCCCAGCGCCGGTCGGGTCTCCTGGGGGCAGCGGCAAGGGTGACAGCAATGGGCAGTTCAGTCAGGAAACGCGTAAGAGAAGTAACAGCAAGCCAATGCTTCCAGACTCGTTCAAGCAGCATATCGTCATCCCGCCCGAAAAGCCCAAGATCATGGAGGATCTCGAGATTCCATTCAATGGCCAGAAGTGCAAGGCGAAAAACGCGTATCCGTTCAAGTGGGAGCCTACACTGGGCGAGGGTGAGGCCAATCTCATTGGGGCCCTGCTCGAAACGTGGCTGTTTTTGAACATTTACCACGAGCCATTGCTGCTGGACACATTTACGTTTGACGACTATATTGACGCTGTGAAATTGACTGACGATGAGACGGAGTGTTCGTTGCTGAACGAGATACACTGCGCGTTGCTGTCGCTTGTCGTGCGGCCGGAGAAGGCCAGCATTGCTGTGCAGCTGCCGCTTCCTCCAGAAGAGTCTGATAGTGAGGACGAAGATGAAGACGATGAGAAGGAGGATGAGGACGACAAGGAAGATGAAGAAAATGGCAAGGAGGATAAAAGTGAAAAGGATAAGGAGAACGAAGAAGACGAAGACGAAGAAGTCGAAGGAAAAGAGAACGGATCGGTTAAACGTGGTCCTGGAAGACGTAAAAAGGGCCAGGTCGATGAGGGCGAAGAGGAGGATGAGATTGTCAAAGATAACCGCACCTTGGAGTTCTTGGACTACCAAAATACCTCGTGGACTGAGCGACTGAGACGCCGATTCTTCAAGGATGGTGGCTGGCAGCACATTCTCATTGGCCTTCTCTATACTATCTCTTATGTTGAGGACTGGAAGGATACTTGCAAGCGGGCTCTGGATGAGCTGGCGAGTCGAGACCGACCAATTACTCTTGCGTCTGCTCAAGCCGGGTACTATGCCCTCCCGTTCGAGCTCAAGGTCAAGATCCTTGAGATACTCTGCAACCTTATCCACGGATCCAACGTTGTTCGGTCGCACATTGAGACTTGCATGGAAGAGACCACCAAACTGCGGCGAGAGCGCACCGAAAAGTTGCGGGAGCTTAAGACCACTACCGAGTACCTCAAGGCAACCGAAGAGGAGAAGAAGCGGTTCTTCCCCAACGGATACCCGACATTGACTGACGAAGACAAGAAGGGGCTCAATGCCGATGCCATTGCTAGTCTGCGTAAGAAGAAGCGCCTGGACGCCCAAGTCGATCTCGCCGCCACAGATTCTGACTTTAAGGAAGTGTTTGAGCGGTATCAGGGCCACGAAAAGCGTATCGCCGAGATTAATGCGGCGGTCGATAAGCTTGAAGAAGAGCTTATTCGGCTCGACTGCCAGCGACTGCGCATGCTCGGAAAAGATCGATTCCACAACCGTTACTGGTGGTTCGAGGCCAATGGCATGAACCGCCCCGCCCGACACTTTGTGCCCACTCCTAAGGTCAAGCATTCTGAAGAGACTGACGGTACAGATGAAAAGGAGGGCGGGGACGGCGATACTGAAATGTCTAATAACCCTAGCGAGAGCTCGTCGCCAAAGCCAAAGGAAGAAGAAGGAGAAGAAGGCACTAAAGAAGAGGAAGAAGAGGACGACGGTGTCCCTGAATACGTCATGGGCCGACTGTGGATCCAGGGCCCGACCGATGAGGACGCGCGGGTATTCCTTAACTTCATTAAAGGCGAAACCGAGCTCCCCAAGCTTGAAGAGAATGACAAGGGCGAGATTGTTAGCGAGGGCAAGGGCGTTGTTGTGGACAGCGATGGCACTACCGTTGGCGACCTGACCCCACTAGAGCGAAAGTTTATTGAAGAGAAACCACGAGGCATATATTCGATGAGTGATTGGGTTTACTACGATACTGAAGAGGAGCTCGAGGGGCTGATTTCTTGGCTTGATATGTTTGGCCAGCGCGAGTCGCGCCTTCTCAAGGAACTCGAAGCCGTCAAGGAGCGACTAGTTACAAGCTTCCGAGCACGTAAAGAGGACCTCGATGCTGATAATGAACATCGACAGCACGAGCTTGATGAGCAGCTACTCGAACTGGGCTACTCCAAGGAAGAGGTTGAGGGTAGCAAGAAGCCCGAGACGGACATCAAGGAGGAAGACAGCGAGGAGAAGAAGGGCGAAGAGAACCAGACCGAGGACGCGGAAGAAGAGGAGGAAGATGAGCCAGTTAAACGGCGGCGGCGCGCCGAGCGTGGTGCCAATGGTCAGAACTATAATGTCACCAAACGAGGACGACCGCCAAAGGAGCCTAAACATAAGGACCCTGCACAGCGTGCTAGAGAGGTTCGTGAAAAACGGGCGGAGCTCAAGGCTGCGATGGATGCTCGTGTTCCCACGCGAGTTTTAGAATGGACTAACACTCTTGCCATCGAGAAGCTCGGACACACTCACTACGAGACGCAAAAGCGCCGGGGCCCTAAGCGAAGCAAAAAGAAATAATCTGCGATGTTTTTGTATTTATAGACTGATGACTTATTTAATGTGATGAGATTCCATATTCCAATCGTTGCTTCTCTCAATTAATAACAAAATATATATCCAAAAAGACAAACCTACATTGTTTTTTATCAACCGCCTTTGGCATCCTCCTTCTGGTCGATCTTAATGCCTTCTAAGTGCTCTTTCGACTCTTTATCGTGCGCTTCATTGTCCTCATAAGCGTCCTCCTGCTCATTGCATCCGCAGCTGTATTTGTCTGCAATAGAGAAACAGTCAAATTCAGGCTTGCCCAACCTCTTGTTTACAATATTATGAACATGGCAGCCCCACTGAGAGGCGTGCTCTCGCGTAGAGGTCTGAGGCGGGTACTTCTTGAGCATGGCCTGGAAATGCTCGGCACATTCTCGACAAGGGTAGACCCGTGAGAAGAGATGAATAAAAGTCGTTAGAGTCTCCCTCTCTTCCTCAGTAGGCTTTTCGGGGTACTGGGCAAGGATGGTGTGGAACACCTTCCAGCCAGCTCTGCCGAGCTCAGCTCGAAGTGTCTGGTTTGCCATCTTGGCCATGATCGGCTTTCCACGGACAATATCGTCCTTGATCTCGAGAGAGAGTTGTGACGACCCGCCAGCGGAGAGATCTTCTACTGTGGTGGGCTTGCCAGCCGTTCGGTCTTTGAGACTGACGACCTGAGGGCCGTTATTAGAGGAAAAGATGAAATAAATAAAAAACACCGAGGCCATGACCAGGGCCAGAACGGTGAGTGACGGCCGTCGCACCATCATAGTTCTATTAGTTGGTCTGTAATATAGGTCCGGGGTGCATTATAAAGCACGATTGAAAGGGAATGGCGTGGTTCGTCAGCCGTGCGCGATCGCAACCCCTCCCCTGTTTGAACTTTGTTCAAGCCGCGGTACGTGGTAACTAGACTTTCCAGATACCTTATGATGCCATTTTAAAAGTCGCATATGAAATATGAATTGTTTTATAAAGTGGTACGGTACGGAGAAGTTCAATTGGATTAGGAAGGCTAGAGAATGAAAACCCGATACTGCTTTGGTATCTCATTTAAATATTTGTGGGCTTTCATACATTAAAGATGATGTATCTATTAATTGAATAACTTAGAGGGTATTTAGAGATGCGCGAAAAAGAACCATTGAATAGGATAATACAAAACTAGAATGTCGACTGGCAGTCGTTCGAAAATGCACTAAAAGTCGATTTCACAAACCCATTAGACATGTTTTTTAAAAGAGTAGCTTTCATCCTAGTTAGAACAAAAGTCATTCGATAATGTTGAATTTTGTAATTTCTTCTAAAGTTGCCAATCTCGCTGTGAATATCATTCAAATTTCTTCTCGATTGAGAATGATATTCCTCGATATAATTTATGCTAGTTAGAACGTGAATTCAACTTATATGTAATACAACTACCATAGTTTATACGATCAATAGAACTTGAAACTCCCTAACTTTAGGAAGGAATGTAAACTCCTATACTAGTTTGTATTACAGTTATTTCAGGTTGTTTAAGTATTACTGAGATGACATACGATAGGCGCATGAGTGTCTGACCGAGGTCGCAAAGGCACGTAGAAAAGCTATCAATCTCAGAAAAAACAATTGGGTACGTCGACCTGTAGCTAAATATACCATCTTGGAACCTACAGCCTCCGGTCTTCGCTTGGCAGAGATTGTGTTTACCCAGTGAGATATTGGGTAGCATTTGCCCATAATCAGCGGAGTATTGTTATCTCTAGGCAACAAGTGAGGTCCGGTCCCCGAGACAACACAAGCCACTCCAAAATTAAATCCAACGCGCATGTCCAGGAGAATACCGAATAATGGAGCCCAGTAGCAAGAGGCTGAAAAGTGATAATGATAACGACGACAGCGATGAAGAGTGGGCTCGCTTTGAAGCTGAAATGGCTAGCCCCCCAGAGAGTGCCCAGGTTTCTGCCCCAGATGCAGCAGTTATAATAGCGGAGCCGGTAAAATTCGAAGAGAAACCAGAGCAAGCAATTGAAGAAGGAGAGAATGAGGAAAAAGAAGAGGTAGTGGACGATGCTGAAAACGATGCAAATGAGCTTTTGTGGCAAGAAGAGGAAAAACAGGAGGAATTGAACGCCCGTCTAAAGAAAATGCAAGAACTGTATCAATCCGTCAAGTCTACACGCGTTAAAGCAGAGCAAGTTGAAAAATCAAAAGATGACAGCAGGAAAGAGAATGACCAGACTGAAAATGAAGATATTGATGATGAAGACTATGATGAAGACGACGTTTGGAAATGAGCGATAAAAAAAGAAATTGATATGACCCCTTCCGATAGCTGCATACACTCCTTGAGTGTCAATTGCTACTTGAATAGTATTAACAGATGCTAGCTAGTATATTACACATCCGTCGTAGAGCACATTGCTCAGGGCACGTCTACGAGTAAAACGGTATTCCGTAATTACATCGGATACCCATGCATACCTTCCCCTGCACATTAAAGGAAGAGCTAATTAAAGTAGACTGATATATCTCAATTGCCAAGAATTACACATTCCAATTCAACCTGGCAGGGTTTCACCAGTCGACTGACAATGCCGACGAAGCCGCGGTGGAGCTTGGTGATGCAGAGCGCGCGCGGTTGGGAGGTCAAAAACGTAGGCGGTGGATCGCACGCTTGGAAGCCACCAGACAGGCCACTTTGACAGCAACGGTTGTTTGTGCAAAGGCGAAAAGGTTAAATCGAAGGGTCCGAGTAGTTTGCGTCTATACATTTACACAAGGCACATAGATACGGCTAGTAACGATGGACCGCGTAAGTTTTTGTGGCGCTTAATTGGCGGGAGAAACGCCATTCTTTGTAGTGTGGCTGACTAACAAGCGGTGTAGGACGAGGACATGGAGGTGTCCTTAGTGCAGAGGGCCAAGGATGGCGTGGAGGCCGAGCCCACGCCCATGGAGGTGGAGGAGACCAAGAAAGAGCTGGCGTCGGATGGTGAGTGGGCCCCAATTGCATGGGAAAACTGTGCTAACGAATGCAGTGGAGTTGATGAAATCAAAACTGTTACCGCCTCTTGAAGATCTCGAGACACTGGATGAGGCTGTCAGTACGTGGGAGATTGAGGACTGGAAGGACCTGGCAGTGGCTGAGGAGCCTAAGGTGCACGGCCCACGGTTCAGTGCCGGTGGGTACGAGTGGAGCATATTGCTGTTCCCCGAGGGCAATCGCACCGATCATGTGTCCGTATACCTGGAGGCGATTCCACCAGCGGACAAGCTTAGATCAGATGAGGAAGAGGAGGAAGAGGACTGGGCTGTGTGCGCTCAGTTTGGCCTGGTGATGTGGAACCCTGAGGATCCGAGCGTGTTGCACTACTCACAGGCACATCACCGGTTCCAACCTGATGAAAGAGATTGGGGATTCACGCGGTTTTATGATTTGCGGCGGCTGTTTTCGAGGGACCATGTCCATGCCGCTGATGGCGAGTCAGGAGGAATCATGATCTCAGATAACCGCGTGAATATCTCGGCGTACGTGCGGGTCCTCAAGGATCCGACAGGCGTGCTGTGGCACAACTTTATCCGGTACGACTCCAAGAAGGAGACGGGTCTCGTCGGGCTCAAGAACCAGGGTGCGACCTGCTATCTCAATTCGCTGCTGCAGTCGCTCTATTTCACCAAGAAGTTCCGTCAGCTTGTGTATCGTATTCCGACCGAGAACGATGGCGACTCGGTCACTGCAGCTCTGCAGCGCATGTTTTATCTCCTGGGGGTAGCGCACGACCCAATCGGTACGTCAAAGCTGACCCAGTCGTTTGGATGGCACTCGGGCGACGCGTTTACGCAGCACGACGTGCAGGAGCTCGAGCGTGTGCTTATGGACAAGCTTGAGAGTCAGATGAAGGGCACAGATGTGGAGAATGCGCTGAACGACATATTCGTGGGCCAAATGAAGAGCTATCTGCGGTGCGTCAACGTGGACTTTGAGAGCTCGAGAGTAGAGGACTTTTGGGATCTACAACTTAACGTCAAGGGCATGCGTAACCTCGAGGACTCGTTCCGCGAGTACGTCAAGGTGGAAATGATGGAGGGAGAGAACCAGTATCATGCCGAGGGCTTCGGCTTGCAAGATACAAAGAAGGGTGTCGTCTTTACCTCGTTCCCACCGGTGCTGCATCTCCAGCTCATGCGCTACGATTACGATTTCATGCGGGACATGATGGTCAAAGTCAACGACCGGTACGAGTTCCCACTTGAAGTGGACCTGGCACCTTTTATGGATGAGGAGACTACAGACTTCTCCGAGTCTTGGGAATACGCATTGCATGGCGTTCTTGTACATAGCGGCGATCAGAACGCAGGACACTACTATGCCCTGATCAAACCAGAGGCCGATGGCGACTGGTTTAAATTTGATGACGACCGGGTGACCCGGGCAACGATGAAGGAAGTGCTTGAGGAGAACTATGGTGGATACCAGGTACCTCCTGGAATGCCCAACGGGGCAGGAGCAGATTACAGACGGCTTCTTAAGCGGTCCAATGCGTACATGCTTGTGTATATTCGAAAGTCGCGACTTGCAGAGATCCTGCCCAAGACTGAAGATGAAATCCCCGAGTATATTCCACGAAGAATTGAGCAGGAGGAGGCTGCTGAGCTGCAGCGTCGAAAGGAAGAGGAAGAACAGCAATATTACATTGATGTCAAGGTTATGTCGAATCGCCAGTTCAAGCATTATAACGGGTTTGATATCGCCCAATGGGACAACGATGGCCAGCCAGATGTTCCAGAGGATGCCCGTCCATTGAGACTAAGGGTACGGTATGATTCGACCCTGTCGCAGATGTATGATCTCATTGCAGAGCAGCTGCACACCTCCCCTAAGAACATTAGATTGTGGACAATGGTGAGCCGCCAGAATAAGACCTTCCGACTCAACAGCCCGTTGCCCAACTCCAGCTCCATCACTCTACACGAGCGGCGCCCACGCCACGCCGGGCGCGCCATCCCTGAGACGCGCTACTGGGTTGAGGATATTGAGCGCGATTCGTCTGGCAACCCGATTCTCAGTACCGGCGACAGTGAGTTTGAGGGTAATGAGTCTAACAACCACAATGGTTTCGAGCGGTCCCTTATTTTCATCAAGCGGTTTGACCCCAACACCCAGCAGATTGTCGGCGTAACCACGCATACAGTTGACGATGTATCGACCACTGGAGAGCTTGCCGAGTTCATTGTCAAGTTCATGAGATGGCCTTCGAATACACAGCTCAACTTGTACGAAGAAGTCAAGCCAGAGATGATTGAAGAGGTAGATCAGGGCAAGTCTTTCAGCAGCGCTGAAATTTCAAGTGGTGACATCATCTGCTTCGAAAAGGTCCTCAGTGAAAAGGAGCTTCACAAGATCAATGGATGTAAGAACACTATTGAGTTTTATGATTTCATGAACAACCGCATTCTCGTTGCTTTCCAGGAGCTACATAAGAACCATAGTTCCTATAACCTGCTCAAGCGACGACCCAAGTTGTTCACCCTGTGGCTCAACCGCAAGATCAGCTACGATGAGCTTAGTGCGCAGGTCGCTAAGCACGCTGGAGAGGATCCCACACATTTGCGATTCTATCTCTATAATCGAAACGATTCGACACAGCAGCAACCGATTCGACGCAGCGGGGCCACTTTGCAGCAGATTCTCTCGTCTGGGTTCATGAGAACACGAACAAATGTGCTCGTGTATGAAGTCCTTGACACTAGTCTGGAAGAGTACGAAAAAAAGCAGGCTGTGGTAGTGACGTATCTCACGGACGGTTTGTCTCAGGAACATAAGACAGAGATTATGGTGCCCAAGACTGGTACTGTGAATGATCTGCTGCAGGAATGGGCACAAGAGGCCAAAATAAATGGTGAAGTACTTGGAGCGCTCAAATTGTGGACGGGACGGTACGGCCGAATGGGCGAACTTCTTGACCCTGAGTCACCTATCAGTTCTATTCGCGAGGGAACCAATGTATACGTGGCCAAGCAGACGCCGGATGAAATTGAGCTGGCAAAGAACGAGGAGGCCAGGGAAAAAGCCAGGTTGGTAACGGTCGTGCATTTCCACAGGGATCCGTCACGGACACACAGTGTTCCATTTATGTTTGTTGTTAAGAAAGACGAACCATTTTCCCAGACCAAGCCACGGCTGCAAAAGACTTTGGGATACTACGACAAAGTGTTTGAAAGCATTCGATTTGCCATTCTGGAGCACATGACTAAGCGTTGTTACATTGGCGAGGGCGGTGAGGACGTTGTGTTGTATGATGAAATTGGCGATGATGCCGTCTTGGGCTTGGACCACCATGATAAATCGGTTCGAAGGGGCTATGGCCAGGCCGCTATTGTGATGAAATAACCATTTAAAAGATTATGAATATATATTTGCTTCTTAAATTAGGTCAGACAACAATGATCTGTCTTTTGCAGAGATAACTTTGCAGCAGGTCTGCGGATAGCTTCAAATTACTACCTAACAAAAAGTTTTTACACATATCTGAGAGCTCCTGGATGCTTCACATACATATACCGCTGAGGAGAAAATAATCCCTTGCTGCTAGTTTATGCGAGTTGGCAATATCAGATCACCAAAAAATTAAAACTAGCTAAGCTAGTATAAGAAATAGGCTACCAGGTTATTTTCCCTTAATAAATAGCTCTTTAAATACGTATATCTGTCTCCAGAGGTCATTGCATGGGTATTCAACGATAACGATAAGAGGTTGTGCACAGCCGTTCCACGCGGCGCTCCGACGCCAAAATTTTTTGAATTCTGTCGGCATCCTTATCGACTATCGCTTGATACAAAATGGCCGTTAAGAAGGGGGTTCAGCTTCCAAGTGCCATTCTGGAAGAGATTGGAGACAAAAATGACGACCATTACAGACTGAATCGAAAGAAAGGTCCCTCCAGAAAGGAGAAGCGAAAGTTAGAGCGAGATCAAAAAAAGCGTTCCAAACGGCCTACATCAAAGTCCGCCGAAGTACCGCTCAAGCCTGCTTTGAAGACTAAAGCAGTAGAAAAGCCTTTAAAGACTAAAAAATCGGTCAAAATTGCCGACGATGCCAAGAAGTCGGACGGTGGAAAAGACCTGACAATTGTCGAGGAGTTTGAAGAAGAGGAAGATGGCTTTGATGACATGGACCTGGACGAGCTAGAGGAGGACGATGAAATAGATGAGGATGATTTTGATGACGAATTGGACGAGGATCTTGACGACGACGATGAAGATGATGTCTGGGCTAAATTAAAAGCAGCCAAGGCGAATCAAAAGAAGAACGCCGAGATCAGCACAGCCAGCAAGGGATTAAAGAAAGAAGAGATGTCAGCTGCGGACACTATGGCAGCCCTTAAGGCCCTCAAAGAAAAAAAGAATGGCAAATCACAGGCTATGAGTGCTGAGGAGACTATGGCTGCCCTCAAGGCAAAGAAGAAGAAGGCAGAATCTCACAAAATGAGCGCAGAGGATACCATGGAGGCTTTAAAGGAAGCGAAAAAATCGAAAAAGAGAACGAATTCTGAAGCCGGTCTCACTGATGGCCGCAAGAAGTCCAAAGTAAAGACAGAGGAGTACGCTCGACCGATATCCTCCGAGGAAAAGTACCTGATGGCTCAGGACGAAATGGAGATGGAGTACTACAAAAAGAAGCTCAAGATGAAGAACCTAAAACTCCCCAAAGCTGACGATGGATTGGATGAGTTATTGGACGGTCTTGATATGGATTTTGAGCGCTATGCAGAAAGCGATGAAGAAGTTGATAGTGGGGAAGAAGCTGAGGTGAGCGACGAGGAAGAAAACTCTGATGACGTTGAAGACAGTGAAGAAGAAGAGGAGGAGGAAGAAGAAGAAGAAGAAAAGCCAAAAGAGAATCCTTATGCACCGCCTACTGTTTCAACTGGCAAGTATATTCCACCGAGTAAAAGGGCTGCTTTGGCAGCATTAGCCGGTGAGGATGCACAGAAGAAAGAGGAAGAAAGCAGAGTGAGGAAGCAAGTCAAGGGTTTGCTTAATCGACTCAGTGAGGCCAATATCGGCACCATTGTGAACGAAATCGAATCGCTTTACCAGAACTACGCACGAGCGTTACTTAACTCAACTATCACGGAAGTCGTCATTGAGAGTACGGCACTCCAGGGCACTCTGCTCGAGCAGTTTATGATTGTCCATGCGGCTCTTGTAACTGCTCTCTACCGAACTGTGGGTGTTGAATTTGGTGCCTATTTTATCCAGACATTGGTTGAGAAATTTGAGAGCCACTTCAACGCTGAAACGGACAAGGCTATTTCGAAGGAAGCTTCTAATTTACTCTCTCTTCTTTCTGAAGTTTATACTTTCCAGCTCATCGGATGTGGATTGGTGTATGACTTTATTCGGCTGTTTTTGAGTGATATCAACGAAGTTAAAACCGAGTTTTTGTTGAAAATTATTCGAAACTCTGGTCCCCAACTTCGAAGTGATGATCCTGCGGCCCTTAAGGAGATCATTTTCATGCTTCAGAAGGCTGTTACAAGTGCGGACCAATCTAAGATTAATACTCGTACCAAGTTCCTAATTGAGAGCATTACTGCGCTTAAGAATAACAAGAAGCAGAAGAATGTATCCGAGGCCACAGTTGCTACGACTCAGCGTATGAAGAAGTTCTTGGGAGGAGTAAGCGGAAGGTCGAACGAACCGCTTCGAGTCTCGCTTGATGATATCCACAATGTTGAGACGAGAGGTAAATGGTGGCTTGTGGGAGCAGCTTGGAGAAACAACAATGGTAAGGGGCAGGAACAGCAGGATAATGTCGACACTGAAGCTGTTCATGATATTCTTGATGCGGCTGAACCAAACTGGATGGAACTTGCGCGAGAACAGCGAATGAACACAGACATTCGACGAGCCATCTTCGTGGCAATTATGAGCAGTGAGGATTACGTTGATGCATGTGACCGAGTGACGAAGCTGAAGTTGAAGAATAAGCAGGAGCGGGACATCTCTCGAGTTATTATGCATTGCTGTGGCAGCGAGGAGGTGTACAATCCGTTTTATGCGCTTGTTGCGTCTAAACTATGTGCACAGCGACATAGCATTAAAAAGTCCTTCCAGTTTGCATTATGGGACTTTTTGAGTGGTCTAGAAGGTGACGAGGATGACTATAATAGCGACGACTCTGAGGATGATCTCATGAAACTCAAAAAACGGAGTGCCAACGGCACAAACGAGGGTGCCGAGAACCTGAGAAGAGCAATGCATTTTTCGCGGCTCTACGCTAAGATCGTGTCTGAGGGTGCAATGTCCCTTGACGTTTTGAAGACGATCAACTTCCTGTCTGCTACATCTGAGATTAAAATCTTCCTTGAGTTGTTCCTTGTAACATTGTATGAGCTCATGGCCAAAAAGGCGGAGAAGAGCAAACAACAAAAGGCCCACCACCGTGGCTTTGGAAGCTCACTAATGTCCGATGATGAGACTAGGGATAAGACTGCCCTTCTTGAAATGATTGTCAAGACGAAGGATGGTGCTGTTCTGAGGGGTGTGCAAGTGTTCCAAACGCATAACCTCAAAGATCTGAATAAAATCCTCGGCCCTAAGGCTAAAGCTAAGCAAATTGATAGAATCCAATGGGGCATTCGAAATGTGGACGAGGCCATTAATGAGCTTGCTAACCGGATAGACTTGTAGTAGAAATATTAACACACAATTGAAGTGCGTTGTACTCACGGTTATTAGTAGCTGCCGTATATTTCGAGCATTTGAAAGATGATCTGCTGGGTTCGCTAATATAGAATAAAAAATACAACATTACACTTCATTTGGAGTAACTGGGGCCGACTCTGCCATTTCTAGCTCGATTCTTCGGAGCTCAGTACTGCTGAGTTTATCGCTCCATGAGCTCTCATCCTTTCCACCATCCTTACAACCAACCAATTGTACTTCGTGTATGTCAAGCTCGTTCCAATTCTTTTCTCGTCGCATTTTGTTTACAGCCTCCCCACCAGATCGCGTTTCCTTGCTGACGACTAACGCTTCTATCTCTGGCATAGACGCCGTTGGTCCATACACATCACTCATCATCTCGCAGTGTATTTTCAAAGCTGGGAAGACATAGCCGACAAAGTCTTCGACAGATTTACGCCGCCTAGAGAAAGACTGCATCGCTTCGGCATATTTTTTGTTCTTGAGCAGCTCCGGCCCAGTTATTCCAACTACAAGTTTCTCTCTGCAAATGAAGCCTGACAGGGTCAACAGTAGCCTGTGGCCATCATGCAAGTGGTCAAATGTACCTCCGACCGCAACAACGTTATACTGGCACTGTCCAGTCTCTACTGCCTCCTGTCGCTCACGCGCATCCTGCTCGAATTGTTCGGCCGCCTCCTCTTCCGCGTACTGACTTTCTTCGCTCATTTTGAGGATTACAACGGGCAATTGTTGGATGTCACTGGTATACGGAACATACCGCCGGAACATGCTTGCGAGATCGTACTCGTGTAGCCCCACAGTAATAACTTCCCATGTTTGATTTCGCGAGATGTCAATATCGTGTCCATCGAGTAGGACAGTGACTCTAACGCCAACACGGCCAATTTTATATGCCTCTTTACGAGCAATTTCGTATATTTCACGGGTGATCTGCTCCACTTCGAGTAGCGTTCTAGGGGTCGACATGAGGCATATGTCCACAGAGCCATCTGGCATTGTCATATAGAGAGCCTGAGAAATTACATCCGAATATTTCACCGCAATTGCGGACGGATAGCTGCCTGCTATCAGCAGAATAGTCGAGCGATACTGCATGATTTATGGGAGGCGAAAAGGTGCGTTACTGTAAAAAAAAGGGGGAAGCAAATAGGGGATAATCTTTTGCCAACTATCAGCAGGTATATAATATAATACAGGTGTGGGGTTATACTCGGTTGGTATTTTCTTGGCGCAAAACGTCTAATTCCTGGGGTAATACGCGAGTTTCCTGCAACTTGGTGGATTCACTATCTCCACGCATGCGTGCAGAATGAGATCTTATGGTTCGGTTGGCACCTGGTTTGGGACCTTTTTTTACTTGGATATCCCCACTCAACGCATCACGTTGCCTATCCCTGTTGATTAAACACCATTGCTCTTATAGCTTATAAAACTTAATCTATAGCAATTGTGCCATTTCCAATCGATATTGGTCGTTTTCCTTTTTCTCGTCTACTATGGAGGTTACAATAGTGCTGCCCACTGAGCCACGTGAGCCGCACGAAAATGAATTCATTTACATGAACTGCTGCTTATAGGATTGAATTCAATGATAGCCTATTTATTATATAGCCTCTCAATTGGTCATATGCCATTGCTTGAGCCCTCCCTTAGCCGTATTTCGGCTTTTCGCCAGCTACTGAAAAATTCAATCACGTAGTCAAGTTAAGTAGTCAAGATTTTGTGATACTCATCAACCATTTGAATCTTTTGGCATGTTATCGGTCTCACGATAAATGGCAGAAGAGAGCGACAAGCCGGCTGCGATACGCGACGCGAATCCAGGACGGGCTATGGAGAGGGAGCGCCAGATGGAGGCGCGCTCTGCTGAGCAGGAAGAGGTGAAGAAGCCTTATGATCCGGCTGAGGAGTATAGAAAGCTGCTGGAGCTCAAGTCCGGTGGAAGATATATTCCTCCAGCGAAACTCCGGGCACTTCAGGAACAAATAGCCAAGTCACAGAGCCCCCAAGAGCGGCAACGGATGGAGTGGGAGAAGCTCAAGAAGGCGCTAAACGGTTTGATCAATAAAGTCAACGCCGATAATATCAAGACGATTGTAGTCGATATCTTCAAGCTCAACTTAGTGCGGGCCAAGGGTGTTTTTATCCGAAGTGTTATGAAGGCCCAGTCGGTGTCTCTTGTGTATACTGATGTGTATGCGGCATTGATTGCTGTGATAAACTCAAAGCTACCTGAGGTTGGTAAGCTTTTAGTGGATCGTCTTGTAATTCAATTCAGACAGGCATTCAGGCGTAACAATAAGGCTGCCTGTATGAGCAGCACAAAGTTCCTGGCCCATCTGTGCAACCAGAAAGTGTGCCACGAAATTTTAGTGCTGGAAATCTTGCATCTGTTGCTGGAAAAGCCGACAAACGACTCAGTGGAGATATCAATTGGGTTCATTCGTGAAGTAGGGGCGTACTTGCAGGAGGTTAGCCCTGTGGCTGCAAATTCTGTTTTTGAGCGGTACAGGTCTATTTTACATGAGGGACAGCTAGAAAAAAGGACCCAGTACATGATTGAGGTTCTCTTTCAAGTGCGCAAGGATGGATACCTTGAGAACCCTCCGGTGAGGAAGGAATTGGATTTGGTGGAAGAAGAAGATCAAATCGCTCATATGGTGCAATTGGACGACCGGTCACTGAAGGCAGAAAATACACTCAACATCTTCCAGTTCGATCCGGACTACGAAGCGAATGAAGCAAAATACGCGAGAATTCGGGACGAAATTCTCGGTGGCGATGAGGAGAGTGAAGAAGAAGTTAGTATTACAGACAGCGAGGGCGAAGAAGAGAAAGAAGAAGAAGAAGAAGAAAAGGACGAGCACACGAAGGATGGAAAAGTAGAGATCCATGACATGACAGGTACAGACTTGAGGAACCTCCGCAAGACTATATACCTAACAATCATGTCATCCATGTCGACAGATGAGATCAGCCACAAGCTCATGCGGCTGGAGATACCGCATGAGAAGTTTGAGATTGAAATTGTCAACATGCTCGTTGAGAGCTGTGCGCAGGAAAAGATATACAACAAGATCTATGGAGGTGTGGCAGACCGAATTTGCCGGTTGAGCCGCCACTGGCAGGATCTGTTCCAGCAGTCATTCAAGCATTACTACGAGGTTATTCATCGATACAACACGAACCAGACACGAAACATTGCCACCATGTTTGGGCATGTACTGGCGAGCGATAGCTTGGGATGGGAGTGCTTTGAAGTGGTCAAAATGACTGAAGAAGACACGACGTCAGCCACACGGATCTACCTTCAGGTATTGTTGGATGAGATGAAGCGAGAGTTAGGCATCCCCAAGCTTGTCAATCGGTTCAATGAACCGTATCTGGAGCCGTACCTCGTTGGCATGTTCCCTACCACTCGGCGCTCGGAGACAAAGTTTGCTATTAACTACTTTACTGCTATTAAGCTAGGGCCGTTGACGGAGAAGATGCGAGAAGAGTTGGAAAAGATGCCGCCTAGTGATGACGAGAGCGAACGGGGAAGAAGCAGAAGTCGTTCCAGCCGCTCTTCAAGGAGTACTTCTTCGAGAAGTTACTCTTCCAGGAGCTATTCATCAAGGAGCAGGAGTTATTCATCAAGGAGCAGGAGTTATTCATCAAGGAGCAGGAGCTATTCAGGCTCGAGATCTCCGCGGCCCCGACGAAGAAGCTACTCGCGAACTCCATCCTCAAGAAGCTATTCCAGATCATACTCTCCACGTCGGAGCAGGAGTCTCTCGCGATCGCCTAGACGAAGACGAAGCTATTCAAGAACACCTTCATCTAGAGGACGAAGTTACTCTCCACGGCGGGGACGCAGCTACTCTCGATCTCCACGGCGAAGTCGAAGTTACTCAGGCTCAAGGTCTCGACACCGCCGATCAAGAAGCCCGCCGCAACGTAGGACCTACTCTCCAAGACGGGGTAGGTCCTACTCACGGTCTTCATGGTCTTCACGGTCTTCACGGTCTTCACGGAGTAGCTATTACTCTAGATCACCACCCCCACGGAAAAGAGATTACTCGAGTGACGGTTCGCGATCCCGACCTTCAAGGGATCGAAGGTCTAGAAGCTCATCAGCTTACTCAAACCGCCGATACTCTAGATCGCCATCTCCACCCAGAGAAAGAGCCAGAGCCGATGATCGTCCGTCCGACAGCAATAAACCAACAAAACCGACGCGGTCTCCTCGACCGTCCCCACCGCGGTCTCCGAAACGCCCCAAGCGGGCTACGGCAGCTGACTATCTATAAAAATATAACCGGCAATTCCGACTAGATCAATCGTAAATGTTGTGTCCAAAGTAAGTATATTCGTTAGGTGTGCATCGCCGGTGGACTTGTGGGGTATGATGTCAAACGTTTAATTTCAATGTGTCTCAGTGTTGCATTACTAAGAAGCAAGGGCCTGGGCAGGGCATTTAGACCGACCCTACAAGTGGAACACGCAACGATATATATATAAAGGGATGAAGTACAGTTTGATGCCGGCAAAGAGAATGGGTGCGGCAATCGTGGAAAAGACTTTTCTCAAAGGTTCGCTGACTACCGAACCCCGTAAGGGGATCGATGGGCTGGGGACAGCTGTTGCCGAAAAGTATCGCATTAAGAAGCCGACTCAAGAGTCGACGGACGCCCTGAACAGGCTCCTTTTGAAGAATACGGAGGAGTTTAGCTTCATGTTCAATAACAAGTTCTTCCATAACCACACTCCGCATGCTCTCATATCTGCCTACTATCTAGGCGCCGACGCGACACAGCTCGAGGCATTCTACAACGCGGATAGCGTCAAGCTTGTCAAGTGGCGCGATGATTCTCCTCAAGAGATCAACGACTCTACATGGCAGGAACATCTTACCCAGCATGAGTACGACAATGGCTACTACAAGTTTTTCAAGGCCAAGATTGAAGAGGCGGTCGCCAGTGGCGGGAAATGGCAGGACGTGGCAAAGAAGTACATCCACCACCCGGGGAAGAACCTGTTCAATTCGCTGGTGGGCGGCCTCGGCCACCCAGTGATTCATCTTGGGTACGCGGTGGAGGTGGACAGCCCAGTAGTTGCGGCGGAAGCGCTAGCGATGGCGGCCATTGACGGGGTGGAAACCGACCCGTATATTCGGGAGGACCGGAAGCCCAAAGTAGTTTCGACTAGCCCGGATCCGTTGGAGATTTTTGCTGAGATCCGCGAAGACTCTACGTTTGACGGCATTGCCGACCGGCCACGACATTACGGCCTTGTCAAGTTCCTGCAAAAGTTCCCAGAGCGGTCGAAGTATTACGTGCACCGTCTCAAGCTTGAGGGAGACCTTATCACAAAGCTGAAAACGCTGCTACACGCGACTGCTACGGTGTTTGGAGCTACGCATAAGGACAACGAGCCCGACTATGACTTTTTCATCCTGCACTTGCTTACCTCTACTATGGAGACGGCTGAAATCATGCTCAACCCGACAGCACGAGATCTCATTCCGGAGTCGGCTCACGAGCACATGCTGGAGTACTTGTGGACAGTGTGTGTTTATGTCTACGTTAACCAGCTGCGGCCGCGGATTGATCCGTCCAGGATTACCAGTGTATCCATTGCCTCAATTCCGCACGCCTGGAACGAAGCCGTGTCCATTGCCATTGGCGAGCGTGGACATCATGACGAGCATCAGATCAAGGTCATCCGTGCGCTGCTATTTGCAGAGGCGGTCACGCAGGACACCACGGGCTATTATGCACGAATTGCCTACGCGTTTGCGCATCGCTATGCTGAGGTCGACACGTATCTTGGCCGTCCGTCCTCTACTCGGTTCCTTGATGTTAAGCTGTAACTACCCCACACAACGCACAACACACCCGGTCTAACCCGATACACCACCCCGGATGCCCTATAGCTTGCTCCCCAGTATCATCTGAGTTTTTGATGTATTAATTCAAATCTTCTGAGTTTTTGATGTATTAATTCAATCAGTAGTTGTTATTGTTGTATATTTGTAGCTTTTAGTGCCATATTTGGATAAAAACGTTGTGAATCATGTTTTGAAATTTCTGGGTCGTGCCCGAACGATTTTTTTTCTGGGGTAATTACGCACACGAAAAAGTCCCGTTATAAATGGCCCAATACGATAAGTGAATTTATTCCATGCCGCAGAGGACAGATGCTAAACGGCTGACAGCCAAAGAGCATGGGGGTGCATTTGCCTCTACCTTGTATATTAAATTGGGGGTACTTTCAGCCGCACACACTGTGGACCTCAACAAATCCAGAGGGCTACCCCAAAGGCCGAGACGACTGAGGTACTAATAACAAACCACGACGGCAGATGATTTAAACAAAAGTAATGGTTTATTCAATACGAACTACTTTGATCCTGGATTTTGAGCTAAAAAACTGGCTAGCCAGGAGAGAAAATAGTTTGTAATGAAATAGCGTTAATTCACTTTCACTTGCATAGGGGCTCCAGACCTGGAAAACGAGCCAAACAAGCCAAACAAGCCAATCGAGCCAATCGAGCCGCACTAGGACCGCAATTCTCGCCACATATTATAATGGCGAATTTCATTATTATACTAAACTTGAGCTCGTCGTCCCTCGCTGTTGGGGTCTGCTGAAATAACGCTATTTCATAGCTATTTAAACGGCGTCCCTCAGTACCACCACCCGACTTGAAAAAACCGCCAATTCGACGCACCAAATACCCTGGCCGGGCTACTCCCCCGGCATCAAAGAAAATGGATCAACACCCCACTGCTCTCGCCAGCGTCTCGACGTAGCTGAGGAGGCGGAGGGGGAGGGTGCACCGGGTACAAGTCGGAGGTGACCCGGTGCTGGCCGGAGGGTAACGGTTGGGCGCGGACTATTGGCTGGAAAGGCGATATATAAGCAAAAAGGCGCGCCCGCCATTTCAAACCTGCAAACCGGACTTTTCCATCGACACAAGTACTACACAATGCTGAAAGCTTTGGCCCCAAAGACTTCGCTGAAGGTCGCGCAGAAGGCGACGCTTCGAACCGCCGGCTGGGCTCTTGCCCGCCGGGGCATGGCCACCGAGGGTAAGTAAATTGGCAGGCGTGAAAAATTTTAGACGCACCCCGTATAACGCTAACCACCGTGTAGCCACCACTGAGCACGACGTTGTAGTCATTGGCGGCGGCCCAGGCGGCTACGTTGCTGCGATCAAGGCTGCGCAGCTGGGCCTCAAGACGGCGTGCATCGAGAAGCGAGGGTCGCTCGGCGGCACTTGCCTCAACGTGGGCTGCATTCCATCCAAGGCCATGCTCAACAACTCGCACCTGTTCCACCAGATCCAGCACGACACCAAGCACCGAGGCATTGAGGTCGGCGAGGTCAAGGTGAACATGGAGCAGTTCCAGAAGGCCAAGAACGACGCGGTGGAGGGCCTGACCAAGGGCATTGAGGGCCTGTTCAAGAAGAACAAGGTCGACTACTTCAAGGGCACGGGCTCGTTTATCAACGAGCACGAGATCAAGGTCGACGCCATTGAGGGCGGCAAGGACGCTGTGCTCAAGGCCAAGAACGTGATCATCGCGACCGGCTCGGAGCCGACTCCGTTCCCGGGCATTGAGGTTGACGAGAAGAAGATTGTCACTTCGACCGGCGCTCTGGCGCTGCAGGAGGTGCCGAAGCGGCTGGCCATCATTGGCGGCGGCATCATTGGTCTCGAGATGGGCTCTGTGTGGTCGCGGCTCGGGTCCGAGGTGACTGTCATTGAGTACCTGCCGGCGATTGGCGGCGCCGGCATGGACGGCGAGATCTCCAAGCTCACCGAGAAGACGCTCAAGAAGCAGGGCATCAAGTTCAAGACTGGCCACAAGGTGCTCTCGGGCGCCGTGGAGGGCGACGCGGTCAAGATTGAGGTGGAGAACGCCAAGAACGGCAAGAAGGAGCAGCTCGAGGCCGATGTGCTGCTCGTGGCCGTGGGCCGACGGCCATACACCCAGGGCCTGGGTCTCGAGAAGATTGGCCTTGATGTGGACGAGCGGGGCCGAGTGGTCATTGACCAGGAGTACCGAACCAAGCACCCCCACATTCGGGTCATTGGCGACGTGACTTTCGGTGCCATGCTGGCCCACAAGGCCGAGGAGGAGGGCATTGCCGCTGTTGAGTACATCAAGCACGGCCACGGCCACGTCAACTACGGCGGCATCCCATCCGTCATGTATACCCACCCAGAGGTTGCCTGGGTCGGCCAGACCGAGGAGCAGCTCAAGGCGGCCGGCATCAAGTACAACATTGGCAAGTTCCCATTCCTGGCCAACTCGCGAGCCAAGACTAACCTTGACACTGAGGGTCTTGTCAAGTTCCTCTCTGACAAGGAGACTGACCGTGTTCTTGGCGTCCACATTGTCGGCCCTAACGCCGGCGAGATGATCGCAGAGGCCGTGCTTGCCATTGAGTACGGCGCGTCCAGCGAGGACATTGCCCGAACCTGCCACGCTCACCCAACCCTCTCCGAGGCGTTCAAGGAGGCTGCCATGGCCGCCTACGACAAGCCAATCCACTTTTAATTTTTTATATTTTATCACTGTAGATAACAAGAAACTTGTCCTCGAACCTGCACCTGTATTTGCAATTTGTATTTCTGTGCTGCTCGTTAATCAGGTAGACGTATTGCAGATTAGTTTTTTTTATTTTGGCAGTGTACATAGATGAGATCTCCTTTAATGGTCATTACACATTGCAATTGTCGATTGCCATTTTCGATTGCCATTTTCGAATAATTTATCATTTGCTGGCAAGTTTGAAGGTCAATGGTTATAAGGTAGATGGACAGTAGGCAGGTCGCTTAACAGGTAAATATAATTCGGGAAAGCATATTGCGTTTGCAGTCAGCGGCCCAAGATCCTTTGAGCAATATAAAGTACAATCTAGTATTACTTGTCATTACAAAAAGGTCATCAAAACGTTAGTAGCGCCCTATCAGCGGGCCCAGTGCCTGTGGCAGCGTCTCTGCAGCGTCCCCTAGGAATACCCAGTCGGCGCCTTCGTAACTATTCTCAATATTAAACACCGCAACACGCCCACCCCGCGCCGTGACCTGCTCTATATATCCTGCTGCTGGCCACACCGTAGCAGAGGTCCCGACTACGAGAATCACATCGACCTCATTCGACGTCACAAACCGGTCTGCCTGGTCCACCGCCGCAAGAGGCAGCGTCTCCCCGTACCACACCACCCCTGGGCGCAGCAGGCCATGGCAATTGGGACACAGTGGCAATTCCTCAATGGGGATCGACCTGACCTTTGCCGACCCGTCGCAGTGCGCCAGCGCCGGCACTATAGGGTTGTCAAAGTTCGACGCTTTGTAATTGCAATCAAACGAGGTGCACTTGACCGTAAACAGGTCGCCATGGAGATGCAGTAGCGACTTGCTAGGATGGCCCGCCCGCGTCGACAGGCCGTCGACGTTCTGCGTCAGGGTTATGAACTGTTGCTCGCTGCGGAGGCGTGCCAGCTTTGCCAGCGCGCGATGGCCCCCGTTTGGCTTGGCCCTCAGGGCCACTGCCCGGCGCGAGGCGTAAAACTGCCATACGAGCGCGGGATCAGTCTGAAAGGCGTCCAGCGTCGCTAATTCGCTGGCATCGTACTCGTTCCACAGGCCACCCGTACCACGAAACGTGGGGATCCCCGAGGACGCCGAAAGCCCCGCCCCGACAAGCGCCAGGATCCGCCGCGCCTGGATCAGGTGGCCCTGGAACGACTTGATATCGGACGACATATGAAGCTCTTTTATGTGTGTCCTCTCTCGCTTGGTGTGCAATTTCGGTCTTGGTCTTTGACGTGCGGCTGGTCCCACTTACCCCCACGGAACATACACCACTCGCCAGGGTTGCTCTACTGCTGGTACTATTTTTTAGTCAAATAATGTGATAAAAATTTTGGTATTTAGTACACAATTGATTAATAGTAGCTCGAATTCCACTTTAGCAGCAGAATTTAGGAACAGTTACGACTGGATGCATCTAAACTCGTTGGTTTATTGATATCAAGTACTATTCTAATAATCGGTAACCATTCTTGTCGACTCTCTGCCTTCCCTATGATACTGAATTTCTAAAAGATTGTGTAGCAGTATATCTCATCTTTTCATTGTAGTTTGCTTCCTCTCCATTTCTTCAAATTCAAGCTACTTATTCTGGTCCCTGCGTGTGATAAAACTTATACTGGTAGGCAAAAAAACCAAAAAATTATAGCAGTAATTTGTTAACCATTAATAGTAGGTACAGTGAGACGAATAATAAATTATGGACGACAATCTCATGCAAATTGGCTCCAATTACCTGGAAATGAGGCATACCTCTTAACTGCCCATAAAAGAAAAAAGTGGCTCGTCAATTCTAAACCCGTGTTTGCTACTTTATCAACTACCAAGTCCGATTCATAATTAAATTCGGTATTAGAAGATTTTGCATTCGCAAACGGTGAAGAGCTAGTCCCGCATGTAATATCGCAAACATTGTTCTTATGGAACTGCATGTGAATTGTCTGGAACTCGACCTATCAAACGAAGGTGTTCCCATTTTACCATGCATTCTAGTCATTGAATTACTATCCATATCCTAATTCAATCGTCCAATTGTCCTACATTAAATTTCCCTACCATACGTATTCAAGTTGTGTGATATCTCTGGCATATAATAAATAAATGTTTTCATATAGGCTAATTAATCGTCCATGTACGAGGTGGTCCCAAATATTATGCTAATTCCATCATCTAACGTCAATATAATCTTTATAGCATGAAGTTGTTCGTGCTTTAATCAATAAATAATTAAAGACATCAATCATTGCAACTTGGTTAAACCTGGAATTTTCATCTATAATGTACACCGTTAAATGCCAACTATATTGTGCATTGTATCGAGTATAACACGTAATGACCATGCCTCGGAATTTAGGCAAAAGACATCTCTCGCCAACCAGTTTAAATTAACAGCAACAGCGTAACAAAACTGTACCAAACCGCTGTGTGGGGTGTGCGCGCGCAGCTGGGATGAAGGGACCAAAAAATTAAAGTCGACAAAAAGTGGAAATTTCGCGACAGCACGCGACGACACATTATGGCGGAGGAGACTGAGCTCGTAAAGACCATCCGGCCCATCTTCGAAGGCATCTACGAGCTAAAAGACGCAGAGTAAGTACAACAAACAGAGGAACAAGACCGTGCTAATATCGTACAGTGGCGAGGACATCTCGGTGGTGTTCCACACCCTGCCGCCGCGCAAGCTGACCGAGTACTACAAGCTCATCAAGCGGCCCGTCTCGCTCAACAAGATCCAAAAGTACATGCTCAAGTACACCAACGTGACGGACTTTATCACGGACGTGGCTCAGATCACGTACAACGCGCGGCTGTTCAACGAAAAGGGGTCGGCCATCTACAACTACGCGGTGATCCTCGACGACTACCTGCGGCAGAACATTGAGCGGCTCAAGAGCGAAGGGCGGTACAGCGACAAGGAGCTCGAGTACCCGTACCTGGGCCCGCTGCCGGAAGACATTGGCGGGGAGGACCCGCTGGCGGCGGCGATTGAGGCTAGCCAGCAGCACCTCAAGGTGCTCCAGGAAAAGTACGCGAGCTTCCGCAACGTGCAGGTGACGCCCAAGAAAGAGGAGGAGCAGCACGAGGAGTACAACGATGACGAGGCGGAGGAGGAAGAGGAGGAAGAGGATTATGAGGACGAGAGCTATGGGCGCAAGCGGCGGGGGCGCCCGCGACGGGCTGCGACGCTCAAAAAGCAGCAGCAGCAGGTCGAGGAGGTCGAGGAGCAGCAGAAGAGGCACGTAGTGGTGGAGGAGAAGCGGCGGAAGCGGGGGCGGCCCCCGACCGTGGACAAGCCCCACGAGCACCGGATCAAGGCCATCATGCGAGGGCTGCGAAAGGAGCGCGACAGGAGCGGGCGGCCGCTGTACCTCGAGTTTGAGAAGCTGCCGGACCCCAAGCAGTACCCCGAGTACTACCAGCTGATCGCCAACCCCATTGCGCTCGACCAGATCCGCAAGAACATCAAGCGGCGAAAGTACATGACGGTGGAGATGTATCTCAACGACATGACGATCATGTTCAACAACGCGCGGCAGTTCAACCAGGAAGGGTCTGCGCTGTACAACGACGCCAACACGCTGGAGAACACGATGCGGCTGCTGGCGGAGGAGGAGCTCAAGAAGCCCGACAGCGTGTACCAGGACACGGCGTCCAACGCGAAAACGTCGCGGCTGCCGCTCGACCAGGTCGAGCACCGCGGCGAGGTGTACAAGGTCGGCGACTGGGTGCACATTGCCAACATCAACGACCCGGCCAAGCCCATCATTGGCCAGATCTTCCGAATCTGGCGCGCGGCGGACAACCAAAAGTGGATCAACGTGTGCTGGTACTACCGCCCCGAGCAGACGGTGCACCGCTACGACAAGCTCTTCTACGAGAACGAGGTGGTCAAGTCGGGCCAGTACCGGGACCACCTGGTCGACCAGATCCTCGAAAAGTGCTTTGTCATGTTCTTCACCAAGTACCAGCGGGGCCGCCCCACGGGCATTGGCGACCGCGCCGTGTACTGCTGCGAGAGCCGGTACAATGAGAACGAGAAGGCGTTCAACAAGATCCGTACCTGGAAGGCGTGCATCCCCGACGAGGTGCGCTCCACCGACTACCCGATGGACTACTTTGACAAGCCGCGTGCCCTGCGGCGCGTGTACTCGCCGATCCGCCACCTGCTCCCTGAAGACGCCAGCGAGGACGACCCGGTGCCGGAGCCAAAGATGGGCGACCCCAATGCGCCGCCGGTGATTGGCGCCGTGTACAAGCGGGCGCCGCAGCCGAACGAGGTCATTGAGCACCCGAGCGAGTACGCCGACCCCAACGACATGTCGGCGGAGCCGACTCCTCGCCAGCCAAACATGCGCCGGGCCTCTGTCACTGCGCGCCAGCAAAGCACGCCCTACGCAAGCCCTGCCGCGTCCGCCGCGGCGACGCCGTACAACTCGCGGTACGGCTCGAACCACCCGTACTTTATGGGCGGCTCTGCTGCCGCCGCCGCGGCAGGCGCCCCAGGGGGCATGGGCTCTCCGGCGCAGATTGTGTCCAAATACGCGCCGGGCTATGGCGCCAGCCCCGTGCCGCCGGCCTCCAATGTCAACTACGGGTACCAGGTGCCAGCCTCGACGATCCCCAACGTGTACGCGCTGCCAGACAATGTCGAGATCCAGCTCTCGAGTAAGACGCGCAAGTTTTTGTATCCAAAGGTCGTCGGCAGCACGCTGAGGGCTATTGGCAAGACGGCGTGGTTCACGGTCCCGCCGCTCTACATTGGCTCACGGCGCGTGCTCGACGACCAGCGGGTGAACGTTGAGTTCTTTGAGAGCGATAACGAGCCCGAGGTGCGCAAGAGAAAGGGCACGACGGTGCTCGGCCACAGCGCCAAATACATGGCCTGGAAGAGGGCCAAGGTCGCTAATTAATTCTATATTTATTCGTATATACCATAATTGCCTGCACATTGCAGCGTAATAACACTATTCTTTCCGTCTATTAGTACCCCTAAATGCGTCGCAATAGATTCACATTCGCCGGCAAGGGTTGTTACGGCCACGAAGGGCCGCCAGCGCTGCAATTGACTCTAAATTGGTCGCCAAATATCACTTGGGGGGCTTAGCCCCCCAAACCCCCCGTAGCTGGGGGCCAGCC
Source organism: Blastobotrys mokoenaii (assembly GCA_003705765.3). NCBI lineage: Eukaryota > Fungi > Ascomycota > Dipodascomycetes > Dipodascales > Trichomonascaceae > Blastobotrys > Blastobotrys mokoenaii. Next base: position 99,615 of record PPJM03000025.1, read on the forward strand.
CCCAGACCCCCGATGCTGCAACGAAATAGCATTAGTTGACTTGACGCAGGGGGATCTGGGGGGTTCCCCCCCAGCTACGGGAGCTCGAGGGCTGGCCCTCGAATAAACTGGGCGCCAAGTGCACAAGGGGGCGATCTTCCGAGAGATCGTTCGAGGTGTGTATACAAACGCTAGGAATGTGTACACACCCTTAATAAACCACTGTCTAACATCTCAACCAGATCTGACACATTCCAAAGTGACACGCCAACATGAAGGCGTTGTGCGAATAACCATGTAAATTGATTGCTACGCGTGGATTGACATCCTTAATAGGTAATAATGGTATTAAAAGTTTTTCTAGAAAAAAAAGGTTTAGTTGTCAAGGATACCCCAGTACTGCTCAACGTTAAGGTAGCCTGGAGCCTTCCACAGGTCGTTGAAGGCAGTGAACAGAATAACGTCGTTGCCAATCTTGTCCTGGAGAGAGCTGATGGCAGCCTTCATGTTAGCAACACTTGGGACGGCCTTGCCGTTGGTGTCACCCTTGGATGGCCAGCCAGACTCGGAGATGAGAACAGACTTCTTGCCGCCGCAAGCAGACCACACTCGCTGGATCTGGAGCAGAGCCCAGTCACCAGCCTGGTCAGCAGTGACGCCGCCGTCGAAGAAAGCGTGAGCGTTGCAAGCAATGTAGTCAGAGGCATCACAGAGGTCTGGGTTGTTGATGATGGCAATGAAGGTGTCGACAGAAACAACTGGACCATTGTAGCCGTAGCCCCGGAGAATGCCTCGGGCCTGGTCAGTGTAGCCCTTGACCTGGCTGACAGAGGCCTGGCCGCTGTTGACAAGCTCGTTACCAATGGAAACGGTGTGGACAACGTCCCAGTTCTTGCCAGTGGACTCGAGAGCAGACTTGATGGTAGCAAGGTTGTCAGAGATGGAGCCAACGTCAAAGACGCCAAGGAAGATCTTCTGGTGGTCGCCCAAAGCAGAGAGAACGTTCTCGACCTGGTCGCAGTCAGTGCCGTAGATTCGGATGACATTGTAGTTCTGGAGCTGGGCAAGGTCGGAGGCAACATCGGACTTGGACTTGCAGCCACCAGTGTTGGAGTATGGAGAGTAGGTGATACCGTTGGCAGAGGTGCTAGAGCCCGAAGAAGAGCTGCCGGAGGAGGATGGGGCAGCAGCAGAGGTCTGGAGGGTAGAGGAGGCTGGGGAAGCAGCGGCCTGGGAAGACGCTGGCGGAGCTGGGGCCGGGGAGGTGTTGACCTGTGGGGCCGGGGCCGAGTAGCCGCTGTTAGCGGCAGCGGCAACAGCGTTGTCGACAGAGGCCGACTGGAGGCCCGAGGCCGCAGCCGCGACGGCGGTAGCAGCCGCAGCATCGGCGGTGACGACCTTGGTTACGTGCTTGGTGACGTAGACCTTGACCTCAGCAGGGTCGGCCTCGGCCTCCCGCTTGTGGATGTGCGGCACCTGGACGTTGTGGGCGTGGTGCTGGAGTGGCTGGGCAAGAGCCAGGGTCGCGAGAGCGGCGACAGAAAGCAACTTGGAGGTGTGCATTCTTTAATTGAGTTCGTACGACGTCAAAATGAACGGAAACGGTTTACTTTATCGGAGTATGATAGTATTTCAGAGACCAGCTCGTGAAGATACTATTCGGTTAGTTTATAAAGGAACGAAAAAGAGTGTCGCAAGAAAACGAAAGGAACGTAAGTGGGCAAATTGGACCCGATTGGTGTTATATAGGTACGTGGGAAAAAAGAGGCGCATTGGAATTCAAGGGGTTTAAATAGGGAGTGGCCCCTATGCGGGTTCTGCACGGAGGTTGTTTACATCATCTGCAGTGCGTGCTGCCGCATTGGGAACTCGCCTATTACCCCTTAGGGGGAGTCCCGAGGGCGCGCGGAGGTAGTGCGACAGCATATGAACGGTCATCATATCTTGGGCGACCAAAGTCGGTAACCCAGTGTACAAATCGAGCCATTCATCTAAGACACATATCTCCAGATCCCGGTACACAAGGTTCTTGCCGAGCGACAAAAAACCGGCCGAGATGTTACTATTGGAAAAAAAGGTAATATACAGTAGGTAGCGCACTGCATATAGTCTGGCGTCGGAGCCATCCCTATTGTAGAGGCATGCAAAAAAAATAATAGTAATAACTGTGCAATCACCAAGGAGAGACCGGACGTTGCATTTGTTATCGAAAGTTTCAGAATGGTCTCACATCTACGCTACGGGAACTCGTGTACCGCAGTAGCCCACGGACCCATTTCATGCATGGTGGATAATATTGCGACCACTCACGATCGGATCTCCCATGGTAGCTGCCCGTTTCGGTCCGCTTTTAATTGCTCTCTCCTTTGGCCCATTGATGATGTGCAATAGCTAGCGTAAACATATGTAAATGCGATGAGTTGAAAAATAAACACTTCATCCGATCATCAACTCTATTGGTTACCCCCGTTGCCCTGCTCTTCTTGGACATTCCAACTCGTTAGGATGGCCCTATGAATCAAGTCTTAAACAGGTAAAAAAATTACCCAAGGCGAAACTTTTATGTACTCCGGAGTTCACTTTTTAGTTCTATTGCTCGGCTACATGTGAAAAGGTTGTAGTAGCCCCACAGTTTTACTGCCGTACGAAAAGTAGCATGACAGTTGGTAAAATCAGTCCAGAGGGGCCATACCCGTTACTGTCTTTTTCCCGCACTCATAGCATCTCTGGGCGTATACCGGCAGTACATGTATGTGTGGCGACGCTGGAGCAGGTGGTTCGTTGCTGGGCAAGCACCAATCTGTGTAAATAGGTTACTGCGCGTTGCGTTGGCTACGCAAAACGCTTGCACAGCTGCCCCCACTGCGTCCGCTGTGGAGGCAGCCAAGCCACTTCGGAAAATCTTCCCTCACAGTCGCTGATCGGAGTCTTTTTCTTCCAATGTAGCATACTAAATAGGCACTATGCGGTGAGAGTTGTGTTTTATTAGGTACTGTAATGGGAAGAATTCGAGGTAAAACATGGCCGGAAAAAACTACCACCAGCTTTAAAGTTTCATATATTAGTTTTACGCATATTCGGGGGGCTATACAGTACAATAAACGACTTCTTAATATAGAGCCGTTGCTGGAATGATGCATTGGGCCTTTGGATCGCTGCGTCGAGGCGAGGTAGAATTTACCACCCCTGTGTTCTTGGCCGGTTTAATATCTCATCCCTTGAACGTTAACAATATTTGTAAGGAACAATTAAACGCGTGCCGTTGAACTGGCCCGTCTTTTATCCGAATCGGGCATTCTTAATTATAGGAGAAGAGTCCGATATTTCTAAGGCTTGACTTTTCTCATGTAAAGGGGCTTTGGAATCGGCCATTTTTTAAAAAAAAGGGGCTTAAGAAAGAACAATTCCAAAAAAAAAGGGGGCTGGTATCTACTGCTTTATGACAAATTGGTCTAGTCATATCCGAAGAGTGGCTATAGGAATAGTCCTGAAATAGCAAAACTCTTCGTTCGGCCACTCACCGAGAGACCACCGCCCGCCTCAGTTCTACAGAGTAAATATACAAGTAGACTATTTATGGGTACATCACCCTCGGGATGCCCCTGAAATGTTTAAGCATCTAACTGTACACAAAGGCGTAATGGAGCATAACAGATAGTCTTTTGGATTGTGTCTGATGTAGTTGATACAGAACTACATACTGTAACGACAAAATTTGTCATTTCGCCAATGCCACAATCCTCAAGAGAGTCTGGCTACTGCGATGGCGCGGCTTGGTCGAATAACTCCATTGGTGTACTAATCGTGGACGTGGTTAAAGTTATAACATCATGTAAAGAGGTGCAAATGTAGGATATCCCATCTAGATGGATGATTAATCAAAATACTATAATGACATGCAGCAAGCAGTTAGTTTCACGTTTTTTGAATTAGACGTACTACGAATAATATAGGGTGTCTGACCGGTCGAAACCAAGTTGTCCTATTCAAGAATGAGAAATAATCTTGTATATGCCAATGGAGTCGCCATAGCGCTGCATGTGGTTCTCTAGAATTGGCTAGATTTAAGAATAACAATTCTAATTTAAAGATTACCATATTCAAGTTTATAATTAAGCAGTACGTGTAAAGAGAATCAGACTCAAGAGTGAACTGCACACATTAGCATACTGTATTTTTGCCTAATTGCTTCTACATCAGCCAATATATTTTGATGTTTAAGATCTTCAGATACTGTGAACACATTAATCATGTACTTGACTTTCCATCGATTCGTCCGAAAACGCCGTCACTACGTTCTCGCCTCGAGCCAACATATCATGAATTAATTCACCGCTCGTCACAATACGCCACTGATCAGAAGGGGGAGGTCTTAATTTAAACCACCACTCAAACATGGCGCACAATACCATTAAATCAATCTCCGATTTCAACGGCGGTGCCGAGAATTTTCGTAAATACCATCGCAGTTTATCTTTATGCGCAGAATACTGTACAATCGCGTCCCAATTATTTGGAAGCAGCCATAGTCGAGCCTTTATCATAAATAGTGTATGAAGACATATTATTGAGCCATTTTGTTTAGAAATTCCTCCTCTGGTGTGATTGGACCAATCAGCATTGGTATAAGGTAATCATAGAACCCGTTAGCACAATGATATTGTTACGTCATATGGCGGCCAAAACGCTATGCGAGAATATTGCAGAATTCGAATGTAATATTCAAGTTATATTCAGCCGCCCCTGCCCACCTGTCAGAACAATGCCGTTAAACGGGCGGTTGATTACCCAGAAAAGCATTGGATTGACACTACGGGGTAATGTGGAGCTGATCATGCAACCTGGTTACCAATTGGAAGGCGCATCATTTTGGAGGTATAGCTAGCAAGGAATTATTGAAACAACATGTGCTTAAATTATAAACTGTACCCCTAACTAAATGCCGTGCATATTTTGTAACACGACAAAGTTAACTAGGGGAACTCTTAATGACCCCTCGGGTATCCATGCCTATCATCAACATGCAGATTGTAATATGGAGAAATAAACGTAATCAGGGATAGCTGACGTATGTCAATTTAAACCTTTAAAATCTATACCGTTACACTCAGTCCGCTTTGTTTCCAGACGCAAAGTGGGGACCTACCCGTCGATTGCTACTGGGTTAGGCAAACCAATGAAAAATAATATATTTGGCGGTGAATGAACGCTGCGCTCCCTGATCATGTCTCCCTAATTGCTTAAAAACTACTCTAGATTTGTACACTTCAGGGGGGGGGGGGGAGAGATAAAGTGTCTAGGCATGCGTCTCAGGGGGAGTGACATATCGTAATGCCGCACAAGAGCTGACCAAACTGCAAATCGACTCGCAGAGCTTTTATGGGGAGTGTACAGCACAGTACATTGATGTGCTCTTGGCAAGGATTTTAGGCGTGCCTGTCTAGAGTGACAGTAAAGATGTGCAGGCGCCCATTGTTTTGAATGTATGCCGAGTCTTATATCTCGCATATCGCTTGCCAAACCCGGCAAACCGGTAAAAAACCGTTTGGCGAAGGCGATGGGCCCCAACCGTTCACTACGCGCTTTTAGAGAGAGAAAAAAAAATGTAATAATCTAATAGTACAAAAGTCAATTCATAGAAGAGGGCATGCTTTTCATCTCGGCGATGACCCGTGCTCGGGCAAAGGCCTCGCTAGTGGTGAGCCCAGCATGTTCCCTCTGAGAGTCATCATAAGAAGGTAGTTCTGGCTCAGCGTTGTCGTTAGCTGGTTCGTTAGTATAAGAAGTCGTAGTTGTTGAAGGCGGAGGGGTAGGTAACGGTGGCGGCAATCTTTGCAGCGAGCGGGAAACAGACGAGCCCACAGCAGCAGAATGCAGTAAAGATGCAGTCACAACACCAATGCTGGGCATACTCACAGACCGGGTTTCTGGCTGTTGCTCCTCTATTTGTTGCATCTGCACCCGCTGCTGTTCTTGCTGTTCTCGATGCTGCTGCGGCGGCTGCTGCTGCTGAGGTAGAGATCGCTCTTGGGGTAACAACTGAATGCGGGGCCATGCATGCGGAAGCGATGGCGGCAACTGGGATTGAGATACCGGAGTGGAAGAGCTAAACGAAGGGGATGTTATGACCTGCTGAAGCTCCTCCTCAGTTCTGCTCGACTCCAGCGGGTGGTATGCCCGTAGCGAATAGATAGTTTCTATAATGTTGTCCGCGTTGTGGTTACGCCGGAACTTGAACATGTAGTCCATAGCAACAAGCTCCACCGAGTAGAGAACAAAAGAAACTAGTAGCGCCAACATGGAGGTTCTAATCCCCCCTACTTGTCGCGAGGTCCACCACTTTACTATCCGATCCATTAGAGCCCCAAGGAAGCTTTTGACAAAGTACACGGCGCACACGCGCATAACGGCAATGCTGAGGCTCTGCACACAGACCTGCTGGAGCACCCACGACCCGCGGATCGGATAGCCATAATTGCCGCTGACAAAGCCCAGCTTGTTCAACGGGTCGTCAAGCTCATACCGTTCGGAGCTCGAGATTTCGCCCTCTACAAGGCGCCACACCCGGACGCGTTTGCGCCACTCGAACCAGCCGAACCCGCCTACACGACGCTCTAGGCTCTTGAACTTTGAAACCACCAGCACTATTCTCGCGCCCATTTTCTTGACATGGTAACCGGCCCGCAAAAGCCACTTGTCGAGCCACCCAATGAGAAATACGCCCGGCACAACCTCGATGAGACGCGACACAAGCGAAATGAGCACACGACGTGCTCTCAGCTGGCGCCCCAGCGACTGGGCCGCGTCACTTTGATCCAGCACGTGGTAATGCTTCGGCCGCCAACTGACAATAAGCACAAACGTCAGCAGCTCTACTATACCCATGGCGAGTATACTTCGCAACACGTCGCATATCCACACCGTCGTGTTCCTCCGTGGACGCTCTAGTCGCCTTGCTATGACCAGCGGGACCAGCACCACGACCAATAGCGACAAGTGGATCCCCGACGCCATGAGCGAGTCCACAGATGGGTTCTCCGCGGAAGCGAAAGCATCGTACCTCGTTTCACTCATTCCGCATGGTACAGCAAGCTCGTCTCTAGGGGAGGGTGGAGCTTTCTGAAATTATTCTGCCTGCAAAGGGTTAGGTTCTTATCTGGTCTTTTTGCAAGTGGTCCAAACCCGGGTCCTACCGGCGTGCCCTACCAGCGGGGGTGATCTTCCCCTCCTATAAATGTCTGCACCACATGCTACACAGGATCCATTGGGGCTGCATGGCCTGCACCAAAATGTATCACACTTAATCCCGGACCTATTACCGCCGTCAACAGAAGGCTCTCTTGCTTCCTTTTTTGGTTTTTTTTTTGTATTTTATTTCGTTCAGCCAAACCACTTGATGATATAGTAGAAACTGACCAGCATAATGATGATGCCCCCGTAAAAGATCCACTTGTCCTGCATGGCGCGGCGCTCAACCATCCGTATCGTGTCGGCCGAAATCCCGAGCGTGGTTGCCGTGGAAACAATGGACCGGTGGGTGCGGCGCAACATGTCGCTCTGGGAGCCCAAGTCGCCGAGTATGGCGCGCCCCCGCTCGATGAAGTCGTCGAGCTGGTCCCCAGCTCGGCTCAGCGTGTCGTGCTCACGCGCAAGGCCCTCCTCGCGGGTGCTCGGAGGTCGATACCCGTAGGGGTTCTCTAGTACCGCCGCACCCGCCGCATCTGGTGTGGCGGGGTTCACTGGGTGGCGCTGGCGTGCAAACAGTTCCTGGCGCGACGTTTGCAATACCGACTCCTCGCGCTTGCGCTTGAGGCGCGCAAGCTCTTCCTTGGCCTCGTGTATCTCGTTGCGCAGCTGCTCAATGCGCACCTGGGCTTTTTGTTTTTTCTCCTCCACCATCTCATTGCTCGCGGCGCGTGCATAGTCCTCGACAGTGCGCGTCAGCGCTGTGACGGTCGCGGAGATCTGGCCCTGGAGGGAGAGCGGGGCGTGCTCGAGATCAGCAGCAAACGTGTCGAGGTCTCTTCTCAGGGCCTGGCTCTGCTTCAGCGCATGGTTATATAGTGAATTCTGGGCACACGGTTAGCGCCAGCCTAGGCAATTGTATTCCCCTTACCATTTTTTTTCCTAGCTCTGTCTTTTTGCTGGCTTGTCAAGACGCTATTCGTCTGGTTAGTACGCTAGACACTCTCTCGTAGACACGTAGCTGGTACCATGTGGACGGAGTTTTTGGTGTTCCAGAACCGCCTTAATGCTTGCGCAGGCGAGCAGTTGGGAGGATCGTGCGGCTCGCGTGCGGCTCGGTTGTGCGGCTTACAGGAGGGCGGCGGCGGCCTCAATATCGCGCTCAGAAACCTGCGGCAGGTCCCGCTGGAGCGCCCGGAGCGTCTGTCGAGCCTTCTCCCGGCGCTCTGGAGAAACTGTTAGTTCTGGAGCATGTAGCTCCCGCGACAGCTCTTCGAGGTAGTTGGCAAGCCGCTTGCACGTAGCCTCTTCCGTCAGGCTGCCCTCATTGAATATCCGATCGCAAAATGTCTTGATATCGTATTCGGAAAGAAGTGTTTGGAGAAACCACTTTTTCATTTGGTCAATTGAGCTCGCCAGACCCCGGTTGCGCTCGTCCGAATCATCGCACAGCCATTTATGAGGCATTCGCGACTTGTTCTTCACATAAGGACCAAATCGGCCGTTGCCAAAGCAAATATTCAGCGTCACCAATCCGCCAGCGCCTCGCTCCCACGACCCCCGGAACGCAAGGAACGCAAGGCCGACATAGAGCATAAACCACTCTCGTAAATTGACTTTCGGCCGTTTGCCTTTTTCGAACCGCGGGATCTGATCAGTGGTGTCCAAGAGCGTCGACAGTGTACTAACTAGCGGGTGAACTCCTGTGAGAATGGATAGCCCTGCGTCGCGGAAGAACTTGTCACGCCGGTTCAGCGACTCGACAATGTACTGCCCGTTCTCCGTAGCCGCGGACTTGGCGACATCCTTGTCTATCTCTAAAACGGATACCGCATTGTACGACTCGAGATAGGTCATCGACTGGTGGTACTCGAGAAACACGGGTTTGGTGATCTCGTCCGGAGGGTTCTCCAAATTGACACAAAAAGCATATGCCAGCCTGAACACGCGGTACCGCTTACTGCAGCTGGGCGCTATGTCCCTACGGGCCGCGAGATCCTTCCATTTATCAATTCGCCGCGCCAATGCGAACAATTCGCGGGCCACTATTAGTAGCGGCGATACTTTTTTCAGCCCGACCCCTGCGGCCCGGTTATAGTCTCGCAGGGCAGGGATCAGAATCCCCAAGGTCGTGTGCATCACCGCATCAAATAGCTGGAGTACCTGAGCGTCATGCGACACGAACTTGCTCATTTGAATCTCTATGGTTTTGGCAGATGTAATATCAATAATTTTCGTGTCTCGCCGATCACCTCGACTTGGCGACTTTTCACCGTTGAGACGACAAATTACAATTCCAATCGAACGGAAGCCCTTTGCGACCCCCTGAACTGCCCAACAGAGCTTCTACCAGAGACAGCACTTTATCGTACCTAGTATGCTCCGTAAGTACTACCAGCACCAGTAATACTAGTGTTACGTCAGACGATCGGAACGGCCGTGCCGAGATCACTTCCGATAACCCGCCGAGTTCGAGGACTCCATCTATTCTTTACATACCTAGTAGCCGAAGCGCCATACAAGAAATATGCTCCGTCTGATAGGAAGGCACACTAGAAGGTGCTACTCAACCAACCACCACCCGATCCTCTCCAAGCTCAAGGCTCATCAACTCGACAAGACTGCCATTCGGCACGTCCCGTCCGGTAATGAGTATACCTACGCTCAATTGGTGGAGGAGATAGGACGATGGAGAGGAGTGATTAAGCAAGCAAAGACAGATAAAACTGTCGCCTTGATGGGAGAGAATAGCTTTCAATTTGTAGCTCCGTTTTATGCATCCCTTACTGTTAAAGACACTATCGCTATGCCATTATGCACCAACCACACTGAGGCAGAGATCAGATACCAGCTCGAGAATTCTGGCGCGCGACAGATCATCACACCAGAGCGGTTCCTGCCCAAGGTCAAGCCGTTCGAGGGTATTGCCGAGATTATCACCATTGAGGATGGTTCCGCAAGTGCACAGGTAGACTTTGAGGACGTTTCTAATGACGCTGGATACATGCTCTATACTTCTGGTACCTCGGGTAAGCCAAAAGGTGTAGTAACCCCGCTCGAGACTTTTGTGGCTCAGGCTAAAGCGCTGACAGCAGCATGGGATATAAATGCAGAGACGAATTTCTTGCAGACTCTGCCGTTGCATCACGTCCACGGCTTGCTAATTGCTACTACTCTGCCCCTTCTCGCTGGCGGGCGAACTGAATTCCTGTTCCCGTTTTCCCCGAGTGCCTGGGCGGATCGAATCGCAGACGAGACGCTGCCTCCAATTAATACCTACACAGCAGTTCCAACTATCTACACCCGTTTGGCGCGACACATCCAACAATTACCCAACAAAGAGCGTCAGAGAGTGCAGAACGCTATTGCCAAGAACCTCAAGCTTGCAATGTGCGGCTCGGCAGCGCTTCCCACCCCCTTGCGAGCCTCGTGGGACGAGATATCCCTGGGGCAGGTGCCTCTGCTGGAGCGGTACGGCATGACTGAGACCGGCATCACTTTCTCACAGCCGCTCAACCCCTCTGAGCGAGTCCCTGGCACTGTCGGGCGACCTGTTCCAAGCGTTGAAGCGAGGCTCGTGGACCCTGAAACGGGCAGAATCGTTTACACTACCGAAAAACCAGTTTCCAGCAAGTCTGAGCCTGGCGAAATCCAACTGACGGGCCCAGTAGTGTTCAAGGAATACCTCAACCGGCCCGACGCAACCAAGGAGACATTTTCCAGCGACGGGTGGTTCAAGACTGGTGACATTGCTGTGGCCGACGAGAACGGGCAGTTCCAAATCCTGGGCCGAGCCAGCATGGATATTATCAAATCGGGCGGCGAAAAGCTGAGTGCTCTCGAGATTGAGCGGGAGATTTTGTCACTGCCGCAGGTTGCAGAGTGCTCTGTGATTGGCTTGCCGGACCGTGAATGGGGCGAAAAGGTTACTGCGATAGTAGTCTTCCTTCCAGGTGCCAGCCTCACCCTCGAAGAAATGAAAGCCGCTCTTCGTAGCACTCTTGCCGGTTGGAAGATTCCGAAGCGGCTGGAGGTCGTATCCGAAATTCCACGGAACCAAATGGGTAAGGTCAACAAGAAGCAACTGGTCAAGAAGTACTCGGAGTAATAGACATTTCGTATACTGTGGAGAGTATATACGAAGAAAATCGCAAATAGATCTATTATACAAATTATATGCACTGCAAATATACCAGCAAACCGGCCATTACAAAATAATAAAAATAAAATAAAAAATAAAGCCTTCTACGTTAAAATACAAGCCGAAAAGTGAAGGCAGAAATACAATCTAGAATTAACGATGCAGGCATTGTGCATAAGGTCTCACATTAGACTTTACGGCAATTATCCGAACCGATGGTGTCGGAGCTATAAAGCAAAGGTTAAATCCGCCTTGTTCCGTCTATCCCGTACATTGGTAAAAATCTAGAGCACGCTGGTGTGGGCATTGGCGATGATAAGGAGCGCCTAGCTCATATAAATGTTATATATTGTACAAAATTGTATATTAGTTGAGTAAATTGGTGTATATGGACGATAAGCTGTTCACTCCGCTGCGGCTGACGGACGAGATCAGCCTCGACCATCGGGTCGTTCTGGCCCCAATGACCCGTTACAGATGTGTCGACCGCAGGCCGAGCTCTATGGTGGCACAGTACTATTCCCAGAGGGCCAGTAAAAGGGCGCTGCTGATCACTGAAGCGACGTTTGTGACTGCCGAGTGTGGGAGCCACCCCGATACTCCGAGTATGATCCCGGAGACCGTGGACGCGTGGAAGCATTTAGTGTCCGGCGTTCATGCAAAAAAAGCCTATATATTTGTTCAGCTGACCCATCTCGGGCGCATTGGCGCAGGACGGTTCATGCACCAAAAGCTGCCTCTATCGAGCTCGGCCATTGGCCTCTCATTGCTGCCAAAGCACTTGGACGAGAGCGGCATAATTCACGAGCATTTGGTGCCGAAGGCAATGGACCACTCGGATTTATTTTTGGTGCGTGAAGCTTTTGTGGCCTCTGCAAAGCGCGCAGTCTTGGAAGCAAACTTTGACGGAGTTGAGATCAATGCCGGTATGGGACACTTGCTGGAGCAGTTCTTAGCCGATAACGTTAACAAGAGATGTGATGCGTATGGCGGGTCGCCGGAGAAGAGACTAAAGTATCCTCTCGAGGTTATTCAGGCAGTCTGCGACGCAGTCGGGGCGTCCAAAGTTGGGGTAAAGATCACTCCATATTCCAAACTCAGCGAAATAGACGACTCCAATCCGACTGAGCATTGGAAATATTTCGTTTCAGAGCTCGACAAGCTCGGTCTCGCGTACATACACATGGTTGAATCCGGACACCATATTAAAATTAACGATGACATCTCCGAGGTTGCATCAATGCCAGGGAACCAGGAAAACAATTGCCTGGGCACCATTGTCAAAGTGATTCGAAAGACTCCCGTGATCAGTGCTGGAGGTTGGACTGATGATAACTTTTGCGATGTTGTGGAAGATGAGTCGTACTATGATGGCAAAGTCTCAGCGCTGGCGTTTGGCCGCTGGTTCATCAGCAATCCTGATCTACCAAAACGACTGCAGCTGGGGCTCCCATTGGCTCCGTACGATGAGAAAACTATTTGGAAACACGGGTCAGAAGATGGATACACTACTTATCATTCTGTGGCATAACCTTCGTAGTGATTGTATATAGTTGATGAGAAACGATTTCAATGAAATTAAAAGACGGTCATATATCATTGTCTAAATGCAAATAATATCTTTACAATGCAAAATCACTTGTACATCTTTTTGTACTGCCCAGGAGTGACGAGTTTACCAGCGCCTTTCTGGAACATGCCTAGTCGCTTCTTGCGAGCCGCCTGTTCTAATCTACGCAGGAGCTCTTCATTGCCATCAAACTCGCATCCCACTTTCCCTTCGTAGACCATTGCCCATCCGTTGCGTACCATTTCTACGCTGACGTCCTTCCGGCCCGTCCAGGTCCAGATCTCGGCTGATGCGACGATCCTCGAGTACTGATCTCTTGCCAATGGCTTGATGCGGATGCGACGGTTGTAGATATACCTTCTCAGCCACTCCAGAGCCTCGCCGGAGAACGGCTGGGCAGGCCGTCCGAAATGTGCGCACTCTGGAGCGTCAATGCCGTTGAGACGAACATGAATCGTCTGGCCCGTCAGCTCGCCGCGCTTTAGTTTGGTTACGTCTGGCGCATGCCGGAGCCACCCCCAGCCGCCAAATACGCCTCCCGGAGTATGGTAGAAGTGGAAATTGTCCGCATCTCCAACTGACGTGACCCGCCCCAGCATGGTGCGCTGCTTGAAAAATGACTCGGGAATCTTTGACGCATTTGGCACCCTTCGGAGGAGCGATCTATAGAGGTAAAACGACCCTATAAAAGTGCCTGTGAGTAGTCCGGTCGGGACAAGCACTTGAGGATCCAGAAAGCTCCCTAAGCTGAGTCCTTTACCTTCGTTATTGCTGCCATTTATGGGTGCCATATATCTTTTACCGGTGAAAAATGTTGGGTGGTGGATCCTGTGGGGGTGTCCCAAGCACCATCCAATGACAAGTGATGACCCGGATTAATTGACATTAATAGAGGGATATGGCTTTATACGAATATGAGATTCATTCTACGAGAGGGATTGGTTTATCGGCTTAGTTGGACATTGGATGGATTAAATAGTAGAGTGGTTACAGTTAGCTCAGGGGTAATACGAGGATAGAGATAAGTCGGTTTACGTGAAATTGACAGAAAAAAATATGTAGAGAGACAACCATCTATTTTAAACAAACCTTTTCCCCAGAATTTTTTATATGGCTAAAGCTTATCAACCAAAGGAATTTTGTGCCTTCATTATTAACTGAAATTCAATGCTTTAACAGAGAGTCGATACGTAATATTGTCAATTCGAGCAATGCCCAAATGAGGATGAAGTGACTTTATGGCACAGTACTGACATTGGAACTTGATATCTTTCTGACTATTGCAACTATGGGAGAGTGTTAGGACTCATCGATATTGATTTACAGTAAATCATAATTTTAGTTCAGTTATTAAAAGGAATTCACCGCTAACTGTTCAAGCAGATAGAAATAATTTGCTACAGGGTATGCATAACCTTTTATCTCCATGTATAAATATCTTATAGCTAACAATATTGGTGCAATTCCAATTCCAATTGGTTACTGGACCTCATATAATCTGGAGATTACAGCAAAAGTGGGGGATTAAAACGGCTGACAGGCTGCGGGCCAGCCTTGTGCGGCTGATATAACGGAGAAAACCGTTCAGGTATACAAGTATTCAATCCGTTCGATTATTCAAAAGGTATATACATATTAAAAAAAAAAAATCCTTCGACGTGCATCAAACAAGCTTTAGAAGAGGCTTGGCTACATATATTAGCAATTATGTCTAGCGATCGCCAGAATTAGCAATTATCGTTAGATCGACGACCGGCATCCGACGATCGGCCCGAAAAAAAAAGACTTGAAAAGAGACACTCTCTTTTTCCTCCTAGATACCCCAAATTTAGTCATGCTAGAAGCTGTTAAAAGAGTTTCTGGGATTCTATTTGGATCTCCCTTTCGAGGCATAACTAATGATATACGAGGAAGACTTCCTCTCTATGTCTCTGACTGGAAAGACTCGATTAACTATCGGGTTATTCCGTCAACGATCTATGTCTACTTTACAAAGTAAGTAAGTAACCATTTTGAGAGTTCAAACTAACGGTCACAGCCTGCTGCCGGCAATTGCATTTGCCCAGGACATGTTCGACAAGACCAATAATGCATACGGTGTGAACGAAGTGCTACTGGCTTCTGCTATGGCTGGTATAGTATTTGGCCTCTTGTCAGGACAGCCTCTTTGCATTGTTGGAGTCACTGGTCCTATTTCCATCTTCAACTATACAGTTTATGATATCATCGCCAAGCGGGGGACTCCCTACTTCCCGTTCATGGCGTGGATCTGCCTGTGGTCCATGGTAATGCATTTCGTAATCGCAGTGTTCAACTGGGTCAACTCGCTGCGATACGTTTCGCGATTTTCGTGTGATATTTTTGGGTGCTTCATTTGCATCATTTACATCCAAAAAGGCATTCAGATTTTGACTCGACAGTTCGGCGAGGGCATTGAAGGGGAGATTCAAGGGTATCTGTCAGTGGTGGTGGCTCTGCTTACCATGGTCTTTGGCATTGTTGCAAACCTGCTAGGGACCAAATCGAAGCTCTTTTGGAGTTGGTTCAGGAAGCTGTTTGCTGATTATGGTACTCCCCTGACAGTAGTGTTCTTTAGCGGCTTCATCCACTTTGGCCACCGCATGTCGTCTGCAAACCTCGAGAAGCTTCCGACTACCAAGTCGTTCGCCCCAACTGCAGGTGCGGACCACAACAGAACGCATGGATGGTTTATCCACTTTTGGGATATCGCCGTGAGCGATGTCTTCCTTGCTATCCCATTCGCGCTGCTGCTGACGATCCTGTTCTACTTTGATCACAATGTTTCTTCATTGATATGCCAGGGGTCTGAATTCCCACTCAAGAAGCCGTCGTCTTTCCACTGGGATTTCTTCCTACTGGGAATCACTACTGGGGTGGCCGGTATTCTGGGCATTCCCGCGCCAAACGGGCTTATCCCCCAGGCTCCTCTTCATACCCAGTCGTTGTGTGTCACGAGGACTCAGAGCGGAAGCAGCGATGAAAAGCAGCCACGAGAGTATGTTGACTCTGTGGTCGAGCAGCGATTCACCAACACGGTACAAGGGCTCATGATCTTGGGTACCATGAGCGGACCACTTTTAGTGGTACTGGGATTGGTACCGCAAGCAGTACTGGCAGGACTGTTTTGGATTATGGGGATCACGGGTCTTGTGGGAAACGGGGTCATTGATAAAATATGGTTCATTTTCACTGACGAGCGCTATGTTGATGCCAATGACCCTCTACTCAAGTGCCGGAAGCCTTATCTCTACTTTTTCACCTTCATGCTAGCCTTGGGAGCAGGTGCAGAAGTGGGTATTACCCAGACGGTGGCTGCAGTGGGTTTCCCAGCGGTGCTGCTGCTGTTTGGAGCAATTGGATACCTCATGCCCAAGGTGATCCCCGAGCCGGAAATGTCCATATTGGACGCGCCGACGGCGTCTGACTTTATCCTGCAGAATCTCCAGTCCGACTCGGCCACCATTGTTAACGAAGAAACTTACGCTAGCTAATACTAACCGCGATACAGAGGTAATCTTGCAAATGGCAGCGGAAGCTAGCAAAGGGCAAGACTAAGAGACCAATCATAGAATTAATAGATAATGACTTACCTCAAGTACTAAATAAGTGTTCTAAAGAGTCGTAAAATTAGTGGATTCCCCTCAATCCTTGTGGCTCCGCTCGTAAAGTTCAAGGTTCAATGCAGCCAAGAAACATGGAATGTCTTTTCGTTCTTTAACCCAGAACGTGATGAGGTTCTCAAATTCCTGAGCCAAGGGGGACTCGTCAATGCCAATATATCTCGTCTTGTGCGCCGGATCAGGAATAAACGTGAGAACGTCATCCTCCGACGTGGAGAAAACGCTCCTGACCTTGACTTTTTTATTTGGCTGCGGGTCAACTTGATAGCCAAGAAGATTGAACACAGTCTGGCGCAGGTCCGTCGCCAGTTTCTGGTACACATGGGACAGCCTCTGCTTGCTTTTCTTTTGCTCCTGCACTGAATGCTCAAGCTCAATGACCTCTTCTCGTAGCCGGTCGAGTGAGGTAATGGGCACCAGACGTGTCTCGTTTGCTTTGCCCGATGATTGGAGCTGCTCCACCTGCTGGAGAAGATCTTCGTTTTCAGACTTGAGCGCTGCGAGCATTTTGGCCTTGACTGCTTCATGCTTGGCCGTTGGGTTATTTCTGAGCTCCAGTACGCGCTGGCCATGGGTGGCCGACTTTTCAAAAGATGCGATCTGCTGTTTCTGGACCTCGACAATGCGTTTGAGCTCGGCAACCTCGACTTGAAGTTGGTTCTGCTCGTTCTGGAGGTTCTTATTCCGCCGCAGGGCCTCTACTAGGCGCTCATCGCCTGACGCGTCGGCAATAGACTCGCGAGCCTTGCGCTTTGGAGAATTGAGGGTCGCAACAAGCCCATCGCGCTGGGCCAGTTCTTTGTGGAGGGTTTCCACCTCTTTTTTGGTCGAGTCGAGTAGCTCTTCAAGCTCCTTAATCCGGCCGGCTTTGGATGCATCGTAGTTACCCTCCATGAACACCGTTTCCTCGCTGTCAAAGGACTTGAGCTGTTCACGGAGGAAGCTTGTTTCGCGCGCTGCGAGGTCCTTCTGCCGCTGTAGCCTAGCCCGGCATTTGGCCTCCTTGTCGAGCTGGACTTTGACTTCCTCGAGCTCTTGCTTCACCCGCGACACATCTTGCTGGATGCCCTCCGAGCCGCCCTTGGCGGCGCTGTATTCTGCCTCAAGGCGGCCCAGGCGGTCAAGCAAGTTGACTTTTTCGACTCGCTCGTGCATCAGAGCACGCACCACGTCCTCCGGGGTCGAGAACTTGTCGTCTTTTTCCAGATACAACGCCCATCGCTCTTTCTCCTGGTTAAGTTCCATGACTTTGAGCTCCGAGTCGGCCAATTGCTGCCTCAGCTCGTCCATGCCCTGCAGCTTGGACTGCAAGGACGCTTTTTCTTCCTCCACTACGTCAATCACCTTCTGCTTGTCCCGCAGAGCCTTGACCGTCGACTCCAAAGAGGAAATCTCGTCCTCAAGCTTGTGGGTATACTTCACCTGGTCCGCCAGCTCGCGCTGGACCACTTCAAACGACTCGCGATCCTCCTCGCTGGTCGCATTGTTCATAATCTTTGCCTGCAAGGCCGTGATCTTCTCTTCTTGGTCTACGATAGTACGCTGCTTTGACGACAAATCGTTCAGCAGCGATTGCAATTCCTCATTGATGCTCTCCAGCGCCGACGTCAGTGTGTCTCGTTGCGATTCCATCTCCACTAGAGCCTTTTGCAGCCGCGAGTTCTCCTCCCGCGACGAGTAACTAAACTCGTCAAACTCGTTTTTGATCGCATCGAGCCCTTGCGAAAGCTCCCTAACCTGCGCCTCCAGCTCCCCCTTTTCCCGTTCCAGCTGCTCTTTGGTCGACTCCAATTGCTCCGAAGTCTCTCCCTGCTGCTTGTACAGAAACATGCGATCCGTCTCCAGCGAATCGGCACGCCGCCCTTCCTCCTTCACCTTGAGCTCAAGCTCGCGCACGCTATTCTCATACCTGACTTTTTCGCGCTCGCGGTCGTTACGTTCTGTCTGGAGCTCATAGGTCAGGGCGTTGATCTTCTCATTGAGAAGAGCCACGTCCTGCGAGAAAATCGGCTTCCGCGGCGGCGTCACCTCGAGATCACGCTCCGGATGCTCTATAAACGGCGACGACGACTCCATTCTCCCCTGTCTTGTCGCGAACTCGCGTGTTTATCTCCGTCGCCGACTCGTCAGTGTCGAAGGTTCGGTTTTTCGCGTCGCGTTCCCCTGGCAACGGCCGACCGGACTGGGTGCGGCTCAACGGGCGCGGAACTCCGACGACAGGTCTCCCCCCCAAGAGCCAGCCATTCTGGTTGATCCTGTCAGCAGTAAGACTGGTGCAATGTCTACTGAAGTGTAGGTAGCGCGGGGGAGGAGTAGCAAAACAGGGGGCTAACCGGTTTAGACCACGAAGTTTCAGGCTCCTGGAGGAGCTGGAGAAGGGCGAGAAGGGCCTTGGCTCTGAGTCGTGTTCGCTCGGGCTCGCTGATTCAGACGACATCAACATGACGTACTGGAATGGCACCATTTTGGGCCCGCCACGAGTGAGTATTTAAGGCGGTTAAGATGGTGGATGCTAATCCGATTAGAGCACGCATGAGAACCGGATCTACAGCCTGAGTCTGGAGGCCGGCCCCGAGTACCCGAACAAGCCTCCGTCTGTCAGGTTTGTTTCCAAGATCAACATGCCGTGTGTAGACCCGGCTACGGGCATTGTAAGTAGATTGTAGGGGGGCCAGTGTGCGGAGACTAACAACGAGCAGGTCAAGCCCGAGCTCCTTCCATGCCTTGCGCAGTGGAAGCGAAGCAATAACATGGAGACCGTTCTGGTCGATCTCCGAAGGTATGTATATAAAGCCGGGGCTTTGGTTCGTGCTAACAGGAGCTGTAGGGAAATGGCGTCTTCTGCTAATAGAAAGCTGCCCCAGCCAGAGGAAGGTGCTACGTTCTAAATAGAATGAATCTCAGATGCCAATACAATCCAGCATGCAACAGTATACTGTAAAAGAGCTCTCTGTACTCAATTGCCCCTCACTGCTCGAGATATTGATAAAGAATTTCACGGCCCTCAAGGTATGAGCTGGTCGTACGGCTGTAACGAAACGTTGTTACGGCGCTACTAATGTATTAAGCTATCTTTTCGAAGTCAATTTCGAGATTGGACTCCCGGTCGGTGATCTCCACCAGGTTCTTTCGCCCTGACCCGGCGATCCTAGTGCATTAGTACCGGCGTAGCAAACCAATATAAAATGATACGTACTCTCTGAAGTACCGCGTGAACGGCACACACACCACCTCGTCGTTCTTGAGCTTGCATTCAAACTGCGTGATCTCAGTCTTGCCCCCCGCCATGGCGTACTTGGCCTTCACGTCCTCTCGGCTCATCACCACCGTCGGCGGTGCCATGGTTTGGTGCGTCGCTTTGCCCGGTACCGGCTTTTGATTTTAACATCCACCCAACCCGTCCCAAATTAACCCTGGGGCGCTGCCCCAGACCCCGTAGTTGGGGGGCTAGCCCCCCAAACCCCCTTTCACTTTCTTCGGGCCCTTTCTGAGATACTATAGATATGTATATCGAAGACTAATGCGCCCAGAAATAGCCAATTGATGCACACGAACAAGTTTCACTCCAACTATCTGTTATTTCGCCATAATTTATAACAAATTAGTGTAAATTAATGGATGCATCACCCCCTCTTAGTTAACCCCACATTAACCACTAACGAATGAGCCAATTGACAAGCAAAGCAGTCCTATGTCTTTCCAACCATCCGCTAGAAGCATACAATAGCCCGTGGACAAGGGGGTTTGGGGGGCTAGCCCCCAACTACGGAGACTGGGGCAGCGCCCCAGGGGGGTTCTAAATTTGGAAGGTGGGATTGAAGACCGTTGGAAGTTCCAACGTCATCGCAAACCAGCAAGTACCAAATGTCCATTGCAGAGTTGTCCAAAGCGCATCCACGTCCCGCCGGAGCTGGGGACTTTGCCTACGGCACCGCCGGATTCCGGATGAAGGCGGATCTCCTCGACTCGACCATGTTCCGCAGCGGAATCCTCGCGGCGATGCGGTCGCGATACCTTAAATCGCAGGTTATTGGCGTCATGGTCACCGCAAGCCACAACCCGCCGCCAGACAACGGCGTCAAGCTCATTGACCCCCAGGGCGAGATGCTCGAGAGCGCGTGGGAGGCGTACGCGACACGGCTCGCTAATGCGCGGTCGGACGAGGCGCTTGTCGCTGAAGTCGACGCGCTGGCTAAGGAGCTCGAGATCGACATGAGCGCACCAGCCAAGGTCGTGTACGCGCGAGACTCGCGAGAGTCGGGCCCACGGCTTGTTGCGGCTCTGGCAGACGGTCTGCGGGCCGTCAATGCCGAGACGACCGACTTTGAGCTGCTGACGACGCCGCAATTGCACTATCTTGTGCGGGCGCTCAACACGCTCAAGTCGCCTGGCTCGTACGGGGTGCCCACGGAGGAAGGCTACTACAAGAAGCTGAGCACGGCGTTCAAGAAGGTGCTCGAAGACACCACGGGCGCCCAGACTCCATACCACATCACGATCGATGCGGCGAATGGCATTGGCGGCCCGAAAGTCGAGAAATTGGCCAAGCTGCTGGAAGGGTTGCTCTCGGTGAGCGTGGTGAACGACAATGCTGACAAGCCCGAGATGCTCAACTTTGAATGCGGCGCCGATTTCGTCAAAACCCAGCAGCGGCTGCCCAAGGGCGTCGAGCCCGTGCCAGGCAAGCTCTACGCGAGCTTTGATGGAGATGCAGACCGAATTGTGTTCTATTACATTGACCCGGCCGACGGGGAGACGTTCAAGCTGCTGGATGGTGACAAAATTGCGACCCTGGCGGCGGCGTTCCTCGGCGAGCTCGTTGCGCAGACGGGCACCGACCTGAAAATTGGCGTTGTGCAGACCGCCTATGCCAATGGATCTTCCACCGAGTACCTTGAGAACACGCTGCGGCTGCCTGTGGTGTGCACCCCGACCGGTGTCAAGCACTTGCATCACGCCGCGCTCGGGTTCGACATTGGCGTCTACTTTGAGGCCAATGGCCACGGCACAGTGCTGTTCGACCCCAATGCCGTGGCGGCCCTGCAGTCCTTCCAGGTGAGCTCTCCGGCGCAAAAAGCGGCCATTGACTCGCTGCTGGCCTTCTCCGACCTCATCAACCAGACCGTGGGCGATTCCATCTCGGACCTGCTGCTGGTCATTGCCGTGCTGATGCTCAAGCAGTGGGGTCCTGCCGACTGGGATCAGTCGTACACGGACCTGCCGAACCGGCTGCTTAAGGTCGAGGTCTCCGACCGGACTGCGTTCACGACCACCGACGCCGAGCGCAAGCTCGTCACGCCGAGCGGCGTGCAGGCGCGCATTGATGAGCTCGTAAACAAGTACAACCAGGGACGGTCGTTTGTGCGGGCTAGTGGCACCGAGAACGTGGTGCGGGTCTATGCCGAAGCGGCCACTCGAACCCAGGCCGACGAGCTCGCATTGAAGGTCTCCCAGCTCGTCGAGATCTACTAAAAAAATAGCGTAGCTGTATAAAATATGCTCCCTCCTAGCTTTAGTTATCTCCAGTCAGTTGTTGGCATTCGAGGGCCAGCCCTCAAGCTCTCTCCTTTCCCCTCCTCCTTCGAGTTAAAGAGTGTATTTACTAGCTCTTTCGCTTTGTCGCTTTCAAGTACTCGTAATCCTTACGCATCCACCAGTACCACCAATAGCACGGCAGGATGGTAGCGGCATGCCACAAAGAATGGGCATCGACAGCGTCCCAAATAGGAGGAAAGTCAAGCAACTCAAAGGCCATGCCGCAGGAAATCGACAGCACAATGAAAAACGGCCACAGCGCCCATCCGTTCTTCCGCTGCGAAGACGGCAATTGCTCGCTTTGCATAGCGAAATAGCTTCTAAATGCATGGTAGGACCACAATACATTCTGGATCATGCCAACCGTTACACCAAACGCCATATTGTAGGTGTATGACCATTGAATGAGAGTCAGGTACCCGACATGGCCCGCATAGACAAGAACACACACAACCGTAACAATCTGTCGCCAAAGCTTGTTTTCCCGCTTGTCGAGCCGGAAAATACGCACCAATGCAGTGTAGAGCCCATACAAAATAGTCAATCCCGCACCAAAGTAATCCAGTCGCTCGGTGACGATAAAGTCCCGCGTGTGGAATACGGAGGACCAGAACCACGCATTCATGCCAATGATGGCAAACAGTTTGTAATACACGCCCAGGTGGACGTCGTACTTTTTCTCATCCTTGAACACTGCCTGGATCATACGGAACCCTTCGTAGTGCGGGATAAAGTTGAGAAGGGAGAATATCACAGATGCTGGCTCCTGGACACCAAACACGCGCAGGAAGGGCCACTTGCCGTGGAACTGGACGACCTCTTGCCCACTCTCAATCCTCTGGTGTGTGATTCCGCGCTGGCAGACGTAGTCGCAGTTCTGTGGGCAATCCCAGAACAGCAACCGCAGATGCGGTGCAAGCGCCGTCTTGCCCTGGCAGTCCATCTCAATGCACTTTTGCACGCATTCTTTAAATTGCGGAAGCCGGTCTCCGACCGATGCGTAAACAGTTGCGATTGTCGCTAGCAGCGCCAGGGCCCTTAAATTCATCTCGGGGTGGTGGTTTGGGATCGGAATTGTTCAATACCCCTGGGCAAAATCCACCAATTGCCGAAATTTCAGTAGACATCCTTTCGCTTTCCCAGATAATTTACAATATTTAAAGGTACTCGGCATGTTTCGCCGCAAAATCCAGAGGCTGCTGGATATAGGGGCTGATTTACATTAATAGTGGGTCAATTGCCAGCCTAGTTTCGTTACAGAGCCAATAAAAGCAGTGATCTTTTCGTAGTAGATATTAATGCATAGTTTACATTCTATAGGATTATGGAAGAAGGGACGTAGTCTCATCAGCACTGTCACATTGGGTTTCCTTCGGCGTAGGCTCTTCGTCTGACATCTCGTCGTTATTAAAGGTGAGCAAAATGAAAAACATGACAACGTATACAAAGATAGGAGGCATGAGAAGCATCCGCATGGCAGAATTGTACGCGTGTGCCACGGCCTGGCGAATAGGTGTATCCATGGGATACTCCAGCACCAGCGTATAGTCATTCGCAATCTTGTCGATCCATTCGCTGCTCATATCCGGGAGATTTTGCCTTAGGTACATGGGATAAAAATGTCGATAGAGCGCACCACATATGGAGTTACCAATAATCTGGCCAATTGAGCAGAATGAGTAGAAAATTGCCGAGGCCTGGGCTACGTCGGCGTGAACACATAACGAGTGCAGGTACACAAACGTGGGCATGGTGAGTAGACCCGTGCCAAAGCCATCAACAAACTCCGCAAAGATGAGCTTCACGGGAGAGGTGCCCATCTTTCGGAAATGCATAATGAGGCAGAGGCCAAAGAAATGGACAACAACGCCACTGGCAATTACCCACTTTGCCCGGCGGAAGTAGCGGATCGCAAATGCACCGATAAAGCCCGAAATAATGGAGGAGACTGTCGCAGTAACATTGATATCTCCAGCTGTAGTGTTGGGAAGGTCGAAGACGACCAACAACCACGCAAAGAAGTATGCATAGTAAGTAAAGTAGGCCACGAAATGCAAAAGAATAAAAATGTATACAATAAACAGACGCCATTGCAAAATCAAGCGGAAGTTGAT
Organism: Blastobotrys mokoenaii; assembly: GCA_003705765.3. Taxonomy (NCBI): domain Eukaryota; kingdom Fungi; phylum Ascomycota; class Dipodascomycetes; order Dipodascales; family Trichomonascaceae; genus Blastobotrys; species Blastobotrys mokoenaii. Next base: position 123,780 of record PPJM03000025.1, read on the forward strand.
CACTGGAGCGCGAGCATAACGCTGTTCGTAGAGACAAAACGCTGAAATCAGCGCTCCTCCAACAAACAGCACAGCGTAAGCGCCCCAAGAGCTCTTTGAAGACTGTGCCTGGGGGACTCCGATGAAAAGCACGAGTAGTCCCGAAGCTAATAAGAAAATGCCAACGAGATCAAGTTGGCCCAATGCCGTGAGTATTGAAACTCTCTGGACTGCTTCCCTCGTTTCAAGCTTATTCCTGAACAAAACCACTAACAGAGGCATTGCGCAGCATGGCACTACAATTGCCCATGTACCAATCCCCCACCGCCAACTGTACCGGTCTAGCATGAATGTGGTCAATGGTGCTGCAAAGTAAGGCACGAACAAGAAAGAGAGATTGGGGACCATGGTGAGAAAGGCCCGGTTCACGAGCGTTGAAGTATCCGCCGCAAATAGCGCATTCATAAACTCGAGGCCATTCTGGCCCGCAATGTAGAATATTTGGGCGACAAAGTAGACCTTGATGTTTGGCGCGGCTGCTAGAAGGATCGTACCTATCACAAGCATTGTAATTGTGATTAGATACCCTTCAAACCGTCCTAGCACATCGGCAAGCTTGGCAATGATGGGAGCGGAGATCACGTAAAGCACTCCTTGGACGACAGAGAGGGTAGAGAGCAGCGAGAACCGCGTGAAATGTGCGGTCGCATAATTGGCATAGACGACTAGCGTCTGCATTTCAAAAGTCAGTGCCACTGCAACGAGAAACACTGCCGACCAGGAGATGTAGAGCCCCCGCATGGTCCAATGCCGCGACGGCGCCTCGACCCCAGTGACTCCATTGGTCACTTCGCCTGGCATGGTCTAATATGGGCGGAAGATTTAACAGCTGCCCAAAATTTTTTTGACATTTCATGCCCGCAGGCTGACCTGCAGTACTTATGGTTGATGTACGGTCTGCAGGTAATCAGGTGTATACGGCTCCCCTGATCATAGTGCATGCAGACCTACCACCCCTTTCTAAATTGCACTGCAGGATCTCTGGCTGGTCATTATAATAAGCATCATATCTGCAATACACTCGAAAGGCTATTATTTATTGACAAATGCAAACCCAATTTCAGCCTCTCATTTGTTTATCGACGATATCCCTAATATTTCTCTTAATACCCATAGAGTATCTAGAGACATGGATACCCTCACGATCTGCGCAGTGTTAGCTTCGGCGTTCACTCTCGCCGTACTCCTCTTCGCCGACCACCTTATCGACAAGTTCCTTCGCCATGGCGTCACTGTCAATATAGTCTACGCGGGATGTAAACAGCGCCTACCCGCCATCTGCAATTGTAAAACGACCGCGGCAGACTGCATCTGCGGCTCCAGCTGTCAGTGCCATATCTAACCAACACCAGCTACACGCACTAAATAGATATCTACAACATAGATCTACAAAAATATGAAATGATAAATATATAAAGAATAAATATGTCTCTATCTCCACACAATAGCCACGCCATCGTCCGACCCGCTGACCAATTTGCTCTGCCCTGCGGACCAGGACAGGCAGTTTACCAGCTTGGCATGGCCATGCAGTTCGTCGATAATTGCCCCGGTATGCCGGTTCCATATTATAATGCCAGCGTCGGCGCTTCCGCATGCAACATACTGGTCCTCGGGACCGAGAAAGATGGGTCGCACGATGAACCCATCGTTGGATACGCCCTGGTATTGCTGCACGATAGCAAACGTGTCTGTACTGAACAGATATATCTCGCCGGGATCCATGCTCACTAGAAAGTGCTTCCCGTCGCTAGTAGCCTTGATGTGCGTCAGCGGTGCAGGCATGCGTATAACGCGCAGCACCTCGCAGGTCTTAACGTCTAGCAAATACACCTTGGAGTCGTAGCTCGCTATAAACAGGGTTCGCCCGTCCTGTGAAACGTCAATGCTTACGGGCCGGTATGAGTTGCACATGAGCAGCGAGACCCCAACCTCGACATCTATCAATCGGATCGACCGATCGGTGGATGCTGATATGAAGTGCTTCCCGTCGGGGAGCCATGCAATGCCACACACACTGTCGGTGTGTACTTCATACATGTGGTCGTTCTCCGACATGTTGGCCATCATCTCGTCATATTCAAACACTCGCACCATGCCCAAATCGTCTCCCGTGGCTAGATAGCGCCCACCGGGGGACCAAGCAGTGCAAATGAGTCCCGCGTCCGCGTCGTGCGACATGAATACACCCTCCATGTCCTCGGCACGGACGACAATTAACGTGCCATTCGAGTACCCCACGGCGATGCGATCAACGTCATTAGAGTAGTCTACGCACCACACCTCACTGGCTTCGCACCCATATGCCTGAAACCGACCAGCGACCTCGCTCGGGCGATAGGAACGGGTGATGGGCAGTGGATCTTGTTCCAGCGAAAACAATTCGTCGTCCTTTCCATGAATAAACCTGTTGGGCGAATGCGCTAGTTTGTAATTCTTCAATTGGTTCAATAGATTTCCCAGCTGTTTAGGTGGCGGTTCGAACTTCATCTCGGAGACCTGGTCTATGAGAGTAAAGTATATACGCTGTCGCGACTGAGGCGAGTGCACCGCCGCAAATGCAGCCTGGATCACATCCTCACTGCTCAACGCCAGCGACGCGAGGCGGTGAAGGTCCGTGCGGTTGTACTTAAGAGGAGTAAGGTATGTCCTGAGGTATTCCAGCGCCGGCGCTGTGCCCTCGGTGCAGAGAAGCATAAAGAACTGCAACCTGCGCAGCAGGTACTTTGCGTAGACGATATCGGCACCTGGCTTGTCCTTCGCCAGCACAAGATAGGCCGCTTCCGAGCCAAGCCAGTCGCATTGGCTGAACTTGGCCTCGAATTCGGCCATCTGCGGGCTCTTGAGCCCAACAATGCCAGACTGGAGACCCAATTCGCCTGCAAGGGCCGAGTACCCCAAGTCCTGCAGCGTCTGGATGACTACGCTGGTCGCCTCAAATAGGTCAAAGCCGTGGTAGTCGGCGGCCCTGGGGAGACAGGAGTACAGAAACGGCGGCGAGAGGGGCGGCCGCGGAACAACCGAAGCCGAGGAACCGTTGCCAATGGAAGAAGGGGCAGTGGATGACGATGCAGTGGTGAAAGTGGAGGAGGAAGAGGACGCCGAAGAGCGCATTGTGGCGAGCGGCGCAAGGACTCGGTGCTTCTTTCGTGGAGGGGGTGGTGGATTGGTATCCACCACGCTGTCAATGCGGTGTTTCTGATTTGAATTCAAAGCGAATAGTATCCAGTGTGGACGGTCAGGGTCTTGCCTTGCTGCCTGATGCTAAAAAAGTACAAACAGCTCTCCGTCCACGGGACTCATCCAAGTCCTTGCAGTTTTATAACCCAGCCTATATCCCCCGCGAATAAGAGTCGAGTTGCGATAGGCTTAAACGATTGGGCTCTTCTCAAGCAGATCCAGAGGGTCTGTTTAGACTCGTTTTATTTATGAGTGGCTGTGAGTACGGGTGGTTCCGGAAACTGTGGGGATACGCCCGTCTCTACCACTAGCAATCTTTGCACGTATCCCGTAAATATGGGATTATTGCGCCTTTTGTTGTATTTGGATCTTGGATTTCTGATAGATTTCTCTTAGAATTCTTCTGGTTTGTTTGGTTTTATTTGTAGGTAATCGCTTTTGTATAGTGAATGCTGAGACTCCGTAGTGGCGGCAACAGCTACTGTGGGTTGAAATGTAACCCAGGGGATATATTTAACGTTAATTCCCCAGATCAAACGGGGAGGATCACGAACTCAACAATTAATCGCTTGCGGGCAGAAATAGCAGTGCCACAGAGTCCTGTAGAGCAAACTATACAGTGGTGGCGAAAAGAGGGTTGAAATATAAGAGAAAAGCGACATTAAACTACCCAAGCACTTAAAATGATGTCACCTTCCACAACGACTGTTTCCCATGGGGGGCTGTTATTTTCCCGGTCATGTTCGGAGCCGCAAGGACCATCATATCAAGTGACAAGGAGTCCAACATAATTAAGCACATCACGGGCGACTTTGAAGTTATGGATCCAGGCACGTTATACAACGTGGACCGCCAGGTTTGATACCGTAGGGCTGGTAAGGGCCACGCTTTTTTGTGCGTCGACCTTGTGGGGGTGGTATCGCAGTACAGTAGGTTGGCAACGCTATATTTGATCTACATTTAAAGTAGTGCATGGTAGACATTAGCCCGGTCAGGAAGTTTATGACATACAAATACATTTGCAGTAGATAGATGGGTGGCTCTATCGTTTGGTTGATCATGTGGGTGTGTAGTTGCTAGCAGTTCTTACATGTGGAGGTGGTTCTGAGATGCCATGTGGAGCTTATCTGGTGATTATCGGTAGCATCATTACTTGCCATTAATTCGAAAAGGGGGGATCAAGCAAAAGGATGATCGGATTGGTAAAAGTAGGCAAGTAGTCAAAATTTCTAGCCATCATTACACTGCTAATGTAAAATAGGGCATAACATGAACTCAAAGCTCCATCTTATACCTGATATATTTCGTAAATGTTATAAATGATAATCTATTGACGTTGTCAATCGCATTATACTGTCACCCGTTGGTTTCTGTAACTCCTGTGGTGGGCCTGGTGGGGCTCCCCAGCTATGACTGGACTCTGAGTGGCAAGCCCTCAGCATTCCCCGGAAGCACGACAACGCTATACAACATCCCGCAGCAACATAAATAATTCTAACTGCTTCGGACACAGAACTGTCAATGATTATACTCTATCAGTTCTAAGATGTAACAAGCTGACATGGTGTTGCGGTATTGCTACGGCAACAAGTTTTTCTCACAACCCCTGGCTAGGTTCAGCCGCACATACCGCTGCACGGGGCGCATCTCTTATGCAGAAGATCGGTTTTCGAAGAGGGTCCTTTGGCAAAAAGTTTAGTGCTGAAGAGTTATTCTCCCTTAAAAGAACAAGAATAGTCTTTGACCGTGTCATTCCACGCAGCAGACTGTCGTAAACTTGTAACCTGCAAAGCCTTGTTTTTGCCAAGATTTGCGGGAGCACTATAAGAGAGTTGCATAAGCCACAAAACCAAACGACCTAGATAATGGGCGAACCTAAGCTACAAGGCAGCGAACTGCTATCTACACCCCTCCATGGAGTGTTCATCCCCGCTGGTCTTCTTATTGTGGGCGTTGGTATCATGGACAGGCGATACATCTTCCATGGCATTATAGGAGCCCTGTTACTAGCAGTTTTCAAGTTCTACCGAGGACGTATGTGTCTCTTTTGTCAATTGAGGGTGTCGCAGAATATGGCTAACTAGTAGTAGGATCTATGACTGTTCTTTTACAGGACAAGCTTACGGAATTTGAAGTCGAAGATGTCATTCCAGTTAATCACAATACCTCGATGTAAGGATATTTGAAACTATGGAGAGAGATTTTATGGCTAACGTACAGCTTGCGGTTTAAATTGCCAAAAGAAAACGACCGACTGGGGGTCCCAGTGGGCCAGAGTATCATGGTTTCTGCAGGGATTGCCGGTAAATTGGTATCTCGACCATACACGCCTCTTTCAAGTACCAGTGAAGGCTGCTTTGAGCTGCTTGTCAAGCGTTACCCCGACGGCGTGTTGAGCAATCACATTTCTAATCTTCAACAGTACCAAGTACTCCGGGCCAAGGGACCAGTCGGTGATTGGTCCTACACTCCAAATGCGTACCCTCGGCTTACAATGATTGCTGGAGGGACCGGGATCACTCCCATGCTGCAGATCATTGACGCGATTGTCAAGAACCCTGAGGACAGGACAAAGATGAATCTTATCTATGCTAACGATACTGAGGCAGATATTCTACTAAAGGACGACATTGACGCTTTGGCGGCTAAATACCCATACTTTGATGTTCACTATGTGGTCCGGAATGAGGAACATAATACGAGTTATTCCACGGGACTAATTTCTACTGACACGATCAATTCGCATGTGCCAGAAAATTCCATGATTCTCGTGTGTGGGCCCAAGCCAATGGTCGATTCCATCAAGCCAATGCTTGAAGACTATAATACTCACTATTTCCAGAGCTAATTCTGCCAAAGATTAGCTCCATGAGTGTGAATAGCTAGATCAATGTGTTTAACTAGATTAACTAGATTAAAGAGGTTAACTAGCCCCCAATGAAAATCATCTAGATTAGTTAGCCGCCAGATATAACTAACAAAGTGCAGGTGGAATGGTGAAATGTCGATGGAAATTCATGATCCCGGTGGTGATGATGATACGTGACAAAATCAAAAATCATAACGACCCACCAACACCACCATGTCGGAGCAGGATTATAAACGGAGGCATGAGCAATTCGTCACAGGTCTGTCTGGCGGAAGCGTATCGGAAATTTATGTCGTCACTCTGATTGCCTTTTCAGCTTATGTCGCGTGGTGTACCCTTAAGACGCGGTTCCAGTCTGTCTCTGGGGGCCTCTCCACGGCGGATTTCGTGCTCAACTGGCTCGGGCTGCTTCTATCTACAACCCTTTACGCAGGGATCCCATGGATACTTAACCTTTGCGTCCTCATTCCAGCATTGCTTGTGAGTTTGGTGTCTATGCCTCGGAAATTGCGGAGAGACTCTTCCAAGAAAACCCTCCGTGAAGCGTACTTACCAAAACGATCCTTTTTGACCGCCTATAGAGGAGGTATGATGGTAGTTACTTGTATGGCGATTCTGGCCGTAGATTTCCCCATCTTCCCAAGGCGGTTTGCCAAGGTGGAGACCTGGGGCACCTCTCTCATGGATCTGGGTGTGGGCTCGTTTGTTTTTTCCATGGGCATTGTATCGGCAAGATCTATCTTAGTAGATCGGTTTGAGGGGACTCAGACCCCATTTGGAAGGGCATTGGTGCGGTCTGTTCGCCAGGCCTTTTCTGTGCTCATGCTGGGACTTATCAGACTCGTAGCCGTAAAGTACTTTGACTACCATGAGCATGTCACTGAATATGGAATTCATTGGAACTTTTTTATGACTCTGGGTTTGTTGCCTCCATTTGTGACTATATTTGAGTTTCTCCCCAGGAAAATCCCTACAATTGCAGTGTCAATGGCAATTGCTTTGGGATACGAGCTCCTGCTGGATCAAACCGGCCTTGGTGCGTTCATCCTCACGGCACCCAGGGTAGACATTATATCTGCAAACAAGGAAGGTATTTTCTCCTTCTTTGGATATCTCTCTATTTTCTTGGCTGGCAAATCGACCGGGTACTTTGTGCTGCCGAGTGCTATTTCGCCAAAGTCCCTATTTATCCCGCAGACTCAAAAAGAATTCGCCCAGTCGAAGGGGAAGGGTGACGCTCGGATCAGAGTTGCAGGTTTCCTGGTCGCTTTCAGTCTTGCATTCAACGTTTTGCTCTACATCACAGATTTGTTTGTCTCGCCGTCGCGACGGCTGGCAAACCTGCCTTACGTACTGTGGGTCTGTGCTTATAACACCGGTTTCCTGGCACTTTTCGTTGTTGCTGAAGTGATGTTCTTTTCTCCAGAAGTCGCCTACTCTGAAAAAATCCCAGAGTCTCTCGAAGCTGTCAACGTCAATGGTCTGGCAATTTTCCTTCTGGCCAACGTTTCCACTGGGGTAATTAATATGAACCTCAAGACCCTCGATATGGGGCCGTCACAAAGCTTGGCGGTTTTGACTGGGTATTTGTTACTCCTGTTTGGTGTCTCCATGCTCTTGTACAAGAGGAATATCGTTATCAAGATATAGCCAGCAAACCTGGTCATATTCTGCCCACAGAGTCGAATCGAAAACTTCTCTGGGTTTTTAAATGTGATGGCTCTTCACAGCTTTATTTATTCTACTATGTACACACAAGGAAAGCTTACTTGGCTTCCTCCTCCTTGGCACTCTCGGCGGAGGTGTTAATGCTAACCTCTGCTGGCTCACTGAGGAAGCCTCGGCCATTGTCGACTCCACTGTTCCTCTCAATTATACCCCAAATTCGATCCATCTTAATACCGCCAATGTTGTCGGCAACGTACATCTTGATAACTTCTCCTGTCTCCTTATCCTTATAGACCCAATTCACCCATCCAAACCGCTCATTGGTAAGTCGAATGTCGGCGAGTTTGATCTCAGTGGCTTTTAGTGATCGTCCAAACATGGAAACTTTTTCAATCACCAACGTCTCATCATTAGAAATGCTCTCTATAGTCTGCGGTTCATCCTTTTTGTACATTCGGAATATTCGGGTAACGTAAGGAGCAGTCAGGTACTGCAGCACTGGAATCGGCGCCGCAATTGGAACCAAGCCAACCAAACCCAGGAAGTTTGGAAGCGTGGCAGCAGAGGCAACCACATATGCAGCGTACAAACTCGCCAGCAAGAACCCGAACGATGCACGCTTGGTAAATGCAACATGATGTCCAGCTAATGCAGTGTAAATTGGTCGCATTCCAAGCTTCATCTTTGGGTCCATGGGCTCGGCCCACATTTTGCCCGGCCGCCTAATTTTGATCAAAAACGAATCATCTGGAGTGACTGGATTCACTATTGATCTGGTCTGAGGGGTGGTATGGAAGTATCTTGGAACCAAGGCTGATGGCTTGATGAGATTGGAATATCCAACTCTCAGTACACCGCCGTTGAGCCTGCTGGCATGCTGGTGTAATCTCAACATGCTTACTATAATATTCGACTGGTTAGTATTTGCGCTTTTCCCTTGGATGTCCTGCTAGAGGTTCATTTTCCATTTTTCGAAACAGTGCTGTAATTTACACTTTTATGTACTTTTCAGTACACTCCACTATCTCATAACCGCCATAGTCCAGTAGAACATTACTGTAAAAGATTTGAATTAGTAGCTGAAAAAGTCTAGGTATACTCAGGTGACGCGGTAAGCCAGCAATTCACTCTAGATGCCGGTATAGCTCATTACACTTAAGGGTTATTCCATTGCAGATATCTAGTATTCTTAAGGTAAGCAACCTAGATACAACGTACAGCTCAGTAAAGGTTGTGCCGTCAGGTGTGGCATACATGTTATTAGAGGAATGACATAGACCAAATGTTCTTTCCAGTTCCTACAATAACTCTTTACTATTACGTCTTCTTTGAGATGTCAAAAAAAAAGTTACGGACCCTACATCCGAAAATGGGGAAACTAACCTCTAGTACCATGCACCATCCCTCATTGCCGTCCGAGCTAGCCCGAAACTTGCCAACGGTGACTTTTTCATTAGTCTAGAGATTTCATGTAATACCGTTCTTTACAGTAGAAAGGGATCGGAGACAACTCCCGAGCCTGCATAGCGGGGCGCGATGCGGGCATACACCCTTATATGCTTCATGCGGGGTACTAGTGCCCGTCAAATTGTTACTGAAACTGGAAATGCTCCTTCCAGATGTACATTGGACTTTAGTGGTTATATATCATAGATTTTTTCAAGACCGTTTGACAAATCCTATTTTTTACATAGAGACGATACAATGAGCTACAAGAAGAAGGTCAACTTCGCCATCTCTGGCCTGGGCCGAATTGGCCGATACCACTCTACCAATATGCTCACTAGAGTGCCTGGAGCGAATCTCGTTGCCGCCTGTTCAATCACTGCAGATGATATTGAGTGGGCCAAGGAGCACCTCCCTGGAGTTCGGCTGTACTCGTCGTTCGATGAGATGTTGGAGAAGGAAGCTGGTAAGATCGAGGCCCTTCTCATTGCTGCCTCTACCTCTGTCCATGCCGAGCAAACGATCAAGGGCATTGAGGCTGGTCTTCATGTGTGCTGCGAGAAGCCCCTCTCGATTAAGATCGAGGACGCCAAGCGAGTAGTTGAGACTGCAAAGCGACATCCTCGGCAGAAGGTTCTGTGTGGATTCTCCCGTAGATTCGACAAATCTTACCAGGACGCGAAGGCCAAGATTGATGCCGGAATTATTGGCACGCCCCATGTCTTCCGATCTCAGACCTGCGACAAGCGCGACCACACTGGGTTCTTCGTCAAATACGCCGCTAACTCGGGCGGCATCATTGTTGACTGCTCGATTCATGATCTGGACTTGGCCATCTTCTTCTACGGTGATGATGCCGTGCCTCAGCAGATGTCTGCCATTGGTACCACGGCGATCCACCCAGAGCTTCAGGAGTGGAACGACTCCGACAACGCATTGGCCATGATCAAATTCCACGACGGACGGCTGGCCACCTTCTACGCCTCTCGAATGATGGCCCACGGTCAGGAGGACGTTACTGAGATTATTGGTACCGAGGGTAAGATTACCGTGAACAAAAATGCCCAGAGCAACCTCAATGTCATTTCCGACACCTATGGCATTCGAAACGAGGTACCAAATAACTTTTACGAGCGATTCGAATATGCGTTTGTAAATGAGATGAACTCTTTCTGTGGGTACATTCTCAACGACAAGCCCGTTCCATTCTCTTTGGAGGCCAACGTAAAGGTGCTCCAGTGGGCTCAGGACCTCCAGGAGTGCCTTGAGACTGGCAAGCAGCTAACCTTTGACAAGAACGGTAACCGGATTGAGCAATCCAAGCTGTAATAATTCACATAGATACTACAGTAATTGGATGCCCCACCAAAATGTTCACTACCGTTAAGGGGTCTCTATGGCAACACAATACGTGGTCCATTTATACAAATGCCGTCCCTTAATCTCGAACCATTTACGTAAGTTACCGGTTATCTATACTCTATACTTATCTCGCGAAGTACGACGACAGATCAATAGATGAACGAATAGTTAATGAGATAGGATTTGAGTGACCCCGCTGAGTGTCCCGCCAAGGATCAACAGCTCGACGCACACGTTTCCTCTTTGGGAAACTGTCGTTAAAAAAAGGTTGCAGGCTCCCCTCCTCGTGCAGCATCGCCGGGATGACTGTTCCGAGGAAATTCTCAGCACCAGTAGCAAATGATAGTATCCACAATGGAAGTTGAGTAAAAATCCAGCCGTAGCTATAGCATCCCCCACAATTTTAGGAAATGGATTCCGGGGTGCGTAGATAATGCGGAGGGTAGCCTTTTTCGGCTAATCTCTGGGGGAAAGTAGCGTTTGATCTGTCGGTCTATGCCCGAGGCAATGCGGGGCTGTGATTGGCCGAGACTGCTACCACAGGGCGAACAATCCCGGCGCTGCACTCCGAGATGCCCTCTACGGCTTTTGGCTCCTTAGGCTGAAGACGAACTTAACTCGGAGGAGGCGCGGCAGTAGTCCAATTCTGGGGTATTTACGCTAGTATAATCGCTTAGCATATGTCCCCCCACTTAGCTCATGGAAATGAGTTCCGAGGGCTAAATGTTGAGAGTAGGATGTATGCGTAATGCATATCTTTCTTGGAATGGCATAGACTGTTTGAGAGCTCTACACTGCATAAATGTGCCGTGAAAGAGAGAGGAGGGGCCCTAAATATATAAGACCCCGGTAGGGCCTTTCCAGATCTCGTTGAAGTAATCGTAGATAGGTAGACAGATCATCCCCATATGTCTGCAAATAATAACATCGACACGTACGTCTCATCCGAGAATGAGATCAGAGGATCCAAGGAAGACGTGCTCTACACTGAGGATGTGTCCAAGGCTGTAGTCGTTGCTGACGCTGATGCTGGATTCCACGAATCCAAGCCAACTATGCTCCTGTGGCTGATTGTATTTGCATCTTCAGTCTCGCATTTCATGTTTGGTTATGATACTGGTTACATTAGTTCCGCACTGGTCAGCATTGGCACTGATCTTGATGGCCACGAGCTCACCTATGGCCAGAGTGAGTTCATTACTTCGGCCACTTCACTTGGAGCCTTCTGCGGCTCCGTGATTGCTGGCGGTTTGGCTGATTGGCTCGGTCGAAAATGGGTCTCTATCGGTGCAAACGTGTTCCTTATTGTCGGTGCTGCTATGCAGTGTGGTGCCCAAACTGTGTGGACGATGATTGGTGGCCGATTCGTCATGGGCTGGGGTGTTGGTATCGCTGGTACAGTGGCTCCAATGTACATCACCGAGCTCTCCCCACCCAAGTTCCGAGGGCGAATGGTCACCATCGCATCGATTGTGCGAACAGGCGCTCAGCTTATCGCCTATGCCATTGGCGCGGGTCTTCAGAGCCCAAAGAACGGCTGGAGAATCCTCGTTGGTATTTCCATCATTCCTACCGTCGCCCAATCCGTATCTATGTTATTCCTGCCAGACTCGCCACGTTTCCTGGTCCAGAAAAACCGACTAGAAGAAGCGCGACAGGTCATTGCCCGGACCCACAACGGTGCCAGCGATGAGCTAGTTGATGCAAAAGTACTTGAGCTTATCGAGACCACCAAAGAGATCTACCCTCCAGGCACCAGTGTCATGGGCAGACTTTGGATTAAGCTGCGAGACCTCCATTGCATCCCATCTAACCTACGAGCACTTATCATTGTTTGCGGTTCCCAGGGTATTAATCAATTCACTGGTTTCAACTCGCTCATGTACTTTTCGGCCACTATTTTCACTGATGTGGGTTTCAACAATCCGACTGCAGTCTCTATCATCGTGGCCGGTACTAACTTTGTCTTCACCGTCGTCGTATACTTCCTGGTCGACCGGGTAGGACGAAGACCATTGATGATCTACTCGCTGCTGGGAATGATAGTGGCATTGGTCCTCGCCGCCGTTGCATTCCATTTCGTGCCAATCAAGATTCAGGGCCATGATGCCGTCCAGACGAGTGGATCTGGTATCTCTGGCTGGGGCATTGTTATTCTTGTTGCTATGATGCTTTACGTGGCTTTCTTTGCCGTGGGTGTTGGTGCCGTGCCATGGCAGCAGTCTGAGTTGCTACCAATGTCCGTTCGAGGACTTGGTAGCTCTTTTGCTTGCTGCACTAACTGGGCTGGTTCTTTGGTCATTGCTTCCACTTTCTTGACCATGATGGAGAAGATCACGCCGACTGGTACATTTGCCTTCTTTGCCGGTATTTCGTTTTTGTCTCTTATTTTCATCCTCTTCTGTTTCCCTGAGTTGTCCAATATTGGTCTTGAGGAGGCCCAGCAGCTCTTGTCTGACGGTTTCAATATTAAGAAGTCTGTTCAGCTCTCCAAGGAGCGTGGCAAGTTGCATAAGGACACTAACTAACGACATTGTTTTACAGTATACGTATTTATTTACTAATGAGTCTAATCATTTCGTTCTATGTTCACTCAACTTTTCGGTGTTATCAACTTCCAGCGGCCAATGCACTTATTAGTGAAACAAAAGTCATCAAATCTTAATTGGCCGAGTATGTAGGCCTTTTATATAAGTATGGGGCACATACCAATTCTATAAGCTATTGTAAAAATGCAACTCCTCCTTCTCATATGGTTACTGGTTTCTTATGCGTTGGCCGTTCGGGAGGCAACTGGCGATAACGAATTGAAGAATACCGTTTGGGGCTTATTGGCCAGAGTGTATAGTGAAAAAGAGATTGAGAAATTCGACAACTGCAAACAAGTAACGACGAACATTCCTCTGTTCGTATGCACAAAGAAAGACGTTGTCCCTCTGATGAAGATATTATCGTTTGTAGCTTATCCATTTCCGCTGCAGCCAGTACCTACTGTGCTACAGCTAGAGGCAAAGCTGTCTCAACCAATAACCAAGGGCTCTTTATTAAAGCTCAATGCATACAGCCAAAACAAAACATTGTTTGACGGAATTCTTGATTTCTGCTTTCACTCAAGATTGGTTGGACTGCCTTGCCCAGTGAAGCGGACAGATATGTTTCAACGATACACCGAAACGCTTCTTGTACCGAGCGATGCTCCCCACGGTGAATATTCTTTTGTTGCCACTGCCACTAGTCCTCTCGGCGCTGAATTCTTTACTGTCGCTGGTATAATTAAAGTGAATAACCCGAATCCAGTTCCGTACGCTGATAATGGAGTCGTTGGAGACCGCGATGAACTGTAAACTGTTACACCTTTAAAATTTAACTTGCGATAGAAATAAATGCATGAGTAGGATACAAGTTAGTAAATATCTATTAAGAAATTCCGCCAAAAAAAAAATAAATAAAGTAATATACAGCAGGTCATTATCATAGATTCAGGTTCTTGAATGCCCTTCTCATATCCCTGAGAAACAGGTTGAGTCTGCGAGACTCGTTGAGACTATCCACTATCTTGTTTAAAACCTCCTTATCCAATGGCGGATTGCATTCAGAAACAGAATAATCGTGTGACCTCAAATCAACAATAAAGTAATACTCCTTTTCGATATCAGTAGAGTCGATTAGTGTAAACACAAACTTGATAAAGTCTTCACTTGCGCCTTCAATTCTCAGCCCCAGAATCCTTTCCCAAAACATCAATTCTGGCGCGTTCAGGCTCGTCTGCTTAGTCAAATGTTGCTGCTGGGTACTTTTTTCCTCCCTCTTGCTCTGAATAAGACGCCGTAGTTCGCCAATTTGCTCCAACAGCTGATCGTTTGAGCTTTTCACACCGTCTCGCTTGGCGGCGTAAGTCGCTATAGCGCTTTTACTCTCCTCCAGCTCACGCTGGTCTTTAGCATGTGCATTGGCAATTTCAACCTCTTTCCGTTCTAGCTCTTCAATTTCGTTACTCAGCTCCTTTTGACGCTCACGCGAGTCGCTCAATGCTCGCGCGTATTCGTTTCGCATATCAAGCACTTTCTGCCGACTCTCGCTTATGTAGTTGTCAAATTGGATCCTGAACGCATCCATACGCTTTCTTAGTTTATCGGTTTGGAGATCGGGCTTGGAGACCTGTGTTATCCCCGCATTTCCATTCTCCATAGTGTCTGACCGTCTTAGAATAATTGTCGTCGCGTAAACAAAAAGTTGGTGATTAGTTGTCGGAGGTCCGACAAATAATCTTTCAGTAGCTAAATCGGCTGTCTATTGATAGCGGTATCTCGATTACTAGGATATTCTAAAGGGATGGCTATATCAATTCGAGAATATGTTATAGGGATATAATATATTGTGTCAGTGGGGGAAATGAGCCTGGTACTTCCCACAATGGATGGTACAAATTGAGGTATTTTCCAGGGGTAGTTGGATAATTTACCAGAAAATATTTGTTCAAGCGATTAGTTTCCGAAGGTATAGTTGACAAGAATGGGCGGAGTCCACGGGGGGTCCAAATTTGTAGCATGGACATCTTCTGTCCTCAAGTTAGGAAAGAAGCTCCTGGGCCCTTCGTAGTCCTAGAAACCCCCATGATGTGAGGTTCTGTGACAATATTTAACGAAATAACGTCTAATTAACGTGTCTCAAGATTGAAAAATTTCAGCCTTGCTATCAAACGGGTTACAACGAAGATGGGGAAGAAGAATAATAAGGAATCTAAGGAGGCCAAAAAGGCCCGTATGGCCGAGAAGAACGCCAAGGCCCAGGCGAAGGCCGAAGGCAAGAACAAGAAGAAGGCCAAGAAGAGCGGCGAAGAGGAGGATGATGTCGGTATTGAGGAGATCCTCGAGCAATATGCCAAGGAGCAAGCTCAGTTCGAGGCTGTTACGATCACCCCCTGTGAGCGACCTAGCAAACGACTTAATCCTGCAATTGTGGCGTCTCCGCTTCATGGTAAAAAGGAGCTATTCATGTTCGGCGGAGAGACCACAAATGGCTCCCTCGCAGTCTTCTACAATGATCTATACAGCTATACGGTCGACAATGACCAGTGGCGGAAGATCTCTTCTCCAAATAGTCCCCTTCCACGGTCTGGTCATGCTATGTGTGTTCACCCCTCGGGTGTTATTCTCATGTTTGGCGGTGAATTTTCTTCGCCAAAGCAGAACACGTTCTACCACTACGGCGATACATGGATTCTCGACCCAGCTAACAAGGATTGGCAGAAAGTTGAGCAGAAGAAGGGCCCCAGTGCTCGGTCTGGTCACCGAATGACATGTTGGAAAAACTATATCCTCATGCACGGCGGTTTCCGAGATCTGGCCACCTCGACAACTTATCTCAATGATTTGTGGGCGTTCGATGTAACTTCACACAAGTGGATCCAGATCGAGTTCCCGCAGACTCATGTTGTACCAGATGCTCGGTCTGGCCACAGCTTCGTTCCGTGTGCTGAAGGTGCAGTTCTGTGGGGCGGATACTCGAAGGTCAAGGCTGCCAAGGGCTTGCAAAAGGGCAAGGTACACCAAGACACGTGGATCCTAAAAATGAAGTCTGATCTCAAAAGCGTGCGATGGGAGAGACGTAAGAAGAGCGGGTTTGCTCCATCTCCACGAGTTGGGTGTTCCATGGTCCACCACAAGGGAAGAGGAATACTGTTTGGCGGTGTATTCGACACTGACGAGACTGAGGAGAGCTTAGACTCCGAGTTCTACAACAACATTTTTGCATACCAGGTTGAGATGAACCGCTGGTTCACGCTAACGCTGCGGTCTGCCCGAAAGAAGGCTCAGAAGGCTATCTCTAATGCACAGAGCCGTGCTGAGCGGGAGGCTGAGCTGGAGGCTAACCTTTCAGCGATTCTACGAGACAAGCTGGGTATTGTCGATGACAAGGAGGGCGACGAGGACAGCTCTGAGAGCAGCAGGAGATCGACGCCAGAGCCAGAGAGCGAGACATCCGACGAGGATGCTGGACCTGTCAAAGAATACCCAATAGTCAACACGCTTCCACATCCGCGGTTCAATGCTGCGACCTGTGTTGCTGACGACACGCTGTTTATCTACGGTGGTGTCTGGGAAGACGGTGATAAGGAGTACTCCATTGATTCGTTCTACTCTGTGGATCTCAACAAGCTAGATGGTATGAAGGTACTATGGGAAGATCTTCGAGAGATTGAAGAAGGAATTCAGGGCTCCGATGACGAGGATGACGATGAGGACGGTGAGGATGACGAGGAGGAACCTGAAGAGGAGGAAGAGGACGAGGAAGAGGAGGAAGAGGAAGAGGAAGAGGAGGAAGAGGAAAAGCAGGAGACGATTCCAGATATGCGTCCTTGGTTGCCACATCCAAAACCATTTGAGAATTTGCGATCCTTCTACCAACGATGTGCACTTGAGTTCCTCGACTGGGCGATCAAATCTACCAAGGATGCGCGAGGCAAGGAGCTCAAGCGTGTTGCATTTGAACTGTGTGAGAGCAGATGGTGGGAGCGACGGGAAGAAGTTCGAATTGCCGAGGATCAGATGGAGGATATGGGCAATGTTGGAGAGGTTATTGAGCGAGAGGTCGCCAGACCAAAGGGTAGACGATAAAAGATACACAGATAGACGTTGTCAAAGGGATAGAAAGTTGGCTAATAAATATAATCGATTAACAAATACAATTGAACTTCACCAGTCTTGGTAAACCTTTTCCCTAGCCTTTTTCTTCTCATCACAATTTTTCCCACCGCAGCCACAGCATTCATCCTTTTTAGCCTCCTGAGTATCGTGTACTTTGGCCCCCGCTCGTTTAATGTCCGAGGAAAATGTCTTTTTCGGTTCACTTTTAAGCATATCTAGTGCTTTAAAAAATATAGTTAATCAGGTACAAAGTGTTTAGCTTGTGGAGGAAGAAGAAGAGGAAGAAGGAGGAGAATTTCCCCTTTGGCTAAAATAGCTCATGGACGGACCGTTTTTATATATAGAAAAGTGGCCTGATTGGGCACCATCATCGGACAAAAATCCGCCACGACGGTGTAGGCAAAACAATATCTACTAATTCCTTAATTGATAGAGGGCGGTATACATTTTTTATGCAAAAGAAATCAAATGTATAAGCTTGATGGGAGCGTGATTTGTACAAATAGTGGAGTTCAAATGAAATATACTCTCATGCGATTGATTAGATTAGATCGGGTCCGATCGGGGAAATTATCAGATCACGCTATATCTATGCATAGGAATGCGTCGGGTCAGCGAGCGTTGCAGAGAGAAGTTTTGACTATACCTAATAGAATGCCTTAAACATGGACTTTATCGTTTTAGCTAAAATTTTGCGACTAAGCTTGAATGCTAAGCAGACAACACCGAGTGGCCTGGGTTCTACTTGATCGTAGCTTAATGACTTCAACACTTGAGGTGGATCTGCTTGAGGTACACTAAGGGCCATTTGCTGTTCTATCATTGCCTGAGTAGTGCCGCTATATTTGCGCCAGCCGTACGGATTTGTGTACCTTGGTTTGTACGAGTACCCTCTATCGACATGCTCATTGTCCTCGGTAATAACTTGCAGTGGGGACGAATCTTCTTTATTTATAGCTGTGCTGTCGCTTCCTTTGCTGCTACGAGCACTGCAACAGCTATTGGTATCACTTTCAACGTCCTCCCAATGTTCCCCTGGCTTGAGGCATTTTTGGTCCAGCTGTGCCAAGATGGCAGTGTCTAGATGAGCTAAGATGTCGTCAAGTTCCATGAATGTGGAGTAATATTGAAATGCTATATATCGGTTACCGCCTATATAGTTTACATTGTATATAAAGTTTATAGTATCGTATTAGATTTCGCTCATTACTGATACTATGGAGCATAACAGTACCAGCTGGTTGAAAAAAAAAGCTACTGCAAGGTGCTCGTTTACGTGGATAATACCTGCGAAGGAGCAACGGAGGCATACATATCCCGACATTATTAATTAAAGACCCGGATGCACGGCTCGTAGACAGGCATTCTTCACAAGATGTTCCAACAGATCTCCCTCACCAGCCACAGCATCTGACATCATGGCGATCAGACGAACATCAAATGCCGAGTAAAATAACCAATGCACACTACAAGAATCTAGGCCAGCCCATGTGCCGCAAATCTATTTGCAATCCGCCAAATGAACCGAATATGTAACCGTCAAGCCACAGCAACCAAGTATGGCGCAATTCATATGGGCGGCTGGAGGACGCATGCAAGCCACCTAGTGCCACGATAGAGCGTCACCGGACGATCAAAAAACGGCGGATCTCTGCTCGATTGTGGCTGACCGTCCAATCACAGGGCGGGCTTTGAAATTTCAAATGGCGTTGCGAGCTTGGGGGTGGTGATGTCGTCATTTCAACTCCGACCCGAAACGGAAGGCACACTGCAGCGGAGCTCTCCGCAAAGGCGCGATACACCAGCGAAAGCGACCGCGTTCAGGGCAAACGGACTGATGAATCATCGCCTGCGGTATTCGCAGCTATTATAAATACAGAGACGTGCGCTGAAGGCGCCTCCATACCGCAAAAAAAAAATAATAATGGCCAACACACCGCACGGAGGAGTACTCAAGGATTTGCTCGCCCGGGACGCGCCTATCCGAGCCCAGCTCTTGGAGGAGGCCCAGAGCCTCCGGGACATTACCCTGACGGAGCGACAGCTCTGTGATCTCGAGCTCATCATGAACGGTGGCTTCTCGCCGCTGGAAGGGTTCATGACCGAGAAGGACTACACCGGCGTCCGGGACAACATGAGACTGGCCGACGGTACGCTCTTCTCTATGCCAATCACACTCGATGTGTCCAAGGAGGAGATTGAGGCGCTCTCGATCCAGCCCGGTGCCCGGTACACTCTTCGAGACTTCCGGGACGACTCGCCGCTGGCGATCATCACCGTTGAGGACGTTTACAAGCCTAACAAGCAGCTCGAGGCCGAGCGAGTGTTCCGAGGCGACCCTGAGCACCCGGCTGTTCGGTACCTGTTCAACACGGCCAAGGAGTTCTACATTGGCGGTAAGGTGCAGGCCGTAAACCGGCTCAACCACTACGACTATACTGGTCTGCGAAACACGCCTGCCGAGCTGCGATCGCAGTTCCACAAGCTCGGCTGGAACAAGGTCGTGGCGTTCCAGACGCGAAACCCCATGCACAGAGCGCACCGAGAGTTGACGGTGCGGGCGGCGCGGTCGCGACAGGCCACTGTTCTTATCCACCCGGTGGTCGGCCTCACCAAGCCGGGAGACATTGACCACTTCACCCGAGTGCGAGTGTACCAGGCGCTGCTGCCGCGGTACCCCAATGGTATGGCCATGGTCTCGCTGCTGCCGCTGGCGATGCGAATGGGCGGCGACCGAGAGGCGCTCTGGCACGCCATTATTCGAAAGAACTTTGGTGCGACCCACTTCATTGTCGGCCGGGACCACGCTGGCCCGGGCAAGAACTCCAAGGGCGTTGACTTTTACGGCCCATACGACGCCCAGGCACTGGTGGAGAAGTACCGAGACGAGCTCGGCATTGAGGTCGTGCCATTCCAGATGATGACCTACCTACCTGACACGGACGAATACATGCCTGTGGACGAGGTCCCAGAAGGTGTCAAGACCCTCAACATCTCTGGTACCGAGTTGCGAAAGCGGCTGAGACTCGGTACTCACATTCCAGAGTGGTTCTCGTACCCAGAGGTGGTCAAGGTGCTGCGGGAATCGCACCCTCCACGGGCTCAGCAGGGCTTCACCATCTTCCTGACAGGTTATTACAACTCCGGTAAGGACTCGGTGGCCCGGGCTCTGCAGACGACTCTTAACGAGCAGGGCGGCCGGTCCGTCAGCATGCTGCTTGGTGAGACCGTGCGAAGTGAGCTCTCCTCCGAGCTCGGTTTCTCTCGAGAGGACCGGCATAAGAACATTCAGCGAATTGCCTTTGTGGCGGCTGAGCTGACGCGGGCTGGTGCGGCCGTCATTGCCGCTCCGATTGCTCCATTCGAGGACTCGCGAAACCTGGCCAAGGAGACCATTGAGAAGTCCGGTTCGTGCTTCCTCGTGCATGTGGCCACTCCTCTCGAGCATGCTGAGCAGACTGACCGAAAGGGTGTCTACGCTGCTGCTCGACGAGGCGAGATCAAGGGCTTCACTGGCGTCGATGACCCATATGAGACTCCAACCAACGCCGACATTACCGTCGACCTGTCCAAGATTGACGTGCGAACAGCTGTTCACGAGATCATTCTTCTTCTTGAGTCGCAGGGTTTCTTTGGCAACTAAAATAAGAAATTGATATATAGCCCTTTTTATAGAGTATGTGACATGATCAACCCACAGTGCTCCGAAAGGTTCTATGATTCTGTACAAAGACGCTATAGTTATTTCGAAGCTGTCTGAGCAACTTTTGGATACATCCGGTAGCAGCTGATGCAATCCTCCTGTAGTCTTCTAACATACTGCATATCTCTCTCCGGCCCCAATATGTCGCCCAGATTCTCGCATCCCACCACATGAACATAGACTTCTGAATGTATCGCCATTAGCTGAGTAATCATTTCAAAAATATCTTTGGGCAAGTTACACGGGTCAATCATTATGGCGATATTTGGCGGGATATAAGGCATGACACTCCACGTCTCAAATGTTGATGCGCATCGAAAGGTCTCATCCGGCCGATGCCCTGCAAACCCGTATAGCAGGAGATCTCGGGGTTTGTAAAACTTTACCATTTGCTGCAAATGATCTGGCCAAAAAAGATGCAATTGTAATGTCTTCAGCGCGGGGAAAGGAGTAAGGCCAGTCGGTCTTACAAAAGGGTCAATGTTCTGCTCCCACACGCTTAATCGGACCAGTCGTTTACAGTCAAATGTCCAATCGATAAGCATCTCATTGCGATCTACTTCCAAGCTCTGCAGGTTTTGCGCTTCAATGGCTAGCTGGCGTCGAGAGTAGCCATGGATGCAAAAAAGTGTCAAGTGTTCGAGCGATTCTGGAAACCGCAATTTTTTTGGCATGTTCGCGACTGTCAAGAGGAGCTTCTTTAAACATGCCAATTGCTCGATCGTGACAAGTCGTGGTAATTCACTGTTTTCAAGTCGCAGTTCTTCCACGTTGAGGCCATCCCCCCATGTCAAGTGCTGAGTGATTACTGCAGAATGAATATGCAGCATTGGATTTCGTTGGAATGCGAACAGGCCGATATTGCCTCGTTCATGTTTAGCGACTATGGCTAGCCCTTGGCCAATTCTGTTATGAGACCTGTTCACCACCACAATGGGTAGTTCAAAGGGAAAATCATTCCGGAGTTTCAGCACTTGCAGCGATGGAGAGTCATAGAATGTTCGCGCTAGAGTTGAGTAAGCGATGCTTACCTGGCTGATATTGTCTCCGCAAGCTCCATCTATCACGACTTCTATTTTCTGGATGAAACGTTTATTCCGCTGGACTTGTCCAATCATTTGGGCGATGTTCGGGCTGCCAATGTCGTTGGTGTAATATCCGCTCAGTGTGTACCCTTGGAATTCCTGTTCTAGAAGGGCAGTAATGAGTTGGGTATAGTCTTGAGTTATCTGAATGGGGATCGACACTGCTAATATGGCGGTAGTGAGCTCGCTGAGACGATCTTTGTACTGCTCATAGCAGCGCAATTCAGCCCTGGCGTGGGTGATGTGGTTCCAAGCGTTGAACCGTCCGTCAAAAGAGCTGGATTTTACATCTCGTTCCAATGTTTCAAGGATATACTCGGCCATTCCTATTGTGCGCTGTGTCACTAATGTTGCTATTACCCTGCGGTGTGCGTGAATCTCGTGCGAATCCATTGGCTGGAAATGCTCGACAGCATGACGAGTATCCAGTAATCCACAACAGGTATCAATTGCCCCTGTGACAACCTGGTGCAGTGTACATCGATGTGGGAGTGGCCTAGCAAGTTTTGCGTCCAGCGTCACTTTCACTTGTTTCCAGATAAGCGAACGGGCGATATAGTCTAATTGCCTGGAGGCTAATCGGATCTGCCAAAGCCATGGGTCTTTGCAGTGGTCATGTTCAGCCACGTATTCAAGAATAATTAGCCATATCTCTGGTGGGCAATTCATTCAGTGTAGCAGTGTTTTATTCTGCTTTGTTACCGTCGTCTAGATATCTATAACCATTATATCAAGGTTTAACTTTGTAACAGTTGCACAATAGAGCTTTTTTTAGCTCCTTGATAATACCAATTCTCTATGATTTATGGCCCTTGAATCAAGAGATTTTTTAGAATACTGCGTTGAAGGGCCATAACGGACGATTTTTTTTGCCGAAAGAAGATGGTTCGAGCTTGATCTCTACAGCAAGGTTACGCATTGTCTAATGGCCTATCCAGCTCCACGCTAATTTGGTTTTATTAGTTCAATTTTTATTGCACGGCATGGTCGGGTTTAGAAATATTAGATTCGCTTACGTTGGCCAAACAGAACCTCTCAACAAGATAAATTACGTACTACGGTATGTATTTAATCCCCGAGAGAGGTTAAACTAGGTTTCCCACTTGCCTGCGAGCAGAATAAACGTAATCAAAATTACGTACATGACACTGCATAAAGGATGCCGCAATGAAAGAAACCCCCCGCTCTGCGCATATTTAGAGCTAAGATATATTTGAAATTTCATGTACTCAGGTTACGTAGTTGTTTCTGCATTGAATACTAGATTCTAATAAATAAAATGTCACAGAGTATCTGCCATTTGCAATGGATGAAGCTTTATGTTGAAGTTGATCGCCAGGGAAGACAGTATCAGCATAGACATAAATAATATTCATGAGTAAGGTGTATCTATCTAACAAAAAAGCGAAGTAAATACTTTGTATGACTATACGCCCGTCTATCGCAAGGGGGTATTAATAAATAAATAATAAATTAGGAGAGCAGGTTAGCAATTTTGAGGCGACTCGTCGACTCCTCGCTATCAGATGAAGCAGTAGAAGTGGCTGATGAAGTAGAAGCCTTCCTAAAGTCCTCTGGCGAGATTGGTGGGGAGTTAAAGCACTGCCTTGGCGGCGGTGGGAACGAGTAAGTCGGTGGCGGCGGGTCATAATTGAGCTCTTTAAGGCACCTTTTCAGATGCTTGATATACTCCACGGTGTGCTGGAGAATGACTAGTTTGTGAAGCCCAACATCGCCTCCCGAACTCGACTTGAACTCGGTGCAAGAGGGTATAAGGTCTTTGAGGGCATCGAATTGCTCATTGATCTTGTTTCGGCGGCGACGCTCAATGTCTGAATGCGCTAGTTTACGTGCTTGGCGTTTCTGTTCCCGGATCTGGTCCAGCGTGGCCTTGGCAGGGCGAACCGGGGGCAATGGCGCAATCTTCCTGGGCACAGACTTGGAGACGCCATTGCCACTAGCGTTGCCCGACCGGACGCTGCTGTTACGGCTTGAAAGCTTGTAAAGCGGTACATCCGGCGGAGAAGGCGGCGGGTCCGAGACCGTAGGGATAGACAGGGCTGGCTCTGGAAGCTGGAGCGGTGGGATCTTGTCCATATCTTGCTACGAAATGAGATAATAAATAAGGATGCTGTCCGAGCAACATAGCACATCTACGGGGGGATTCATCAATGATTATATATACGTAACCGTTCTGAGCCTATTTGCACTATGGGCCCCTCTTGGCTGTCTTGTGAGGCTTATCCAGGGTGGTCATCGCATATTTCGAAGATCCGCATGTGGGATCGGAGCCCCCGTCTCATTGGCCGGACTAGAACCTGCCCAGCACAGACTGTCCTAGGCACATGGGGGGCATGGCCCATCGTGCCTCAGGGGATTGGTGAATGCCTCATGGTGTGTGCCGCCAAGGGGGTTCAGCTCACAGCACCCCCGCTCTTTTGGATTTCATTTTTGAGGCGTCGTCTACAGGCACATCTTAGTCTCCGACCATACAATAAGCAATGTACCTTATGCGCCTCGATTGAGAATGAAAGAATTAACATGTTAGAGAGCAAGTAGTAACTGAAATATACTAGTTCTATTTCCCTTTGCAACTGGCCCGTAAACGCAACCGATCTTCGAGGCTTAATGTCCTGCCGCCATGGACAGATGGTAAAGGGCCTTGTTTCTTCGGATACATCGTCGGCGATCACTTTGCATCCAATTGGCAAAGCGTGTGTCCAGTGTAGGAAACGTGACTAAAACGTGTTTCCATCGATGGTCCGTATGGTCTGTGATGATTGGGCCACGTAGGGGATATGCCCTGCCGGGCTTTATGGTTAATGCCGTAATGTGAGCCACATGTGTACCCTATACGGCATTGAGATAATGCATAGTTTTCAACGGCAGGTGCTTAATTCAACTCTGTGCTTTTGTTCTGATTCTGTACTTTTACGTATATGAGGGAAATTACGTCGCCCGAAGCAAATGGCGCTTCGTGAGAGTGCATGTATGGTCATTGGAGAGAGGAAGTCCTTCAACACTCGTGCAGACTCCACTTTTTGTTGAGAGGGTGTCTTTCTCATTATAGCTTGTGATACCTAAAGCAATGAGCAATGAGAATGGCCTATTGGACACCGTTGATCTTGCCAAATGTGCCTGACATGTTCGGAGAATTGGATAAAGGCGGCTCGAGTGTATCCTACTTCGATATATGATTGGATGTCGCATCATTGCTAATACTGTACACGTGCACGGATAAGGTAATATAGTAAGATATGATGGTATGCAGCAACGTGGGCTGTGACCCAGTTAGAGGGAGCCACGGGTGCAATATAAACAACGTGCCAGGGGCACGATTACGAATTCAGCGCTTTGAATCACAAGTGTTCTGTGCTGAAATGCACAATACTCCACATCATACTGTAATGATTGGACATTAATGAGCTTCCTTTAACCGCCGAGTTGGATGTGGAGACTCGGGAAGTCATCGTGCTCTCGGTGATTTGACTACTGTGCTATAAAAGTAGCTAGCTTCAACAAGCAGTACTTTGGCCACGTGCTACTCAAGTCCTGTATACAGCTATAATCGGGCGCACGAATGTTCCTCCGTTATACCTGGGGAAGTAGTTTGTACTCTTTCTTCCCCTCGAGCACCTCGAACTATTATGTCTACGGTAACGAAACGGCAGGGGGTCCTCTATATAGCTTGAATATCCATAGCACGGTCATGCTACTTTGGAAGTGAGACTACTGATGAGATCAGCATGAAAAAAAACTATTATTGCCCCCTTTAATAATAAAACTAGCGCAACTTAGCCAAATTCTCCTTTGGGCTCCGGTGTACCAACCTAAGTCGACGACCATGCAATTTCAAGCTACGTTTCAACTGGTGAATGGTCTTAAGAAAAAAACAGAACTAAATTTTATGCCATGCAAGAGTAGTTAATGGTTACCGTCGAGACTATTTTTGTGGCATAAAAAATGCGGCACTTTGGTATATATAGACCACAATATGCGTATATAAACCTTGGATTTCAACGGTGATATAAATGATCAGCGCTGAGAATTCACATATCCAGGATATACATATAGACATATTAATGTAGCTATATGACTTCTACATCTTTATACCTGCTTGGTTTTTTGTGACAGTTTTTCACCCCTAGCTATTCCGGCGAACTTTCCGGGGATAAGAAAATGTCCCTAGATGCACGTCCCAAATAGGGGAAGTACGTTATGTTGTCAGGGTTAACAGACATGTCCACAGCTGTACAAATATGCGGGATTCCGAATCGGGGGAAAGTTTGTTCTTTTTAGAGTGCGAAATGAAGTCGCGTCAAACTCCCAAATGGGAAACTAATTTGTGGCGGAAGACGCGAGGCGCGTTGTTTATGTTTTTCCTTATTAGGAAATCATAAATTAGTTTTGACGCGTTCGACTAAAAGTTATATAAACAGACTATCCTGCTTGTCAATTCCAGTTCCACCCATCTTTATTTATCTTATTTTTTTTACTTCCCCTCTTACACCACCTTCGCATTTTACCTGCATATATCATAGTCCATTAGGCTGGCCCTAGCAAATTGCAAGGACAAGGTATCATCACATTCTCGCATATCAACATGAGCAGCACCCCAATTCGACCCACCCGAAGGACCCTGTTCTTCGATTCTCCGTCTGTACGGGCACCGCGGCTTGATTTTGGCACTTCTGCCTCGCTCAACTCCCACCACGAAGCTGCTATTGCTTCTCACTTTTCTACCCCAAAGAAGTCTTCTCCTTATGTCTCGAAAGTCATTGGTAAGCCTTCACCAAAGAAAAACGAAATAGGAACCACTGAGTGGCACCTTACAGGGTCCAATGCATCTTTCTTCAACGCTACACCAGGCAAAATAAACAAGAAGGAAAAGGCTCTGCGAGCATCAGCGCAGGCAGATCGGTTCATTCCAAACCGGCAGCATTGCCATACGTCCAAGTCAAAGCTTGACGACTGCCCAGAGATTAAGCAGCAGCCGAAGAGCGCAACCACTTCACTCGCGGAAGCCTGTGGGGTTGCTCTCAACACCCGAATCTTGGAATTCCAGCCGGCTGCTCCTCAGTCCTCCAAGCCAATTGACCTGCGATCCCAATATAACCGGCCACTCAAACCAGCTGTTAATGCGCAGCTGAGAAGGAAGGTTCCAACAGCACCAGAGCGGGTATTGGACGCACCGGGTCTTATTGACGATTATTACCTTAACCTGCTGGACTGGTCCAGTAGCAACCAGGTAGCTATTGCGCTGGAGCAAAGCGTATACATTTGGGATGCCAATTCCGGCTCTGTCTCATCGCTTATGGAATGCACCAATGGCAGTTATATCGCTAGTGTCAAGTGGTCTGGTGATGGCGCATACCTTTCGATTGGCCTCTCCGATGGAGACGTCCAGATCTGGGATGTCGAGGAGCAGACGAAGTTGAGATCTATGACCGGCCATTCTGCTCGAGTCGGCGTTATGAGCTGGGATAAGCACATCGTTTCTTCAGGGTGCCGTGACGGCTCTATCTGGAACCACGATGTTCGAATCGCTGAGCACAAAGTCAGTGAGTTCAACAACCACTCTGCTGAGGTTTGTGGACTTGAATGGCGTTCCGACGGCTCTCAGCTTGCCTCCGGTGGTAATGACAATATTGTCAACATCTGGGATGCCCGATCGGCTATTCCTAAGTTTACCAAGTCGAACCACCGGGCTGCAGTCAAGGCCCTTTCGTGGTGCCCGTGGCAAATGAATCTCCTCGCCACCGGTGGCGGTTCCCAGGACAAGCAAATTCACTTCTGGAACGCCACCACGGGTTCTCGCGTCAACTCCATTGACACTGGTTCCCAGGTCACCTCGCTAAAATGGAGCAATTCTTACAAGGAGATTGTTTCGGCCCATGGGTTCCCAGACAACCACTTGACAATTTGGTCGTACCCATCTCTGACTAAGAATGTCGACATTGTTGCCCATGACTCGCGAGTGCTCCATTCTGCACTCTCTCCAGATGGTCAGACTCTCGCGACTTGTGCCTCTGACGAGAACCTCAAGTTCTGGAAGATCTTTGAGACTGTTGGCAAGAAGGTTGCTTCGGCCGGATCTACCATTGTGGCAAAAGAGATGGGCAAGACTATGATGATTCGATGAAATTAAAAACCACTAACTATTACAAAAACAGTATATAAAGTTGAACGCATGATGATGGTCAATTGATACCCCCATAATGATACTGTGTCCTAATTTAGCAAACCACTTTTGTATTCATATAATTAATTGCATGACTTAAGAATTAATCGGTAGTTCTCCTGAAGGGCCTTAACACGGCAATTGCTCGATCGATCAACGATCAGCAAAATCGAGATTTTACCTCGAGATTATCAAAGGCCGTCATTCCCAGAATTACGCTTTTCTCAGTATATTGGGTACTACAGTTTGCCACATCATGCGCGTGCGCACGCGAAAAATTCCAAGTATAAAAAGAGCACTTGTCAGCAAACTTTAGTCTTTTTTTTTTTTTCTTCTTCAAATCTCTTTGCCTATTGGCTTTGATTATTGTGTAGTATCTGTTCATTATAGTTTAACGACTATTACGGCCTTACAGAGGCCATATATATCGTTATCTTATTTTTGCACCCAGTTGAGCTGATCTCTGGACTATGTCTATGTCAGCTCGGCACAGTGTCGTTGCCATTGCACTTTAGGCTTCTGACGCGAGTCTCCCTTTCAGTTTTTCCATCCGAGGTCGGGTGACTAGCTGAATGGGTTGCTCCTTATACATGATAAAGTTGTAAAACTTCTAGTCTCATAACGGCTCCTATAGTGCTCAATATGTTAAGTAGTTTTATTTGCCAGTTTGAGAGGGCAAGAGGTACCAGCTATAATGTGTGAGTTTGAGTTAAAACCTGCGAGAAACAAAGCAGGGTCTGAGTAGGGATTGTCTAGACAGTACGCCGCCCCGTACCATAGTGCGAAACAAGAACACAGGTTTCATTTGGTGAGTCTGTGCGTAGTTGCGGTGAGCACCTAGCTTAAACCCGCCTGAGTAGCCTAGAAATTAGCAGGTGGCTCCACAAAGTTTGCGGCTTTAGCGATCGGTGTCTTTGAGTCTGAGTAACAGGGGTGGTCGCAGAAAGGCTTAGACGGTGACATCTTTGTCCCCATGTCCATCCATAGCTGCGGAAGTTTTATAAACCGGAGTTACCCAGTCCCTGGTAGTACTGAATTTGACCCTTAACCGGTACCAGTAGTGGGGCAAGTCGTTTGCCTACAACGTAAACTCAAACGTTAACTGCAGCTCTCTCCACCATCGCTGGGGAGGTTGTTTGGTGTGAACAATACACTATTCCTGGCTATGAGAGAGCTACTCGTTGGGGTCCATTCAGACCCCAATTCGGGGTATAGGAAGAGCATGGAGGACGCTCACTGTGTGAAGCTGCACCTGACACCTACAGATGCGTACTTTGCCGTGTTCGATGGGCATGCTGGATCCATTGCAGCGAAGTGGTGTGCAAAAAATCTCCACCAGATTATTGCCCGCAACCTGGAGGAGTATGGTGCGCAGTGGCAGGTGCCTGTCATTCTCGCCATGAGCTTTGAAGAGGCGGACCGTGAGCTATGCCAACTTCCGGACTACGACGACTCTGGGTGCACTGCAGCCGTGGCTCTTATCAGGACTGACAGGGCGGGGCGCCGTGTGTATACTGCGAATGTGGGTGACGCTCGAATAGTATTGTCGCATAAAGGCACCGGAGAGCGTCTTACCACAGACCATATACCTACTGAGCCCAAGGAGATTGAGCGAATTGAAAAGAGCGGCGGAAAATTGGTCAACAACCGCGTCAATGGTATGCTCGCCGTTACAAGGGCTATTGGCGACGCGTTTATCAAAGATCAGGTGTGCTCGCGACCATACACACTCGAAACGTATCTGTCTGATCCCGACGATGAATTCCTTATACTAGCCTGTGACGGTCTGTGGGACGTGTGTGGGGATCAGGATGCTGTCAATTTTGTGCGCACCTTCAATGAACCGAGCAAAGCAGCCAAGGCTCTAGTGAAGCATGCGTTGAGGCTTGGATCAACTGATAACGTGACATGCCTTGTTGTCCAATTGAGCGATTACACAGAAAAGTTTCGCTCTGACCGCCGAGCATTGATATCGCAGATATCGACGCAGATGCCCTTGGCCATCACAACTTCTTCCGGGAAAGAGCGATCCACAACCGAGTTGGGTGAGCCTCTGCCGAAACATGTCAAGCCAATGCCTTCCCCACCAATAGAGAATCGTCACTTCCGCTATGGTGTAGAGAAGCGCGAAGTTCCTTTGGAGTTCAATGAGGAAGATGAAGACAGCGAAGCCGCTGGAGATTAACTCATAAAACAAATCCAAAGAGCGGTACAATATGTCTAAAAAGAGAAAGATAGTATGCTGAATAGACTTGTCCGTGCTACAAATAGAAGAATACTATATTTCCCGACAGGTATTTGTGGGTATCGTATCACCACTCGAATCAGTTGTAATCAACGTACTTCAAACATTATTTATTAATGGTCGATAAATGTGTAATAAATTATGTACAACCCATACATCCCTTCTAAAAACTAATGAGATATTGTACCAGTTAAAAATAAAATAATAAAAAAAGCGCTGATATTCTGTCATCAATCGTCGCCGTGGAGAATGTACTTCAAAATGTCACTCAGCGTCACAATCCCCTTGAGCTTGCCGTCCTCGTCAACAACGAGCAGCCGATGCAACCGCGATCGTCTAATGGTATCCATGATCGTGTCTAGTCTATCCTGGTCTGTACAAGTGTGAACACCCTCAAAGTCCTCCGGCCGTCTCATCAGCGCCTCTCCTACCGACAGACTCAGGTCCGTGTATATCCCACCCTTGATCAGCGACAGCACATCAACTGCCTCATATATGTTCAACAACCGATTCTGCTCGTCAACAATTGGGATTGAAGAGACCCCCTTGTTAACCAGCAGGTGGATTACGTCAATGACCGGGGTCGTCATAGTGGCCGTAGCCAAGTTGTCATAGACTCCTATGTTGAGCTGTGAGAGGGGCTTCATGAGTTTCCGCGTCTCCTTGCAGTTCAACGCCACGAACTTCAGGATCCGATACTGCGTCAGCACGCTCACCACAATTTCCCGGTTCGTCTCCTCGTCGACATCAATGAGCGGAATCCTCCTAGCCTTGGACAGGATCATCTTCCCGCAGGCCTCGTACAGTGACTTAAACGGATGTATCGAGAGTGTCTCGATCGGTTCTGCACCAATCGCCTTCTCCACATCTCTCAGACCGTCCAGGGTAAAGTGCTCTATCTTATCCATCTTCTCTGGGTTCTGGAAGTAGTACTGAATGACGTTGATGTAGTCCGAGGCAGTTAACAGCCCGGCAAACCGCGAAATCTTCGAGTCCCACAGCGGTGCAGACACAATGCCGTTCTGCAGCAGAATTGTCAGCGACTTCTTCACCAGCAGCGCAGTATCCAGGACGATGAGCCTGAACGACACTGGTAATACATCGTATGACGTCTTGCTCTTTAGAAACTCTCTGATCGCTTTCTGTCATGGTTAGCCACTGGCCCCCACACTCACGGGGCGGATACTCACAACTCCATTTCGCTGATCCTCGGCGATTTGATCCGTGGTACTATTCTCGCTCATTGCGTTAGTTCACAGCTTGCCATGTGCTCGTCAAAGATGCCTTTTGGTGGCCTTTTGTTACGCGGTAATTTGCTTGTGTTACGGGAAGGTGCTTTTATTTGGGAGGAAGTATTGAAATGTACGCCTTCAAGCGTACGCTTCGGTACGCCGTTATCACTGTTCTATATCAGCCTATCGAGCTGATTTATCGGAGAAGGTGTTGTTTTGGTTTGATGGAGAGACAAAGGAGGGACGCCTATAATGGCACTTATATAGATGAAAAGAGGTTTTAAGCTATAACTATTTACTATAATATGATATTAGGGGCACATATCCATACCAATTACGACTGGCTCTAATACAAGTGTAGAGGCGATAGACTTGTAATTGAGATTTGAAATAGATCAGTTTTATGCGTTGACACAGCATTTGGTTAACAACTGGCAGCAGAATTGACCATCCACATGTGATTCCAACCGGTCTCATATATGGATTCGACTTTTCAAAATTTCCATGACATATTCTACTGATTTTGAATATGAATTGATTGTGTTAAGTTTAACAGACTAGCAGAATTAATTCTTAGTAATCATATTATCAAATATTGCCAGTATTGCCTGGACAGTGCACGAATGGAGGTATCACTGTTATTTTGTACTGTGTAGCTTATATTAACGGCTCGGCAACATTTGCCCCAATGCCCTTCACTACATATACTGGCGGTATTCTGCGGTGTTATCCACGTAAGCAATTGTGACCGGCAGCTGGGGTAAAATAGTGGGTCGTCCTGTATACGTTATGTCAGGAGCAGGACTATCGCAGCATGTCGATCCTTGTTTCAAATTAGCTCCAAGCCGCAAAAGCCGCATCAGGAATACTTAAACCTAATCACCAAAATCAAAGATAGCCTTTCGGGTAAAAAAAAAATAGAGAAACCAAATGGATAACTAAAATAAAATAAGCAGGTAGAAATATATGCTAAATAGCGCGGTGAGGGTTGCTGCCAAGCATGCGAAATGGCAGCAACTTAGTTAAGTGGCGCGCCGCGCCTTAGTCTTAAACAGGCGACCCCGATTATTAAGATTATTAATGTGTAGCGATCTATCGATCTCTACAACTTAACACGTCACTAGTGGGCCATTACGGAGATTGAACCACAAGTAACAAAAAGTTTCCCCAGGAATACAACCAATCTTTTAGACCAAAGATGAAGTACTCCAAGATCCTATATACCCTGGCCTCTCTGCTGGTGGCCGCCAAGGCCTCTGACGTGGTCCAGCTCACCACTGAGGAGTTTGACGACTTTGTGTCGGAGAACTCTGTGGTCATGGCAGAGTTCTACGCGCCATGGTGTGGCCACTGCCAGGCGCTTGCTCCAGAATACGAGCAGGCTGCTTCTATTCTCAAGGAAAAGAACCTGTCTATTGCCAAGATTGATTGCACTGAGGAGGAGAAGCTGTGTGCGGACCAGAAGATCCAGGGCTACCCTACCCTCAAGGTCTTCCACGGCCTCGACAAGGTTACCCAGTACCAGGGCCCACGAAAGGCCGATGCCATTGTGTCCTACATGATTCGACAGTCAATGCCGGCTGTGACTCCAGTTACCGCGGAGACCATTGACGAGTTCAAGGAGACTGACAATTTCGTGGCCATTGGTTTCTTTGATGATAAAAAGTCCAACACCACCTTCCAGAATCTGGCCGAGTCGCTTAGAGACAAGTACGTGTTTGGTTCTTCCAACGACGCCAAGCTGGCCAAGGAGCTCGGTGTGTCCAAGCTGCCGGCCGTGGTTGTGTTTAAGAACTTTGACGACGGCAAGGCCATTTACGACTCTAGCGCCAAGGACTTTAAGTTCACCCAGAAGAACCTCAAGTCGTTTGTCTCGCTCGAGTCCTTCCCAGTCATTGGTGAGGTCGGCCCAGGCACCTTCTCTGACTACGCGACTTCCGATGTTCCTCTCATGTACATTTTCGTAGACAACGACGAGGACCGGGAGGAGCTCTCTGAAATTGCTCGATCGTTCCACCCAGAGCTCAAGGGCAAGGCCCACATTGGCGTTTTGGATGCTACTCAGTACGGTGGCCACGCTCCAAACGTGAACCTGCGTGAGCAGTGGCCGGCCATTGCCATCCAGGACTTTGAGAATGGCCTGAAGTACGTGCATTCGCAGGACGAGAAGATCACCAAGGAGTCTCTGTCCAAGTTCATCAAGGACTACGTTGCCGGCAATTTGGAGCCTTCGATCAAGTCTGAGCCAGTGCCAGCCCCAGAGGACCAGGGCCCAGTCTACACTGTGGTTGGCAAGAACTACGATGAGCTGGTTCTTGACGACGATAAGGACGTGCTTGTTGAGTTTTATGCTCCATGGTGCGGTCACTGCAAGAACCTTGCCCCAACTTACGAGGAGCTGGGTGCTCTTTACTACAACAATGACGAGCTCAAGGACAAGGTCGTTATCGCCAAGGTCGACCACACTGCTAACGATGTCCCCGATGAGATCCGAGGCTACCCAACCATCAAGCTGTTCAAGGCCGGTGACAAGAAGAACCCAATCGAGTACTCTGGTTCCCGAACCCTTGAGGGTCTTGTTGAGTTCATCAAGGAGAAGGGTACCCACAATGCTGACGGTCTTGCTGAGAAGTCTGACAAGGCTGACAAGCGTGATGTTAAGGAGGACGAGGAGTCTGAGGAGAAGACTGCTGACCACGAGGACTTGTAAAGCTCGCTGGGCCCTTACTAATTTATTTCAATTGGTTTATCTTTGTAAAAGAGTTTACGTTTTATTACAATTCAACATCTTTTATTGTTTATAACATTTCCAGTTCAATCAAATTTACTAGAGTAACTCGGCCAAAAGTGTCGTACTGCCGCCCCGCTTCGGCAGTTGCACGTCACCATGAACCTCGACTTACCGATCTAGCCGTGTCGTTAAGCGCCTTGAGACGTTTCCAGCTGCAGGCAACCCCCTCCATTCATACCAAGAGAACGAGCACAGCCCATCAATAGCAGACCAATCTTGTCGTAGCCAAGCGGCGCATGAGTGTCTCAGTCGTATTTATCGTTTTCTCAGTTTTTGTTTTTCCAGGGGGACAAATATAAAAGTGTCGGATGATCGGTAGCTTGCGACAATGAAAAATTAAGTCTAAGATGAAATTTCTGGGCGTCGGATTGATTTTGGTGGCCCTGAGCTACGTGTTTGGGTATCTACGACAGAACTTTTTGCCAGGCTGTTACGTATTTGATCCTGCAAAGCTCAAGGATATCTGCAATGAGGCGCTGGCCCAGTCTTCCCCCTCTGCCAACGCAACCGAGATTTTGCTTAATGTCCATGCGGGATTGAAGAAAGAGTACCCAGATTACATTAATGAGTTTAATGAAGACGAATGGGTATTCAACAATGCTGGTAATGCCATGGGCTCTATGCTCATCCTTCATGCTTCAATTAGCGAGTATCTCATCTTCTTCGGTAGTGCTACTGGGTCTGAGGGCCACTCTGGCAACCACTTTGCTGACGACTATTTCACTATTCTTACTGGCGCCGAATATGCTGCTCCGCCATATGCGCGAGAGGCTGAGGTTTATCTTCCAGGTGATCAGCACCACATGAAGTGGGGAGAGAGCAAGCAGTATCGATCTAGCCCAGGTATGTGGGCCTTGGAGCTAGCGCAGGGCTGGATCCCGTCCATGCTGCCATTTGGATTCTTGGACATGATTTTCAGCACTTTGGATGTCTGGTCTTTTGCCAAAACAGCTGCCCTTACCGCCAAGAATATGGGCGGTAACTTGGCCCGAGGCAAGTTCTAGGCTAGCTCTTCTAATTGCATTTTTCCAATCCTCAGTCCACGTGATTTGTAACATAGATACAGAGTGGTGGTTAAATAGTAATAGTAACTCAATCTCTGAAAGGCATTTCCTTCCGTCATGAGTTGAGTATGAGCAATTGGCACAATCTCAATATTGTGAAAGATTTGTTTGAATTAATTCGAAATATAATAACGCCAAAAGTGTAGAGATACGATCTATGAGTTCAGGAATGTAAACCAAGAAAAGGCTGATCATTCTAGTTGAGCCATATGGATCGATGCTCTCTCAAAAAAACGTAATGCTGTAATAGCGGAAACTCTGGCAATTGTATTCCATATCATGAATGACACTAGTGCAGTAAAATCTGGGGCGCGCGCGAATAATCCAAAAAATATTACAGTACCTATCGGGCATTTACCAGGATTTTTTGCTCCCAAATGTCGGGCATTTACCAAGGGCCCAACTTAACTCGTACTTAATTTTAATATTCACCAATTTAACCCAGGTCGATTCGATACTAAAAGCTTCCAAACACAGTCAGGACAAGGTTTCCATTCCTATCTATAGTACTTATCCGAGATTCGCCGCGATCTGAGATTCTTGGTCCATATGCCTCTATCCTCAGCACGAGTATTATCAATATCTTCAATGGTGTAATACCTAGATTAATTCAAGATTGGCTAATGAGTT
Source organism: Blastobotrys mokoenaii (assembly GCA_003705765.3). Lineage (NCBI taxonomy): Eukaryota > Fungi > Ascomycota > Dipodascomycetes > Dipodascales > Trichomonascaceae > Blastobotrys > Blastobotrys mokoenaii. Next base: position 159,922 of record PPJM03000025.1, read on the forward strand.
TAAACTTATTTTTATCAATGAAGTAACTTGGAACTTAATTGGGAGCTGGTAAATGCCCGACATTTGGGAGCAAAAAATCCTGGTAAATGCCCGAAAGGTACTGTAATACCAATTATAACGTTATTATATATATCCTCTATATATGTAATATTACGATATTATTAATGCTTCGTGGGAGGATCGAACTCCCGACCTTCAGATCTCTCAGTTATAACAGTTAATTATTTTTTTTCGCACTTGCATGCTTGCAAGATTGGATTCAACGCACAGACAATTGAATGCCCGTTCAAGTTATATGAGACTGACGCTCTACCTACTGAGCCAACGAAGCAATGATGCTCAAAAAAGGGCCCTTGAGAACTGATAACTTGCCTGGCAATCGGAGCATGGAAATAAGTAATTATATAATTAAGTTGATAAATATGGGCTTAATGTAAGACCTAAGGTCTACTCTACCTTACGCAACCTCGGTACCTCTTATATATCGGTATTTGGAAGGGCTAATGGTTTTTCCTCGTATCGCCAGCTTGCTGGGGGAATTCCGCATCATCTACCCTCAATGTTTAGAATGGGTAAACAATTGATTACCCCAGTATAGAGTTATCGACCCGGCTGGTGAAGCCAAACATAAGACATAAGGTCTCCATTGCGTAAGCAGGACTGTAATATATTTATTGATTGATTGAATACCGTCGAGCGACGAAACGACTAAGACACATCCTCCAAAAGTCTCATGAATGAGCGGAACAGAACTATACTGCCTTCGATTACGTCGATAAGCTTGGCTTCCTCCATGTCACACACAAAATGCCACTCAAGAAGAGGGTTAAAGGTGAGAGAAGATTATTCCACTTCGATTACCTGGAGGGGTCGAAAACATCCAGAGGAGTCGATTAAACTCCTAGGAACGTGGACAGATAGCCGCCTCAACTTCCTCAAGCACCAAGAAGAAGTAGGAAAGAAAGTAAAGACTACAACTAACATCATTGGGCGCTTAGGAGGAGTGTATAAAGGGGTGAAACAATGGCTAGATTATACACCGCAGAGAACGGATCCCACATCTGGTGTCACAGAATGTCGAAGGCACACAAAGATCAACTAGAATGTTGGATCAAGGAAGATTATCGGGGCATTTAAGAATACTCCTATGAGCTTATCTAATGGTAGTATGCTGCAGCTCTAGGATCTGGGGTATATATTTGGGCCAGGTGTCATATTTTTGATACAACTTTTTCTGGCTTGCCAAAAGATAGAAAAAGACGTGGATCTATAATTGTATTTAGATCCACTCATCGTCTTTTAGTGGAAATACCTTTATCCTCCAGTGCATGAATCACTGCACTACAAAAAGCTGCAATGGTTGTCTGGCCATTCTGGAGTTGATCTTCGCAAATACAATAGAGGAATGGGGGCTTCTTATGTTCCATGTACGGCAGAAAGTCCACAACAAAGATAGTTAGTAGATCAGTCAGCACGCCGTAACGCCCTCCACATGCTCGGGTGTATTCGTGCAGCTGATTGATGAAGGTACGTGCCTGGCCCTCTAAATCCACCGGCCTCCCAAATCTAAAGTCGATGCCTCCAATCTCATTGATTTTAAGGAGCCGTGGGCCTTTCATTTCGACCGGTAGGAGCCCCTTCCACTCAGTGGCATTCTGGTCGTTATTTTTGAACATAACCAGAAAATCTGGCCGCTTATTATTTTTCAGTCTACGTTTACCCAAACAAGCGAGTTCAATATTACCTCCTGCTGTGGTATTGATGGTCTCCTGAATCAAATTCAAAGATGGCGTAACGGCTTTAAAGAAAACTTCAATCTCAGCTTCAGCTTCATTTGTAATTGGTACCACAGAAGAGTCAAGGACCTCCACTGTTTTGTCTTTCAATCTCGTTAAAACTTCTCTCATAGTGTCTAAGTGGTGAACAGGGTCAAGCGGAACTAGTTTGTTCAGTTTCTCAGTTTTTCTTCCAGGAAATCTCGTTCGGCTTGTTCCAATTGGACGTCCATCCAAGAAGGTTAACGCTAAGAATTCGTCAGGAAAATAATACATATTGATTTTTGTGACAGGGAAATAATGCTTGAAGAGGATGATAAATGGATAGTCTATACCACATTTCATTAACCTGGCGATGTCATATGCGGTTCAATTCCAAGTCCTTTCAAGTTTCAAGTTGTGCCGCAAATAATGTGAGCTATCATATCCCATTAGTCAATGGTTCTTTCCCTGAATGATTCTGTTCAAATTTAGAGGTGTCGCCAGATTTAGAGCAATACAATACAATCCCTAAGAATGCGGTAGGCTATTTACCATGCAATATGGTCAACTCTGTAGTCCAGAAGGATTCTTCATATTACCTCTTGCTCTGAGCAGCTCGGGGTCAAATACCAGCGTTACTCTTATTGTGTGACATACTCTCGATAGCGTAAGTAAGCTTCAGTTAGAGCACTCCCACGGTCATGGTCCATTCTGAAGTGTAGAGATGGCTAGAGAACGTTATATTGAATCGCGAAATCTACATAATCCAATCACTCACTGGTAATTGGACACAATATGTGGATATCATTCTAAACCGATTAGAACTATATTAATAATGAATCCCTCCCCATATACGTGAGTCTACACAACTTAGCTAAGCATTACTTCCTCCATATAGTGTCGAAGAAATGCTGAAAGGATCAAGTGAAGCGAAATTGGTTCGTGGAACAAGTACTTTTAGCTTCAACGGATCAAGTTCCGAATCCGAGAAGTACCAAGTCATTAGTCGCGGCTCATTTGTCGTTGGGTCCACTTGTATAACTGCATTATCGAAACAGCTGGTCGTCAAAATCACTCCTCTCCTTTTGCACTCCTGCTTCATTTCATTTTTCCAGTGATTCCGCCACTTCAGTTGTTCCTCTATGGAGCACTCTCTCAACTTTTTGCCTTCAATATTCTCGCGCAAAATAATACGTACCTGCCGAATCTTTTTCACAAGACAATCTGGATTCTCGGGGTCATCGATTGGAACACGCAAAGTATACGCGCCGTAGAATTTCGGAAGATGTTCCTTCATGTTGGCCTTCAACATTTCATACGTCTGCACTGTACGAGTGTACGCCAAATCAGCAAAAGCAGATGGATTTGGCCCCTCAAAGAAAAGGGGGTCAAAAATCTCTGCGATTACGTCAAACCGATCCTCCTTTCGGCCATAATAACATATTGATGGCAATTCATTAGTGAAGGGAGTTTTATAGACCCGATATGAAGTAACAAGTGCGTGAAATATGCGCTGGCTATTGGATTGTGGCGGTTTACTTTCATTGCCCAATATCATTGTTATAGTAGGGACTCCAACTTTGCCGGCAAGGGGGGGCATTTGGATAATAGTGTCCAGCTTATTGCTAGTGGTCGATGGGAGAGCTTTCATTGCCATCTCGATCTCATCAAGTCTTGGTGGAATATGAGAAGACAATGCTATTTCCTCCGAGGGATAGGTGGTGATTTCTGCTTCTTGGCTAGTTGCGGAAGAGGATGGCTGTGAATCAGTAGATCTACCACTCGAATCAGGATTGCTTGAAGAGGGGGATGAGAGTGGTTCTCCAAATCTATCATTCAAGTCAGGAATTGTAATAGACGGGAATGACTGCGATTGGGCAGAGGTCGTATTTGATTGATAGGTGCAAGAAGAAGTCGTGGAAGCTGGCTCAATGGGTCCATGACCAAATTTTTCTTCTAACCACTCCTTCCAATTCCAGTCGACAAACAATTCAAGGTATTCAGTAAGAACATTGTCTTTAATCCACCTGGATAGAGTGTCAGGAAATTTTCCAGGAACATAGTCCTCAGCTCCGGGTAATTCCAGCTCAAGACTTGGGCCAAAAATTGCACCTGTTAAATCCCAGACAATAATGTCCATATTGGTGTCGTCAACGAGTAGAATATTATGTGGCCAGTATTTACCCATGATACCAACTTCTCTTAAGTCGAACTGTCGCTCTGTTCTGATGACATTTTCCATCAATTTCTTTCTTTGGTGCTGGCTGAACGACTCGGGGTCTACCTTGTGCAATCCAATACCTTCTCTGTACTCCCTAAGGATTACTCGGACTTCACGAAACTTGTGTTCAGGATTGCCTCGAACTGGTACCTGAGTAGTAAATGAACCATAAAAGGTTGGTATCATTTTCCCCTCCAAATCTTCTAAAAGTTTGTAGGCGGTAGTGGCGGTTGAATACCAACTATCGGCAACAATTGAGGTATTTTCGCCGGTAAAGACTAGTGGATCATATATTTCCGCCACAACTTGAGTTTTCTCAACTAGTTTTGCCACGCTTGAGGCTATGATACTGGCGCTGAACAAAAGTGGCATATCCTCTTTGGGGGTTTTCATAGGTATTGGGCCACCCAGCTTGATCTCAACTTCTTCTTCCCCAACCTCGCCTGGGAGCGGAGGCCATATAAGAATACGTTGTTCAGTGGGAAAGTCAAGTATCTCCCTGTGCCGGTCTCCAAGCCACTCAGAGTGGTACTCCCGTACTTTGGCCACATCGGGTCGTGGTGGTTTGTGGCTGCGAAGAGTCAACTTGCGGTCCCTGTGAAAATTCGCATAATCGAGGGTAATAAGTGGGTCTTCATCTACTTTCATAGTTGAAATTAAAAGACGGGAATGTGGAAGACGGACTACGAGAAAAAAATGTATTAAGTTTAATGAGATGGGGCAACAAAAATGAGGTTTATGTGGAGTCTGGAATATATGAGGATTGCTCTCACTCAACAGCATTACTGCACCGGGAAAAAGAATATATCTAAATTGAATCCCGACATACTGCCTGAGGTAGACTATATCTAAACATTGTGGCTTCTACAGCCGGGGATATAAATACTATAATAGACATCTTGGGCGGCAACATTAAGTTGACTGGACCACCCGTGCCTAGCGCACAGTAGACAATGCGGGTTCCCTCAGTACCTGATAACCGGGGGAACCCACTAGCCTTTTAATCCTCTAATTTAGACAATATCATTGAAGTCATAGTGACAAGGTTAATGGGGAAAAGACCAGGTCAACACCATCTTTAAGATTTGCGGTTCGGAATTGAGTAACTCAGTTACCGCTAGGAGGCCATCTTTCGTGTTGAGGAGACGGCTCAGACTAAGCTCCGGGGAGGCTGCGAGCAGCAAGTGGCGGGATTGCTCCCATCGTTTACACTGGGTAAGGATATGGTCAATCGTTTCGAGCGTGTTTCCATCACACTCACACTCCCATTGGCGGTCCGAAATTTTCAAGCTGCAAAAGTACTCTCCAAAGCACCCTTTGCCCATGCGCAATTGCACGATTTTGCTCAGGATGTGTCGAGGAGCTGACTTCAAAGTCAACCACAACGGGTTTTCACTGGGGCGAGTATATGGGGTGCACCCATTGATCTCACGGTAGTGTTTGCCCGCTGTTTCGGAAATGAAGACCTTGCGCCATTTTTTGCGAACTTTCCGACGGATTCTGTTGCGGATCTTGCTGGTGACCTGCCATGAGCGGTGGGCGCGTCTTTGCGAACGCTTTCGCCACGGGGCACGGCGGGGCCAGTATATATGTTGGTAGATCTTGCGTTGAGAGTACACCCATTTCTTCATCTTATGCAGAGTTGTGTTCGGTTTGCTATTGGCCATGGCCTCCCTTAACGGATTGTTAGGGTGGAGCTTCCGAACGAGTCGCGTAGCATTGAACCTCCAGATCTCGCGCATGCGGAGAGGCAGGGGTAGGATTCCAGTATCATTATTCATTGCGAGTGTTGGAGAGCCTTGGAATGCTCCGAGGGCTTTCTTCAAGGCGAAATTCTGGATTCGTTCAAGTCGTTGCCTGTTGGTTTCTGCTATTCGATGGTACCAAATGTGAGCGCCATACTCTAAGATGGGACGTACACAGCCGATGTAAAGTCGCCGTAGAGTATCTCCGGTAACTCCTTTGAATATCCCGCCTAGTCGGCAGATGGCATTGCACTGTGTCTTTGCCTTCTTTTCGACATGATCCACATGAGCGTTGAAGCGCATGTGTTGGTCCAAGACAATTCCGAGCAGTTTCAATTGCTTGTCTGCTCGCTTCGTCCTGCCACCTGGGAGCTTCAAGGGAGCCACATTCTTTATGCCAGTGCCAATATGGATGAGTCCCAGTTTATCGCCGTAGTCAAAACTGGTATAGTGACCCCTGACCCAATTGTGGCATTCACGTAAGATGCTGTTCAGCTTCTTGATTCTTTGGTTTGGTCGGGTGCTGCGGACATATATGGTAATGTCATCGATAAAGCCAATAACCTTACCCTTCTTTCTCTTCACCACATCATATAATGACGAGGTGTAGATGAGAAACAGCAGGGGGGGAAATAGGCGATCCTTGGGGAATTCCTGTGTCGAGTGGCCTTGGCGGGAGAATCTTTTGCTGAGGCTTTGCAGCCTCGTTTTGGGGGCCTTCAGCTGGTTTTGTGGGTTCTTCGACGTTGTGTACTTTTTTCGTTGTGCATGTCGGTTTTTCTGTCGATCGCTGATGCGGCTGATGCGGCTCGCAAGCCTCACGAGGCTCATGCGGCTAATTTAGGAGATGGCAGATCCTTGTGATGGCGGGGCCACACATTAGGCATCGCAGCGGCGTGGCGCAGCGGAAGCGCGCAGGGCTCATAACCCTGATGTCCTTGGATCGAAACCAAGCGCCGCTACTTTTTTTATCAATATTTTATATAATATGCGCGCTTGGTGCGCGCGTTTATAAACTTAGAGCATACAAGTGTTAATTTGTACTAGATAGATAGTACTGTTAGTTGGGTTCACTAATTAACCAACACTCAGACCTATCCACTGGTTAGTTACACATTATACTAATTGATTGACTCCTCGGATCCAACGTACCAAGTCTACTTGACAATAGTTCGCTGGAGAAGAAGAGTTCGTGGTCCCCCCTTATATATGGGTCTCCTGAATTAAGATTCTTCTGCATGGCGTGATTCCTTAGCCCCTGTGCAGCTAGTGTTACAGTAGTGCTGTCAGTTGCTTTCCCACATTCCGGTGGTCGACTCACTCTCATCTCAACAACAAGCACATAGTAACAGAATTACAGTACCTATTGGGCATTTACCAGGATTTTTGCTCCCAATCGTCGGGCATTTATTCAGACTTATTATAATATTTACCAATTTAACCCAGGTCGATTTAATACTTATAGCTTCCAACCACAGTCAGGACAAGTTTCCCTTCCTATCTAAAGTACTTACCTGAGATTCGCCGCGATGTGAGTTTGGTCCATATCCTCATCACGAGTATTATCAATACCTTCAATGGTGTAATATCTAGGTTAATTCAAGATTGGCTAATGAGTTCAAATTTATTTTTATCAATGAAGTAATTTGGAACTTAATTGGGAGTTGGTAAATGCCCGACTATTGGGAGCAGAAAATCCTGGTAAATGCCCGATAGGTAAGAGCCCCTGTAATTCTCATATTGATTTTGATAGAAATATAATAATATCAGTATTCGCTGTTACCATTGTCCACAATCAAGTAATAAAAAAGACGTATTATCTACTGTGGGTTGGATGCGGGCAGTTCAGTCAACTTAATGGTGCGCACAAGACGTCTATTATAATGTTTATTTCACGGGCTGTAGAAGCCACAATGTTTAGGCAGTTTCAGGGACTTTAATACTGTTATATTCTTTTTTTAAGTACAGTAATAAAAGTCGCCAACTCCTGTTGATTTGATACCCGAAGGGTCAAAACCAGCTAGCAATAACATCATATGTCTACATGGAGGTACTGGAGGTAGCTGTTCGATATTTCCTCACGACCATATGATATGCTAGAGGAAGTAATTCGAGCTAACCTTATTGGCCATTTAGGACCTGTGAAGGGGCTCTAACCAGGTTAAAACACAAAAAAATAATTGTTCTTAACTCTCAGTACGCCAATTGCAAATAAAGCTAAAACACAAGGGGAAGTTTTATTCAAAGTGGCTGGACCATCTTTGGCCCTAATTTAGGACTGTCAATAACACCACTGGAGGTAATATTAGTCTCGGTTATTACTTGGACCGTAAATTACCAAATAAAAAAAGAAGCCAGAACTTTCTAGTTTCTTTGCCTAATGAGGGCCAAGATGAGAATAAATAGGAATACCTAAATGAAGGGATGAGGGCTGCTTAATATTGGTGAATTTGGAGGCGCTGACTCTGAAGGGGCCAAACGTCCTTACATTGCCATGCTCAAGGATAAAGGTAGGTAATACCACTGAAACTCAATGATCAAGATATTATTCAAATAATCTATTAGCCTGTGAACTAAGCAATAATGTTTGTAAACATTAGTTACTGTTGAATATGCACGTTTCCAAAAGGGCTGCCAGTTTACTCCCCAATGTGGCTTAGGGTCTTTGAATACTACAAAGAGAGCATGAAATGGATATTTGGCGCCTGCTGCATATCTGATAGTAGGTTACAGTTAGCCTGAAGAGGTGTATGACCTCCGGTCTTAAACCAGATACACACCATGGCCTGGCCCCTGTAGCCCAACTACTAATATATGACCTTCATTTATCTGTTATAATATATTGGTATAGTTGCAAAGCAGACAAATATGTTGTGTGAATACGCCAAACTCAGTCACAAGTGGCAGCGGGCATTATGATACAGAATTCTACTACTGTAGTGACCATCATCTAATACACTCCGTAGTATTCAAACTCCCTGTAGGCTGAGTTAGCTGCCGAAGTTATCCTATAGACTAAAATGAACAATGAATTAAGTTCCCTTTAATTGGTTACGTCAAAAAAACGATAAAGGCAAGCCATGTATGTCCAAATATACGAATGGCTCGTTAAGTCATAAAACAAGTGATGTTGTATGGGCGTCGTCTATAATTCAACTAGGAGCTTGAGGTGAAAAGAAGGTTGTAAATAGGCAGGCCTATATTTATAGTGGTTGTCATAAGTATCATAGCATAAATAAAAGAAAAAAAAATCGTAAATGGAAAAAGAGAATAGTAATAGTAAATTCCTCACCCCATCAGCTTCTGCAAATCCGTGTACCAGTCTGTCGTCATCTGCTCGAAGATACCATCGAATTGAGACTCGGGAGGCAGCGTGGAGCCCAAAAAGATATCAGCAAACTGAGAGGGCGACGCAGGAGCAGTTGGCGCAGCAGATGGGGCTTTGGTCTTTGCGGCAGCCTCCTTGCTGACGGTGCGGTTGTACGGCAGTACGTTATTGATGGCGTCAACAATAGGCTTATTCAGCGCAATCTCCCATGTTTTTTCCAAATTATCCTCTGCAGCCCCACCGCCGTGGGGCCGCGAAGAGACATCGTTTGAAGTACCACGCGGAGATTCATTGCTAGTCGAACATGATGAAGCAGACTCGGATGACGCAATCAGATCTTGTGGCACATACGGCAGAGGAGGCGAACCTGGGTCAGCGACTAGCGAGTCCTCTCCTTCTATATGCGGTTGGCTCGACCGCCTAGAGTACCGATCCTTGAGGATGTCGCACCATACTCCAACAGAGTACCAGTACTCCCGCAGCGGCACTAGGATCTTGAGGTTAGTAGCAAGGTTTTGCTTCGCCTCGGTTGCCAGCTGCTCGTCCTCAGAGAAGGAGTTTGCAATATGCACGCCCGAGACTGTGAAGATGGCAAACGCCACAAAAGGCGCAATGGTGAACTGATCGTCGGTATGGAGCATGTCAGAAACCATCGTAGACATGCCATTGGCACTGGCCAGGGCTCTAGCTGCTGCCTCGGTTAGGAATTGCGACGGCGCATTCTGCATGCGGTTGTAGTGGGTGACGCAGCGGTGGAGCATGCAATCGCTGAGATACATAACGGTGTGGAGGTGGATGAACTGCCCGGCATTGTTCGCAGAGTGGAGCTCTATCAGCCGGTCCTTGGAGTACTGGAACCGCGGCGGGATGTTATCGCGCACTCGATCCAGCTGCTCTCGGAGGTGCGCAAAGGGCGCGCTGGCGTCCCACGGAGGCACGTCGTGGCGGGTCATCACGTACTTGTTAATATCGCACCACACCATAACAGCTTGGACCAAGTAAGCGCTGACGCCAAGTGCATCGGCCGAAGGCAGCGGGTTGCCCAGTTTCTGGCTCTCTTCAAGCTGACCAAGGGTCGGGGTCGACACGGGCATATCGTTCTCGTAGGCAGAGCTGCGGCACGGCAGCTGCAGGTTGATATAGTCGTCTCGCTGGAACTGGATCGTCCACGCCGGAGAAGAATGCGCCAGCCGGTCCAGCACTAGCAGCGACCAGCACGTCCGCCGCTGGCACTCCTGTTCAACCCAAGTCGACCCCGCCGGGTACACGTCTAGATTGAACCCGAGGTTGCCGACCAGGCGGGTCGCGAGAGATATGTACATCATGGTCTTGCTGCCGCGGTACTTGAAGAAATCGTGCTGGATGACCATGATGAGCGCCTGCAGAGTCTCTAACGTAGGCGTCTGGTCGAATATCTCGTGGAAGATGGCCGAGCGGGCCCGGTCAGTGATCTGCTCCCCTGCGCTGTACGCCTCTGCCTTGGTCTGGTTGGCGGTGAGCCGCGGATGGCGCGAGTATCTCGCCGACAGGCCGCACAGCGCCAGCACGAGCGCTGACGACACCTGGCCCTGGCGCAGCTTGGCCATAAACGTCGGCCGGTGCAGAAACAGGTAGGTCTGCCCGTGTATGTACGTGAAGTAGAGCTCCGCCAGATGCAGCTGGATCTCCATTGGCGGCAGGCTGTCCTCAAAGAGCGATGAGCCGCGCTCCGTGCGGCTCGGAGCCCCGACCGGCGAGTGCTCCATGCGCTTGAACAGATCGTCCACGGACAATTCACCGAGCGGCCGCGGCGGCGTCACCGCAGACGGATCGAACCGCACGTACTTCTGGAGCGCCTCGAGGCGCTTTTTCATCATCTCGCGGTACCCGAACCGCGACCCGCGGTTGCGCACGATGGGGTACTCGCACATAATGTTGAGCCGGAGGCAGTTGGAGCACGCAGGGCGGTCTGCCGAGCACTTGATCTTCTTGGTCCGGCACCCGGCACAGGCGACGACGAGCCGCTTTTTGCCTGCGCCGCTCTGCGGCTTGGGCGCCGCCTTGGCGCTGTTCTCAGGACGCGGAATTGGAGGCTTGAACATGGATGTGCCTAAATGCCCGAGATGCCGTTATATTCTGCCCCAGGACTAGAGGGTGAGGTATGCAAAAGGGTGGTTGGAGTGGACGATTTAAGCTGAAGGATTTCATCCCCACGGGTGCAGATGCCTATGGGGGGTGAGACACTCTCCGCACTTTATATTCCATGCGTACATGCCAGCACGCGGCTTGCTGCGGCACCCCGCAGGGCCGGGGGTGTACGCGTCAATGGATGAGGGAGACTCGGTTTGGTTTGAGTGGCTCTGCAAGGGTCCAAGTTGCAAAATGTAAGGGATGTATAGAGGCGTTTGGGGTGTAGATATTAGCAGCTATTTGGGTTGTGAATTAGGCAGTAGTCGAGCCATCGTTCGGCTATTATCGGCGGTCTCATAGTTACGATGCCCCGTAACACCGAGGCACGGTTACATGTAGCACTCGATGTAGGTAAGAACCAGTAGAGAAAAAAAAGAGCATGTAGAAAGGGGGAAGAGGAGAGGGGAGATGCGGTCTATGCAGATGGGATTCGCGTTCACTTCAAGGGTTTGACACGTTTTGACATGGCCATGAAAAAATTTCCTCTTGTGGTAACATGGACCTTCTCCCTTAGGGCTGTGCTGGTACAGTTGGATACGTTATTGGAATTATTTTTTTTTTTTACATTTGTGTACAAAATTTCAAATTTCAGATTCTTTTGTTATTCATTCATTGGTCTCCGATGTATGTTAGTTCTGTAGGTGATGGTGTACTAATGATGTAGTACAGGACCATCTAATGTGACACTACCGACTCCATAATCCAGAATGCAAATTGTAAAATTAATTGGCGGTATATGCCAATGGAAGAGGGCACTGGGGCAAATGGCTCGTATTAGCATAATTCACTATGTACAGGTACCTCCATGCTTGGAGCGGGTCTAAAAGTAAAACCCGCCATTGTTGTTAGAGCTTTCACCACTGCCGTAAAAGTCATGCAAAATCTCGGGCTTGAATGGCCACATCTCAAATGCCTTGACCACAAGCTTGAGCTGATCTAACGTCAAATCTCTAACGGTCGTTTCCAGCATCTCAGCAGGTAGCTGAGGGGCAAGGTCGTCGTATGCTCCCGCACCCAGGGTTGACAGCGAGTCACCCAGCGGCTTATTTCTCAATACGCAGAGCATCTTTATAACATATTCAAACGAGTCCAAGTAATCTGGCATCTTCTCCAGTGGATCCAATTGGATGAGCACTGGGGCCGGAACCTTGTTGCTAAAGTAGTCCGTCTTGTCAAGAGTAACCAACGGCTCAGCCAACTTGGCGTCGTATCCAAGACCATTCTCATGCGCAGAGTCGCCCACCACAAGCTTGACATTAGCAGAGGACTCGGCCTGGATCGAGATCCTCGACCGGTTCGGCTCGCCGGCCGTAAAGAGGAATTTGGCTGCCGTCGCAGCTCGCACCCACAGCAGCATCCGTACTCTGCCGTACTGTTGGAGCCAAGACATGTTGGTTATGCAATTGAGATACTGGGCGGCCAGCTGCTCGCCCTGTAAGTTAGTCAGGTTTGCTGTGAACAGCAGAGATGGGTTGATCTCCGTCCGCGGGTGCGCGATTGGCGTGTATACGCCTTCCTTGGCCAAGTCGTTGTAGGGCTGCCATCTGAACGGGTCTATAGAGTGGACTGTGAGGGTATTGTCGGGGCTCTCGAGCGATTTGAGGAATTTGAACGCTTTGACATGGGGCTCGAGAATAAGGTGATTGGCAGGTCGCAGCGTATTGTGCAACGCAGCCGACCACACACCATTACCAGCGTAGCCTTCAATAATGGTGAGTTTGGAGTTGTATTTCTGGGGCAGATCGAGTTTTTTGATAATCTCAACTCCGGCAGTATAGTTTGCCAGGAACTTGTGCCCATTGGATGTTTTCAGCTTGGCCATCCACTCCCCGGCACAGTTGCGCACAAGCATGACGTATATAACCTAGTTAGAGTGTGCACTTGGTATTTAAAAAACCTCCAGTATTAATTAGCTCCAGTTACCGTGGTATTTTAGATAGGGTTGAGTGATAATGAAATTTTTTGATCTGCTCCGGCATCAATCCCGGGTCCGATCTTATCGCAAACTCATGTCTACGCAAGATTTACTGCTATTTAATTCAATCAAGATCCAGGAATCTGTAGCGATTATTAATCAATTTTAGTCAATAAATTGTCCATCTGACAACAGATGAAGGGGCATTTGCCACTGGGTCGTTCCCCCGTTTCTCTTAGTACAGTAGCTTCCCATAAGTTGTTGTACGCAGTAGTGTTCCGTAAAACGTTATACATACGATAAACTGCCTTCTAGTTTTATTTCGTTTGTTTTAAAAGTACCTTGGATTTGTTATTTCATTCATTGAAATATGTGATGTTGCCATTATTTTGTTACAACTATTACATATCCGTTACGAAATCTCCCAGCAGCCCCGTTACACGTCTTCGCATTGGGACAACCACGCGTCGTGGTGATCAAAAAATCAGCAAATCACAACTTGACGCCATCAAAGAATAAAGAATGATCAAGCTCAAGCTAAAAGCAGAAGATCCGCCCTCGGGCAAGCGAAAGACACGGTCCCAGGATGCATCTGATAAAGGGCCTACAAAAAAGCTGCCCAAGTTCAGTCTCAAGCTCAAGAAAGATGTTAAAAAAGTGCCTCGGATTCGGGTCAAGGCAGGAAGGCAGCCTGGCGATGGATACGATTCAGAGGCCCCCGACCGTGAGGAGGACCCCATGATCGAAGAGGCCATAGTCCTAAGGATGGTTCCTGGTGAGCATCTCGACTACCTGCGGGCAGCGGTCGAGCAAGGAGCCGCCGGAGACCTTTCTGGAGTCAATGTCAAGTTCAAAGACAGCCGGAAAGCGGTCGTGTCAATTCATGGCCAGCTTTTTGCGGCGGTTCTCGTCGATCTCCCGACGGTAACTGAAGCGCAAAAGTCGTTTGATCGAAAGAATATGTACAAAGCGGCCGATATTTGCCAGATGCTGCTGGTGACAGAGCCGATTGAGTATGAAGATGAGGTGTTTGAGCTCGAGTCTATCAAATCGGTACCGCAGCAGTACCCTCACGGGTTGACTCCTCCGCTCTACCAGGCGCGAAAGAGGAGGTTCCGAAAACGTATCTCGAACAAGGTCATTGAGACGGTGGAGGCCAAGGTAGATGAGCTGTTCCGGCTGGATGAGGAGGCCGAAAGCACCCAGTACGAGCTATTGACGCCGGCCCAGCTACAGCAGGAGCAGCAGAGAACTTATTCGATGGGCCCTCCGTCATCGGCGCCCACACCATCCGAGTCTGATGCGCACACTCCATATGATTTGCTTGGCCAGAATGCCATGTCCCCTGCGGTCGGCACTCCAATGACTGAAGAGGATGAGGAGGACGATGATGTTGACCACCAGCTTGATCTCGAGCTCGAAAGAGTGCTGGGCAGTGAGGACAAGGCGGAAGACGAAGAAGAGGACGAGGATGATGACGATGACGACGAAGACGACGACGATGATGATGACGAAGACGAGGATGAAGAGGATGAAGAGTCGCGTGCTGCTCAGACGAGCTCTCAGTTGGTGCGGGAGGAGATCAAGGAGCTGGAGTCGACCATCGCGCTCAAGGAGTCTGAGGCTGAAAAGGCGGCTAATCCGATTATGAAGGGGCGTCTCAAGGACGTGGTTACCAAGCTAAAGGGCGACTTGGAGATGAAAAAACGGCAGCTTCGGCTGGCAGATGAGAAGATGAAGAAAAAGGAAGAAAAGCAGAACGGCCCGCCTGCGGCTACTAACGAAAATAATGAAGACGACGACGACGATTTTGACGATGATGACGACGTCGAGTCGCTCTTTTAATCTATTTATTACTTGCCGTATCAATTGTATTATCCTTTGTACAGCAATAAGCGTTATTTACAACTGATTGATTTTGTAATATTTTTTGATAACCGTGACATAGTCCTATCGTGACATATCCAACCAAAGTAAAGAGATCCTTGCAGAAGGGAATAAGTCTAAAAGTCCAATTCATTAAACGGGGTAAGTACATATATATTAGCAACCAATAGTATATTCTTTTTTAATCTTTTATCGTCTCTGGGTCTTACCAATGCCTCGTTTGCCAGAGAACAAATGCTTTGGAAGAGATGCAGTCGTATGTCTATCAGCCTCACCGGCACGCGCAGCTCGGTTTCGCTCTCGCTGGTCGAGCTTGGCCAGTCGCTCAGCCTTAGACCGTCGGGTGACGTCAACACCGTCAAGGCGTCGGTTGGACTGGTCTCGTCGGGCCATCTTCGATGCATCACGCTTGGTGTCAATCTGGTCCATCACAACGTCAGCACCCGAAGCCTCGCCAGCACCCTCTCGACCACGAGACATGGATCGCGCCCGCTCGCCAAGGCCAGAGTTCTCGATACCAATGTCCTCCAGATGCGACTCCATTTCGCCGACAGACCGCTTCTTGAGCTTTCGTGGGATCACCGGCTTGTTCTTGATAGTTCGCTTGCTTCGGGCAGCGTTCATCATCTCCTTCTGCTTGTTTCTGATCCACGCCGCCTTCTCGGCGATCTCCAGATCCTCCTCGTCCATCTCCTCGTCGTCACTGTCGTAGAAGCCCTGGGCGGCAAGCTTTTCCTCTTCCTCCTCAAGAGCCTTGAGCTTAGCGCCAATATCAGGATCAATAAAGTCGTAAACGTTTCGGCCCTCCATGAACTCGGGCATCTTGTCGTGCTTCCACTCCTCGTTGGCCAGCAAGTAAGCGTCCTGGTAGTCTGGCTCGTACACCTGCAGGTTGAGCGCATACTCCTGCTCAATGTCCTTCTGCAGGCGTGGTCGGTTTGGATCGTTCGGATCGTACTTGGGTCGGTTCTGCATGCCCTCAGGAATGTATGGCGTTCGCTGAATGTCGTCTCGCGGCACCGGCCGAGCCACGTTGATCTTGTTGAGGATGGAGTTCATTCGGGTGGTCGACTTGGTCTTCTGCTGGATTCGCGCAGTGAGCAGCTTGTCGCACGCTCGGTTTCGCACCTGCATGACACCGTCCTCGGTGACACACGAGGTCTCGAGGATCTCGACCTGGATTTCGTCGGCCTCGCTGACGAGCGACCGCAGCAGCTCCTGGCGGGCCTCTGGAAGGTCGGCCGGCCGCATCACGTCAATCTTGTTGATAACCACCATGACGGGCTTGCCAGCAAACAGCGGCTTGATCGAGTGGAACAGCTTGACCTGGTCCTCGACGGAGAAGCCGCACTGCTCACTGAGATCCATGAAATACAGCACGCACGACCGCACGTGGGCAATGGCGTAGATAGACTGCATCTCAATCTGGTTCATCTCTTCCACAGGCCGGTCGAGGATACCCGGAGTGTCAATGGCCTGGAACCGCAGGTACTTGTAGTCAAAGTGGCCCACGTAGAGCGACTTGGTGGTGAAAGCATATGGTTGCACCTCAACGTCGGCTCGGGTGATAGTCCGCAGGAAAGAGGACTTGCCGACATTTGGGTAGCCGCAGATCAGCAGGGTTCGAGTGTTCGGGTCAATGGACGGCAGTCGGCCCAGGTGCTGTCGCACGTTCTCCAGGTACTGCAGTGGGTCCTTGAGCCGCTTCGTGATGGTCGCCATTCGACCGAGAGCGGCCCGCTTGAGCTGCTTGCACTGGTACAGACTCTGGCCGAACTTGAGCAGCCGCACGTAGTCTCGAGACACCTGCTCAATAAGACCCTTGGCTCGCGAGAGCGCAGCCAGCGACATCTTGTAGTGGTTCTTCTCGTAGAGGGTATCGAGCAAGTCTCGGTGGAACGGGTGGATCTCGTTGATCTTTGGGAAGCTGTCGACGATGGAGTCGAGCTTCTCGACAAACCCTTCCGCCGTGTACTTGACCTTTCGCATGTAAAAGGCCCTGATTCGAGTGATCTTGAACCCAGGTCGGATCACGGTCGGCGTCTTTCGCTGGGTCCGGTTGAGAACCACATCGAGGAACTCCCCGTGGTTCGGGATCACAGGAATATCTTTCCAGGTAAGTTGCATGGTGAAGTATTGGAAAAGAGGTGTATTCCAGCACTGTAATCAGAAGAAGGCTGTTAAAAAAAAAATTTAAAAATTTCATGATCGCTACAGCCGCATGCTGTGATATACCTATCGTTCTCCGTTGTACGGCAGAGCGTTATACTCTAACTAGATTAACCGGATAACCGTATGATTTATTTAGCATTGGTGCGATTGATATAAATGGACGTTATTACATAAAAATTGGTTTATAATGAATTGCGCCGCGTAGGCAGGGTCTGTCATGATTGTTCAGTACATTAACCCCAGGCTTATTTCACCAAACATAAATACCGATCGATATAAATCAATCAATCAATCAATCTCAAGATCCAACAGTGCAGATCGGTTGAAAGCCGCATAACGCGGCTGGAAAAAAAAAAGACGAAAAGTGCAAATGGTCTTGCAGCATGTGTCATAGTTCCATGTGGAGATCACACTACATCTAAGAACAGAAACGCTAACGCATATATTTAAAGTCCCAAACACAGACGTACATACCCCTTCCAGTACTTCTCCCATCTCTCCTTCTGTAATGAAAGATGAGTGTCAACTGGGCCATGGTACAATCAGGCACGCCTGTTGAGCTGCCAGACGAAAAGTTTGAGATGATAAAGGATCGCGTGAGCCTGGTTCTAGAACCGACAGAAACAAAAGGTGGCAGGATATCAGTGCCCAGCGGTAAAGTCTATCTCAGCCGGCAGAGGATCGTGTACCTACCCGACGAGCCGGTAACGTACCGCGTAGTGGGCAAGGGGGATAAAGAGTTCAAGAATTTCAGCGGGGACCGCCAAAGGCTCTTTGACGCGAGAGTCGACACCCCATGGTTCGGGCCCAATGGGTGGAGAGCCAGGGTGCGGCCCACCAGAGACGGCGGCATGGAACCCGGGAATGAAGTGTGGAATTTGGCGCTCATCTTCAACAATGGCGGGGCCTTTGACTTTGCAGACAAGTTCACCGATCTCAGCTATGAGGAGCCCCTCCCTGCGTATTCTTCCATTTGATTACGTACTCCTTGTTGGCTTGCTCTCCACAGCCATTGCTCTATTGCCGTCAACTGTCGAGGTTTCGAGTCCCCGCGCGGCGATTGGTACAAGGCTGGGTATATTTAGGTGCTATTTGTGATATGCGCATAAAAAGATCGATCAGATGCACCTGAGGCGGCATCTTGTGTTTGATATGCGATAGACAGAGCGAGGAACGATGGATTTACTGAGTGATGGGCACATCCACCCCGTTCTACAGTACATCGACAATACTAAAAAAAATGATTTGCGATGCTGATGTACAATATTTGTCCTGACCGTCTTTTCTCTACTGCACCACTTGTCTCCCCCTAAAAAACTGGCCCATTCGCTGTCCCGGCGGCTTGTGAACTTTGGGGAGAAGAGGAGACGTGAGGGGAGTGGGAAAGAGAGGGGGGGCATTTGACCAATTCGGGAAACCACACCTGCTAGGACCCCCGCCGATTCCGGTGGGGCTGGTATAATTGCTTTTCCCCCTCTCGGGTGTTCCCAATTTGTTCGCGTTGGGCAATATGTCTTACATCAATATGCCATCTATTAGACATTATTGAAACAAATGGCAAGGAGGCCGTAATTCGCTCAAAAAGCCGCCCCCGTAGCTGGGCGATAGACCCGCGGCGGGAGCGTGCGACGGAGCGAGAAGGCGAAAAGCAAGGGCCTGGTGCGAGCTGTATATGCACTGTCGAGTTCCTGCTGATCGAGTTGGGAATATCCCTTGTGCAGACATGTAAAGTCGTGAGGGTTCGTGGCTGCACTGATTAGCAATCAAGAATGCAGCTAAAACCCCAATATCATGCTCTCGCATTGCCCCTCACACGCAGGGTTGTAATACGGTACCTAGTGCCGTGCAATCCAGGGATAACGTCACTTGCATTCAGTGCATAAGACAGCTTGTCTTAGTCGATCAGGAACACATTGCCTACCTCTATGCCCATTGACGACGTCGCCGGTGCGCTCTTGTCTCCCAATCGCGAGGCTGTCTACAGTTCTAGAGCCAACTGTGCGTTACGTGTAGAGGTATGCTGTTCTATATAGCCTTTTCCATATGACTCAAAACAGGTCGCAATACTTGCAGGGGTTTGAATAATGGCACTATCTTTGGGATATCTATTGACAAGAGGTACGACTAGCGTCCTTGTGTTGTCAACCTCCCTCGCGGTCACACACCGGAACGCCGATCTGGGGGATTGGCGGTTAATCAAAGCTGGGTGCGGCGAGTATAGCCACTAATCTCATTAGTGGTTATCGTTGCGCGTTTGGACCAATTCCCCCAGGGGAAAAGGACCAATGATGGAGTTGGGTGCTACAATTGCGAATTCGTCAAGTCATTTCATTCGTTAAATAAATAGAGAAAAGTTAAAGTTAAGAAACGAAACGATTAAGCCAAATAACGAGCGCAAGTTAGTTGTACACTCCGTGGATCTTCTTGTGCCTCCTGAGGTTGCTGACCACCGAGAAATTCCTGCCGCAGCCTTCAAAGTCGCACTTGAACGGCTTCTCGCCGGTATGGGAGTACATGTGCGTTTGCAGCGAGGATGGGCGGGTGAACCGCTTGCCACACTCGGAACAGACGTGCTTCTTCATCGATCGCAGCGACAGCTTGGAATTGAAAGTAGTCATGAGATGAGACGGCGGGCCCTGGGCCTGGGGCGCCTGTGGCGCCTGTGGAGCCGCCTGGGGCTGCTGAGTCTGGTATGATGGCGCCGGTGGTGGTGGCATCTGGTACATAGGTGCGCCGGTAGTGGGGATCATGTGTGGAGGCGGTGGCAGAGTGCCTGCTCCCATATACTGCGAAGTAGGTGGCGGCAACGAGAGGTCCGACCCGTAGCTAGAGTAACTTCCCGGCTGAGGCAGAACAGAGGGCAGGTTAGGCATCAATTGCTGCTGCTGTGGCTGTTGCTGCTGTGAGGACTGGGGATGGGTTTGGTGGTGAGGCTGATACTGGTCGTCAGTGAGGATAGGCAGGCTCATTCTCGGGTTGTAGCCCATTGACTGGGCACTGGTAGGAACGTAGGTCTGCGAGTAGGACCGTCGCGAAGACACATTAGGCGACGGCTGCTGAGGCTGAGGCAGCTGGGCAGCCATTGTCGATGTGGGGGCTGCCGTGGTGCTCGTCATGGAGCTAGTAGTGGTTGGCAAAGAGGCGGTCGTAGCAGGGGTCATGTTAGTATTATTATTGTTGACATTAAGGGCGTCAATATCGGTCGTAGAAACATCGCTGTAAGATCGGGTTGGGTAGTAGTAATTGCCTTCGCTATAAAAGTTTGTCGAGGGCTGCGAGAGAGATGGAAGCGGCAGAGTAACGCTCTGCGGCGCCTGGTGGTGGTGAGAGACCGGTGGCTGGCCCTGCTGGACCTGGGGCTGCTGTGGTTGAGCCATCGGTTTTTTGTCCTCTTCATACACAGATTTCGGCATATCTTGAAGGGCGATCATCGTTAATTTACTGTGTTGGGGTGATCGCTTGTCGTAAGGTATATATATCGTTTCAAATCAATTTTCAAGGGATATATTCGATTCTTTTTTTCAGCAGCTTTTGTAGTAGACCATTTAAATGAGAAAAGCGCGTAAAAAAAAGATGCTGAAATATCTCAAGAATCGCTTATAGTCAGAGTCTAACGGTACTTGACGAATAAAAAAAATTAAAGTTCAACGGCCAGCCTTGAAAATGAAAACCTTAAAAAAAAAGTTATAACGAACGATCCAAAATTATTCAGAGCAGCAAATTCATCACTTGTAGTGTCGCTACTCTCAAAGCCCAGAAGTTCAATAAATTGGGAAAGACAGGGCTTGCAGCGAGATATCATTTATATAAACCACATGGGTTGACCTTTTTGCCTTACCCTAAGTATCTCACTTCGTGTTTCCCCCTTTTGCTTTTTTTGCTAAAATGGCTTACCTGCAAAAAAGAAATGCCCAAAAAACACATCCACCCGGTTGTCTCAGCTTGCTTTTATCTCCGCAAGCGGGGATAATTGTGCGCGTGCGCACGCCCAGCTATGACGTTTTCCACCGGATAGTGTGCGCGCACAAACACCGGGCCCCGGCTTTCAATGAATTATTCAGGCACGCGGCCATTACCCAAATTGACTTCCTTCCTGATGGAGGGAAATTGTGCTACTCTCGCTACTGCAGCAAGCAGCAGCAGCAGCAGCAGCAGAAGCAGCACATTTACCTCTAAGCGAGTGGCTAGATGTATGTAGGCGGTTGTAATCGTCAGGAGAGATCCTTCAAAGATGAGGGAAACTATCAACATCGGCTTCAACGGCCTGCTAATCATTTATTTATAATAGACTTTTCATCTTCGTGTGGTTCCATTTTTTTTTGTATATCCTCTGGTACGGAAATATTATCCCTGTCCAAAGTCATATATCAGCTAAAGTCAAGTGGTTAGGCACGTCTACTGACAGGGCTCTGGTTTCTTTTTGCCAATGTACACGTAGGTGTTTTTGGAGCTTGTACGAAATAGCTGCTGGCAGTCAGATGTAAGTATACCCGTTCACTTACCGGAATATAGCCAACAGTTCATGTGCATAGCTAATTGCGATATCCAGCTCCGCGGTAATATGCAGAACAAATTCCTCTACTCTACATGATATGTAAAAATTATTTAGGGGCGGAGAGAAAAGGCATGTGAGGAGCAGCCTCCCCTCGATTATTATTGCGGCGGTACTGGAATTAAAATGGTAATGTAAATCTCTTTGGAGGGAAAAATTGCAATCTCGTAATAATTATTTTTTTAGGGCCTGCTTATACGTAATACACTAGCAATCGTGAGATCTCTTTTAACTAGCGCTATACGGTAGCGTTGGCCCCTGGGTACAATGTACCCCCTTTTTTTTAGCGGGCTGCGAAGGCTTTTACCGCCTTCTACCATTTTGCTTGCGCGCGCAAGATGGCTGAGGGGGGTCACACTCTTTGGCAGATGCAGACAGTTAATGCCAATTTTACATGCAAGTGGGTTTGAAAAACCGGTGAACCTCTACAGTTGCTTAGTTAGCAGCTACGTATAATTCAACAGTCTCAGCATTGGAATCGTGTATTTTTAGACGAGCAGGCTGTGGTCTCCGAGATCTATATAGATTAAGTGCCTGAAAATATTATATTCATACCAAGACGGCATACCCCCCTGTCTCGATCGTAATAATAATTTTTCAAGAATTGAAATGACCAATTCTCAATATTACACGTCAGATACAATCCCTGGAGACCTGTTTGATCAATGCTATAAGCTTGTGCGCCGATTAAAACCTTGCTATGAGGCGAGCGGCATGGGGTGGAATGCCCGCGAAAAGAAAGCCGAAATGAGCTTGCCAAACATGTCGTACCTTATTATCACTAATAGCGGCGGTAGGGTAATCGCCTTTGCGTCCTTCATGCTGTCCACAGAATTCTCTTACGATGATGACGGAGATGAATTCCTGGTAACTTACCTATATGAACTACATGTAGAAAAAGCTCACCATGGTCGTCGTTTGGGATCGACACTGCTCAACGAAATAAAGCACATGTCAACTCACAATCATATCGTTCTAACGGTCTTCCGCATGAACTCGGCAGCAATCGCCTTTTATACGCGTCATGGCTTCAGCATAACCGCAGAATTCGAAGCAGACGCGAGTAGCAGAACCAAACATATCACAGGATGGTACGAAATGGAATTGCACAACGAGGCCTCTCCACTGCGGGCCCCACCGGCTGATGCATAATGTGATACTCAGGGGCAGGAACCTTTCAACAAGAACAACAGCCTTAAGTTGCTAGCTAAGCCACATGCATTCTTCTGTAACCACAACTGGGCAAGGCGTTACACTACGACGCAGTGTGAAGTATGTACTTGACGTGTAAGCGGGTGGGGCCCATTTGCCTAAAGTCCAACGCGCGCTCATCAGATTTTTTTTTTTGTCACCGTGTCATGATTTACCGATCCAAAATAAAGTTAGCCGGAATGAATGATGTTTGATCTGCTGAATCTCCTGCACAGATCATAGATAATAGATGAACGTTAAATTGATCTGTTCTTTCTAGAGATTTCTTGGCAACGCATTAAAAGACTTGGCGTTTTGATAGATTTTCAACCTTTCACGGGAGAGTGAAATGGGAGCATGACAACATTCAGTACTGTCCGCCTGTGGCGTAGAGAATGAAATCCAGATCCCAATCCTCTGCAATAAGGTGTGTGATGTTCGCGCATATCACTTTGTTTGGCTGTTCGTATAGATAGATAGGTAAATCGATTAAAGTCTCTGCAAAAGCCAAGGAAGATTATAATTTAAAATTTGCAGCTATATCTAAGCGACAAGATCTTAATCGAACTATTGCCGCCGTCAGCACTGTCCTGCTCGAAAAATTGGATTCCTTCCATAATACATATCTTATAGACAGCGGATATACCGTCAGATAATATCAATCAATTAGTGTATTCATTGTTTTAAAAAAACAACTCTCTCGTGCAGAATATTTTCGTGCAATTGCCTGTAACTGTAGTACTTAATACAGCTGAAAAAATTTTTATCGAGTTGAAGTCGATATGCTTAGGTTACAGTTTGAACGTCCTGGACTGCTCTCCTCGACTAGCCTTGGAACTGAAAAAACAGCCATCTAAACACTGTGGCTTTTACAGCCCGCGATATAATGGACGTCCTGTGCGCAACATTAAGTCGACAGGACTGCTCGGATCCAACCCAAAGTAGACCATGCGAATTTCGCTGCTTCTTGTTCTGCCTCCAAAATAGTCTTGGCGTCATGACAGGGGATTGCGCCAAGGGGCCTGGTAGATAGATTAATCAATTAAAGTCCTGCATACGCTATGGGACCGTATGTCTTATGTTTGGCTTCACCAGCCGGGGCGATAACTCTATACTGGGGTAATCAATTGTTTACCCATTCTAAACATTGAGGGTAGATGATGCGGAATTCCCCCAGCAAGCTGGCGATACGAGGAAAAACCATTAGCCCTTCCAAATAC
>PPJM03000026.1:0-179169 GCA_003705765.3 Blastobotrys mokoenaii
TGGCGATACGAGGAAAAACCATTAGCCCTTCCAAATACCGATATAGTAAGGTACCGAGGTCAGTGGGGAAAGACCTGCATCGACATCATCTAGGGGGCCAGGTGTAGCCAATAAATGTGGTTGTGGACCTTTCACTGTGCTTTGCGCCAGCTTGTGGAGTGTCGTCTCATTTTGCTCTTGGTCAGGGATTTGACGAAATGCCACTAGAAAAATCCCGCAACGACGGAGACCTTCCGCAAAGCTAGAGAGGGCTCGGATCAGCCCTCGAGTACGCTTCGACTAATTCTCCAAGCCATCACTTTAACCAAGTGCCCAAACGGCTTAGCTTGAGCCCTTTCTTGAAGTCTAAAAATGTAGCATGCATCTCCCGAGGGAGGGGTTTCTGTGCCTCACAAAAAAACTCACTCAGCTGGAAGAAAAAAAAAAAAAAAGAAAAAAATTTACCCCTGAAAATTTTTTTCTCGAATATGCGATCCAAATATGTCCAGAAAATCTTTTTTTCGAATTTTCAAGGCGGTTTGGCCGAGTGGTCTAAGGCGTTTGGTTTAGGTAGACCCTAAATTAGGCTGTTCTTCTAAAGAGCAGAAATCCCCAAATATCTTCGGATGCGAGGGTTCAAATCCCTCAGCCGTCATTTATTTTTCCAAAATTTTTGAAAATATATATTTTAAATTTTTTTTTTAAAAAATATCATGACTATTTATAATAAAAAGACACCAAAAATACGGTAATTGGATCCGTATACTTACCGCTGGGCCCAGGCAGTCACAGTGTTGGTAAACGAGCCGACTGGGTGTAGCATGTTTCCCCTATAATCACAAAACTTCTCGTCTCGAACAATATATGTAGGAACGGTGCATGAAAAAAAGCCCCATAAGAATTGCTCAGAACCCTCATGCTAATACTTTTTTTCTGCCTCGATACATTTAATTATTAGCTTAGATTTAATGAACTGACATCCAACTATCACACTGAGCGTAGATTCTGCGAAGCACTAGAATAGGCGCACAAATATACCTTTGGATCCTGTATTCATGGTAGATTCTGAAAATTGATACAACATGGAAGGGTTTTTCGACATAAATGTAGACCAATTCAACGGCCTCCACAAGCTCAGCTGATTGGCGCACAAAGCAATTGCATATTAATTCAGTATTAAATGACCATTCCAAAGGCGAAGGAGAATTATATCCAAAACAAATGAGTTCGGCAGTAACTTTATGGATTCTATTCAGATTCGTTAAATCCTCTATAATTTAGCTTGCCGCTTCATGCCGTATACGGTATCCCCCTTTCGATTTCTAAGCTCTCGACGAAGGATCTTTCCACTTGGAGACTTTGGAATGGCGTCAAGAACAACGATGCCACCCCAAAGCTGCTTATGTCGAGCAACAGACTTGTCAAACCAGCTCTTGATCTCCAGCGGGTCGATAGACTTGTTGAGAGTCACAAACGCCCGGGGAAGTTCACTGGCCTCTTCTTCACTGAATACGCCAATGACAGCAGAATCATCTACATTTGGGTGCTTTAACAGAATTGCTTCCAGCTCCGCAGGGGCAACTTGGTGTGCCTTGGACTTGATGAGCTCCTTGACTCTGTCGACAATGTAGAATCGCTGGCGCTCATCCACGACTGCGACATCGCCAGTCTTGAGCCAGCCATCCTTTGTAAGTGTATCGGCTGTAGCTTGGGGGTTGTTGAGATAGCCCTTCATAATATTTGGTCCCCTCATCCAGAGCTCGCCCCGCTCTCCTGGGGCAACATCGTTGCCATCTGGATCGACAATTCGGGCCTCCTGGCCCGTGACAAGCCAACCGATAGATCCCTTGTCGTAGTTGTCAGCGTCATACGAGGCAGAGTGGCTGACCGGAGACGACTCCGTCAGCCCATATCCCTGTTTGATATCTACCCCCAGTCGCTGCTCAACTTGTTGGATGAGCGATTTAGACAATGGAGCCGCTCCACTGTACAGCCCCTCGAGGGAATTCCTGATATCAGGGTACTTGTCCACCAACGGACTCTTGGCCAGCAAAACGACAATTGGTGGCACGGAGAACATATGAGTGATTCGATACTTGATAATGGCCTTTAGCAGCGCTTCGAGATCGAATTTGGGGAAAACAACCACGGTTCTCGTGAGCAACAGAGTCTGGAATACAAACTTGCCGAGACCAAAGATATGCGACATTGGGAGCACCCCAGCAAATACTGGGTCGGTGGCAAGCATCTCCTCAGTCATTGACTGGACCTGCTGCTGATGGTTCGAGGTCATGTTGTGGTGGGTAGTCATAACACCCTTTGGAGTGCCGCTAGTGCCAGAGGAGAAGCAGTAAAAAGCATCTTTATTGACAGAGGTCAGCCCAGGGATTGGCACGGGCAGGAGCTCCTCCGTGCATGCCTTGGCTTCCTTGATGAGCTGGTCCATGGTGATAATGTTGGAGACAACCACACCCTGCTCCTGGGCCGCTGCTTCCGCAGTCTTCCTGAGCTCATCGCAAGTTACGATTAGTTTCGACTTGGTAGCTGACAATTGGTAGCCGAGTTCATGTGGGAGATAGGCTGCGTTGGCAGGAGACACCACTGCTCCGATGGAGAGTACTCCGTGGTAAGTCACCGCAGTGTAGATAGAGTTACGAGAAAACACGCAGACAACGTCGTCGTATTTGATGTCGTACTTGGTATGCAGCAAGTATGCGACCCGGCCCATCAAGTCGCAAACCCCTTTGGCGGTGATATACTCGCCGGTTAGGGCGTCGATGAACACCTTTTTATCGGGGTTGGCCTTGATTCTTGGCGAGTCTCGCACGTACTGGGCAGCATTCCCATAGTACGGGTCCTTGAGCGGTCCAAATGGGGATGTGTAAACCATATTTCTAACTCTCTGAGGTATTTCTCGAGCAATTGGACACCTAGGGCACCGGCCAGCTCTATATACCCCACAGAGCCCTCCGCAGACCTCGGTCCCCGGCCCCCCATACTCTGGTGGGGCAGTCGACATGGCGGAATTGTGTGCAGGCGGGGTTATCCTGGTGTGGAGGTGTGAGGGTGTGTCTTTCGGAGGTCCGAAAGTACCGATCGCCGACAACAATGTAACGAGACTGCGTCACTGAGATGCTCTTAATACTGTAGCATTGTTAATTACGAATGATTTGTTGAGAGTGCGGTTTAGTACGGAAATGTTCGGCAACAGCTGAGGCACTTCACTGCCATTACTCGTTCCGAATCCGCTGCTCCTCTGCAGTGCTGTATTGCTGGAAGCCGAAAGATGGGCCTTCCACGCAGATGTACACAGATGGTGCTTATCCAAAAGAAATGCCGTGGTTTATCAGAAGAATGGGATTTGATATCTAAGGCATTGATGACAATCTAAAGTTCACGCGGTGAAACGTAAATATGGTATCTACTGATGTCAATAAATTAAACGTGAGATGGGAGTGTCCTATGGTGCCTATGCGATTACGCGGTCTGTTGCTCGATAACACTGGATGTCCGTGGCGATCATCTTGTTACAGATTGCAATATGGAAGAGTTTAATGGATCATGACGTCCGTTCATTGGACCATGTTATATAGTTTATTTGTACTCATTTCTATATATAATACTTGCCATCCCAGGGGATTCAGCGGATAGAATCGTTATAAACAAGCAGAGAAAAGATAGCACTGTACCAGTGTAGAATACCGTTGAGCGACGGTTCGCAGCAACGTCTCTCGCCTTAACACCGACTAATTTGATCTAAGATCAACGACATGTATTTAAATTGAACTGCGCTACGATACATTACGAAATCAACTAAATCGCAGTTAACAAATATCAACACTACGCATCTCATCGCATATTTCAGGGCATTTAAAAAGCCCTAATAAAACAATATAACAGTCACAGCCGGATCAAATATAATCTGAGACAAAAGATTTTTTTTTCACCGTGCATCTGCGCCCGCGAGGGCCGATTTTTCAACTATAAAAGGCCGTCCTCTTCCCAAGAATTTCCTTTCTTCAGACGACGTACTTCATAGGATCATTTCTATAGTTTACGTCCTTCTTTGAGCTCTTCTCAAGAGCCACAGAATTCACCCTGGAAGATGAGTGATTGCCTGTCGTTGCCCAAGAGTGAGGATTTGATATTTTGCGACGGCTTGGAGCTCTGCTCCTTGCCGTCCTTGTATTTGCCTCTTCGTTTTATCTCTGGATGCTTGCATTTGGAGTCAGAAGAGGAGCGATGATCTCGGCCCTTTGTATACGCTTCTTCGGAAGATTTACATTGGGTGGGTCGATATGGCTGTCTGACAGGTTTCGTAATAGGGTTGATTTTGTGAAGAGGCGTCGTCTCATATATAGTAAGAATAAATCACGTTTGTGAACAAATTTGCACTGTAAATTCAAACTACAATTTTTTTGCGTAATGCTGTACTGGTTTTGTTATGTTTGTGTCGATGAGGCCCATGCCTGATGCCTTTAAATGCAGGGTTTCGAGGACATACATTTTTCAAATCGCAACATATTCGACTTGTATATCAGGCTCTTCCAACAAATACATAATAAATGAACAATATACTTGAATATTTTCAAACAATACATTTTCCACTCAATTACACCTGGCATCTACTATGTAAAATTACGATTGATAAATATAACAACGCGTCTTGTCCGAGGGTGTCTTTTTTTTTTTATGAAACGTCCCAATTTCCAACCACGTAGCATCCCATCATTTTAACCCGTGCAAAAGCCCGCTCGTATAGAAAGTAAATGGCGCGGATTATACGCAAACCAGCATCGTTGGTGGCACTGGCCACCACGGTCATCCTGTTATATCTCCTTGGGTCCTCTTTCATGTCGAGCCCCAAGATCGAGAAGCCGATCCCGCGAAACCTACCGGGGAATCATATCAAGTCGTATCAGATGAACTCGCTGACGGCCACGTCGCGATCTGCAGAGAACCGAGAGAAGGTGCTTATTCTGACGCCGCTGGCGCGGTTCTACGAGGAGTACTGGGACAATCTGCTCGGGCTGACCTACCCCCGCGACCTTATTGAGCTCGGGTTCATTGTGCCGCACAACTCGGTCGGGGACCAAGCGCTCAAGAAGCTCGATGCGGCGGTGAAAAAGGTTCAGACGGGCCCCAAGGCCAAGCGGTTTAGCAAGATTACCATTTTGCGCCAGGACACGGAATCGCTCGACAGCCACAGCGAAAAGGACCGCCATGCGCTGGCGGCGCAGAAGCAACGGCGCTCGCAAATGTCGCTGGCACGAAACTCGCTGCTCTTCTCGACCATTGGGCCCGATACGGCGTGGGTGCTGTGGCTCGACTCGGACATTGTCGAGACGCCGCCAACGCTGATCCAGGACCTGGCGCGGCACGACAAGGCGCTCATCGTGCCCAACTGCTACCAGCGGTACCACGACAAGGAGAAGGGCCCCTCTATCAGACCGTACGACTACAACTCGTGGCAGGACTCTGAAGTGGCCCAGGAGATGGCCAAGTCCATGTCGGACGATGAGATCCTCGTCGAGGGCTATGCCGAGATGGCCACGTACCGCACGCTCATGGCGGCTTTATACGATGATACAGGCGACAAGCACTGGGAAATCGAGCTGGACGGCGTTGGCGGCACTGCGCTGCTGGTCAAGGCCGAGGTGCACCGAGACGGCGCCATGTTCCCACCCTTCCCCTTCTACCATCTCATGGAGACGGAAGGGTTTGCCAAAATGGCCAAGCGGCTTGGGTACCAGGCGTATGGCCTGCCAAACTACTTGGTGTATCATTACGACGAGTAGGCGGGCTCTTTTCCTAGTATTTTATTATTATTATTTCTCACACTCTCGAAAGCTCTACTTGGGGGGCTAGCCCCCCAAACCCCCCTGAGCTGGGGGACCAGTCCCCCAGGCCCCCTGTCGCTCTCAATTATACAGTTTGACAAGTTTTATTTAAACTCCTGACCTTCCTATACTCAGATACAGCCAGTCTTAGAGGTGCAATAAATTATCGGTACTATTAGGGAATCGATGTGGGAAGAACGCTAATGGAAATACCTGCTTCTTTCATCATAGTCCGCTGTTGCTCTTCGGCGTATTGCTATTCATCGAGTTGTCGGAATCAATTGCTTCCACTATTAAGAAAAAAAGAGCAATTTTAATGAAGATTCGCAGTAATCCAAATACCAAACAAAGACACCGTAGAGTACTTGAAGGAAACAAATATTATATATTCCATTGTAAAAGTTATACTATTGCTTATTCTTTTAGTCTATTCACTGACAAACATCAGCCGTACCAGGAAACTCTCGTTTTGTTACGCTGTTGGGAGACTTTGTAACAACGTAACAAATTGTTCTTGATGAACAATTATACCAGTAGAATCTAGCAAAACTGCTCTTCCAATTGACCTAATAAAAACCTACCAACTATTCTTGAAAGGTAGTTACATTTGTGCTTAAAATCAGTCATTTAGACAAAACGCGTTATAACTTGCAAATGCCAGTACGAGTTGTCCCATGTACTAATCACATGGAGGGCATTGCAAATCCACCACCACGTGCGTATCGTATTAGATCATCCTGCCTACCCTGAATGACTCTATCGCGAGTCGCGTACAATAGGCGAAATTACCATCCAGTACTGATAATACCATTGGGATTACCAAATATATTCGTGTGATAGCACATGTATAGTGGGAGGTGACTTATAACGAGCCCCAAACTTATAACCAAAGCCAAAAAATATATATAACCCCTTTTCTATACAATGAACATCTCATAATTGCAGGTACTATTGTATTTAAGCGACCCGCTCCAAAAGGTCCAAGACAAGCCCCTCCCCCCCTTTTTTTATTCCTTCCCCGGACCCAAAACGGCAGGCTGCGCCAAAAAGGGAAATGACCCAAAAGTCGCTGCAGCCGTCCATCAAAGCGGAGACCAAAAGCCACCACTCACACCTCCACCCGGACCCTTTTGAATCGACGAGAATCGTGACGACGTGACACTTTGATTTGAGATATTTGAGCTTTGCGAGCTGTGGCTAGTGATTTGAGATTTGCGGCTTGAGCGAAATAGCCTGATTTGAGCCATGAGGATGGAGACGATGACAGCTGGAAACCACCACTCGTCCAAGCTGTCGAGCGGGCTGAAGCAGCAGCTGCGAGGGTCCGGCTCGGCTCCAAACAGCACGACGAACCCCAAGAGTAGGTGTATTTTTGCGTGCGATACGCGACGACGCTAACGTTTTGGCAGATCTGTCCCATGTTCCGTGCAAGTTCTTCCGCCAGGGCGCGTGCCAGGCCGGCAATGCCTGTCCTTTCAGCCACTCGACGGACTCGGGGGACCTGGCTCCTTGCAAGTACTTCCAGAAGGGCAATTGTAAATTCGGTGCCAAGTGCGCCAATGCCCATATTCTGCCTGATGGGCGGCGGGTCAATCACCGTAATGGGCACTATAACGGCGACAAGAGGCACCATCAGCAGCAGCAGCAACAACAGCAGCAGCAACAGCAGCAGGGCCAGCAGGGCCAGGGAAACAATGGCGTTGGGTCGACCGGGTCGGGCGTACAGGCCCCTGGTCCCCAGCCGGTACAGCCTCAGCAGGGATCGCAGGCGTCGTCGCAGGCCCCGTCGGCCATGTCAAGTCTGCAGCCACAGGCGATCCCGGGCTCTTTGCCAGCCACGACGCAGCTGAATGACTTTGCTGCGAGCGGAATTGGCTCGATCCACCAGAATAGAGCGCTGTCCAGTCTCCAGGAGCATGCGAGCCTGCGGCCGCAGCAGCCGCAGCCACAGCGAGCGTTTTCGCGGTCGCTGTCTACGTCGGTGTGGGGCGGCGGGGCGGCCAACGGCCCGAGCGAGAGGTCTGGCTCGTTTACGAACCGGACAGGGTCGCTGTTCGCGTCCTCAATGGGTCTCAACAGCGACGACCTCGACGAGAGCGCCATTGAGGACGAGGACTACGGCGAGGACTTTGTGCCGTCCTCTCTGACCGATTTGCTCACTCCCCAGGAGCGGCAGAGGCGCGGGTCGCGTCCTTCGTCGGTCTCTACAAGCCACTACGACATTTGGAGCAACTCTCCTCGACGGACGGTTCTCGGCACGAGCCATGGCGGGCATACCCCAACCAATAACATTGGCCATCATATCCACTCGCCGCTAGCTGCCACTAATGGGCCGCGGCATAGGAGAACCGAGAGCTTCAGCCAGACGACCGACATTCCAATCACCCAGAGCATTACCAAGACACTGCAGCCCGTGGGCACACCTGAGCGAAGCTCCATGAGTCTCCTGAGCCGACTAAACATGACTTCTCCACCGCGCGCCAAGGAGCGTAAGGACTCTGACGAGGAGGCTACGACGACCGCCGAAGAGGATACGCAGTTCTACATGGAGGAGGATGATGTTGCTGCTGCCAAGGACCAAAGCGATATCATAGACAAAATGAAGCAAATGGGTGTTTGATTTGTTTATTTGCTTAAACTAAAAAGTTAGTACTGTAAGAGTACATTGAACGTCTACAAAAAAGGGGGATTGTTCTATGGTATAAAAAAAAAGATTGATTTCATGACTAAAATATATAAAAGTTTTCTAGAATGTTAGTGATAATGCAAAAAAAAACAATGTTTTTCTGTTTGAATGGCTCAGATAATAGTCATGGGTTATATTCATCGAGCCTGGCCCGGGTAGGACCAGACACTAGCATTAGAGATGCCAGAAAGAATAAAGATTCATCACACACATCCAAAACAGAAGAGTTATGGACTTACAATCATGTCAAAAGTGGTTGAAAAAGAAGAAGATTAAAAGTTTTCCTGCACCGTTTTTATATGTGAATTTTTCATGCGTGCGCGGCCGCCCGCTTTTGCACATCCGTGCACAACTGTATTGTGGAGCCGCACGGAACTTGATATCAAGTTAGTTGCGCTAGATTCCAAAATAACTATAAAATAAATTGAATTGAGCAGAGAATTTGACATATTTACATTTGCCACTAGTGGATATTTCCATGCTCCACAGAGTATTTCGTAATTAATTTAAGGGGATTTTTATCAATAAATCACCTTAGTAAATGGAATTATTTGAGAAATATTTATTCCTCGACATTGTTGTGTTATTGATTGACGGCAGAACTAATAATTCAAAATAATTTCCACACTTTTTTTTGTTGATTGTATTGGTGCTAATATTATAGATAAACTTTTGGCTATAACTACTTTAGAGAATATATATCGATATATATTTGATAACAACCTCTTTCGCCCTTTATATGACCCTTCTAACGGTGGAATTGAGGTAATACTAAACACTAAATGTCATGTTCATAGCTAATTCCTCGTCTCACATGAATGGTTTAAATTGGTATCTGCGATTCAATATTTAAAACAATTGCCAGTAAAAATAACATAAATAAATAACCATGCGTCAAAAATTGCACAATATGCCTACATGTTTTCACTCAATTGCGGCATCCGAAACTTGTATTCTACAGAGCTGATGGGGAAAATGAAACAAAATTAATAACGGCCAAACAAACAAATAAATAAAGCCTATACAGGGAATGCTAAGATTATTTGAAGACCTTGCCGTCGACGATCTCTCGCTCCTGGCCGTCAATGACAACTGGCTTGTCCCAGGCAAGCATGTTCTCAAAGAATTCCTTCTCCTCTGGCTTGGAAATGTCAAGCGGAGTAACGTCGTAAGACTCGTAGTCTGGGGCAACGTCAAACGCTGGGAGCCACTCCTTGCCTCGAACAACAAAGGCACCAATGATACCGTTGTTGTTGTTCTCACCGTACACCACAGCACAGCCGAACATGTACTTGGTGGAGGCAGAGAGTCGGTTGAAGAAACCGCCAACAAGGTTGTTGGACATGAAGGTCAGGGTAAGCTCATCGTTGTACTTGTAAGCAACCTTGTACAGAGAGTACTCCTCTGGGTCGTAGTGCTCCCAGAACCATGGAATGGCAGTCTCTCGGGTCTCCTCGTTGGAGTAAGTTCGCTTCCAGGCATCAAGGCTCATCTTCTTGGCCGGGCCGAGCTCGGCAAGTGGGTGAGCAGCCTTCTTTGGCGCTGGCTCCTCAGCCTCCTTCTTTGGCTGCTCCTTCTTTGGAGCTGGGGCTGGAGCGGCCTTCTCCTTCTTTGGCTGCTCCTTCTTTGGGGCTGGAGCTGGCTTCTTGGCCTCAGCAATGAACTCAAGCTTGATAACATCCTTGAGAATATCCTGGGACAGCATGGTGCTGTAGTGTCGGGTGATGGCTGGGTACTGCTTTCGCCACTCGGCGCCGAAAATGTTCTGGAAACCTCGGAAAAGCATGGAGGCAAGGTACAGATCAGCAACAGACACTCGCTCGCCAACAAGGTAGGTCTTCTGGGTCAGGTGCTTCTCGAGAAGGTTGATTCGTGGCTCGAGAGAGGCAATGGCAGCGTCAACGTTCTTCTTGTTGTACGGAACTCGGCCGAGAATTGGAGCAATCTGGACATAAATGTCTGGGAAGAGCTCGCTGTTGGTGAAGGACATCCATCGGACAATGTCGTGGTACTCCTGTGGAGAGGAGCCCAAAAGAGCACCCTTGGCAAGGGAGCAAACTAAACAAAATGTTAGCACAAATCATCCAAAACAATGCATAAAACCAATTGGTACAATCAGTCAACCAAATTCTCAACAAATGCTTAAGTGTGTGTGTGTGTGTGTGTGTGTAAAGCATTCAGACAGGGATAACTAAAAAAGTCGATCATCATAGTACCAGGGGGGAAAAACACTTACGGTACAAGTTGACGGCAATGGACTCAGTGAGAGTGAAACCATCGGCACCCTTGAAGGCTGGGATCTTCTTGAGTGGGAAGGCAGCCTCGAAAGCATCACCCTCTGGAGCAGCAATGCTCACGTCAAGGTTAAGGTACTTGACCAAAGCCTTTGGAAGGAGACCTCGCGCTCGCTTTCACATTGTTAGCACCCACGCCATAGCTAATGGCTTCCCATTCATACCTCGCTAGTGTAGAGAACACCCTGGGACATTTTTGGTTGTAAATTGAAGGTAAAAAAAGGGATTGTAAAAGGGAAAAGAGCCTCAATATATAAACGTTGAAAATAATTTTTCGCGTTGCTGCATGCGTGACAAAAATTACTGGGTTGTGTCGCATAATGTGTCACTATGCCGATCATTTGAGCCGCATGACACATAATTCGCAGGTTGGGTAGAGTTGGGCACAGATAATTACGCATTGGCCCTCCAAGGTGTGTGAACCTTTCAACTCTTTTACTACCAAACTAGCTGTAAAATTTACGACCCCACTCGCTTCATCGAGGGTTATGACACAGTAGGTCATCCGATGGCCTGTGAATATGACTGAATATGCACTGTTAGTATTGCTTTTCTGTGCAGAGGGGGGGCTTATGGTGAGTGAAGGAGGGAGCTGCCTGATGACGGCCTCTGCTGGTTATGACTGAGCAAATGGTAAGTATCTAGGATGATGGTAGAAAAAGAACTATGTGTGCAAATCTGTCGTATGGTGACGAGCTGTGACTGCATTTGACGAAGCATGATCGAGCATGAGAGAGTGTGGAGAGAAGCAAGTCGAATGACTGAATCTCTGTTCTGCATAAGGACTTTTTTACTCTTTAGAAGGTAAGCCGTTGTATGAAGTTACTATGTCTGCTGAACAGGGGTCTCTGCGGAACGAGCTACGACTAGTGTTCGCCTATATCATACCTATTGGTTCATACCCATCTGCTCTTACCGGTCATTTCATATATACCTATGAATATCCTCTACAAAAAATTTGAACCTATCAATTGTCTGGAAATTAATGGCATGAATCGATCAGGTGCGGCTGAAGAGATGGGGGAAAAATATCATTGATAAGAAGGACGTGCGCAAGCGTTGGGAGAAAAGGAAAAATAAAAATGAGACCCCCCTTAAATTTAAGGGGGAAGGGGGCGCTCCGGTCAATTGGCAGCCTTTTTGCTGTCGCCTGTCTGTGTGATTTTTCAAGGTACTAATGGACACAATACCCATAACTATTTTATGGCATATCCTACTTGACTTACTTGGAAATTTCGATTTAGCTCTATTTTTAAGGGGCAACTGTGTTAGAAGGAGGGGGAAGGGCAAGGCTGACGATCGGAATAACGCGTGCGCACGCTCTATGTTAAGAATGAACAAGAGGGAAAATTTTCTCTCAAATTCCGCACTGGGGTGAGCAGCCCAATTCCAACATCCAACAACAACGCCACCGAGGCTATTTTTGACCCTTTTTTCCAGTTTTATAGAGAAAAACCTGCTGGTTTTCACTGGAAATCGCTTATCTGGCATTAGCGCGAGGATCTGGAGCGACTAATATACCCAGATACGCCTAGTACCCCGTGGTTTTTGCCCCAACCGTCTTTTGGTTGCCGCTTTTTAGGGAGAAAATTTGCCCTTTTGACGCGCCTCTTTGGAGGGTGCCCGGACAACCAACTCAAAACTCTCCCTTGTTTAGTGTGGGTGGACTTAATTCACTTATTAAGTTACGTTAATTAAGTCAACTCCCACCCACACCGACACCAGTGCGCATCTGCGACATTGCGACAATTGAGAGAGAGGACATAGAGAGTCTGTGTGGGACGCCCTTCGTACGCCGACCAATAGGGGAGTAGGAGGAAAGCGGGAGTAAAAGAGAGTTGGAGCAAAAGAGAGTCCTGAATGTGCTTGGTTACGTGTCTGTTCGACGCGATTGTCTAGATATATCCAACCAATCTCTCTTTTTGCAAACCATTATTAGAGCGTCCATTGAGCGCCTAAGGGACTTTTAATTCATCTCTCTCCTTATCGCTACATTTCTACTAATTATTTATTTTCGACCTTTTTTTTTATTTATTATACCCCCTCAACCTACCCCCATCAACCCCCTTATTTATTTAAGTTTGACATATCATGGCTAAGGCTGTTGGCTCGGCTTCGGCAAGATTTCGTCAGCGTAAGATCAGCGTTAAGCAGAAACTTCAAATATTCTACCAGTCGGAGATTCCTGATATCGAGGATGAACAGCAACGTGAACTTCAACAAATCGAGACTGGTGTCGAAAAAGGCGAAGAGGAAGAACACCATCTCCAGGCTGCCATAAACGCGTCTAATGCGGCCAGCTCGGGCGCAAAGGTAGAGCAGGTGTATATCCCCACGCCCGACGCGTCCAAGAAGTGGAACAGTGGCGACTATGACAAGTACTATCCGCGTAACTTTGTCGAGCCTGCAACATATATCCGGTTCTCGGCCACGGTCGAGGACACCTCGGGATGCCCCTATAACATGGACGAGGAAGATGAGAAGTTTCTGGCAGAGTACAACAAGTCGAGATCGGGAGATGACGTGTGCACCGAGGACGAATTTGAGCTCGTGTGCCACAAACTTGAGGCTATGATTGAGGATAGCCAGCCGTTTATCACAATGGATCCTTCTCAGCTCATGTCGTACGAAGACATGGCTGACAAGATTGTTGAGCAAATGGTTGACGCCGAAAAGGATCCCTCGAACCCCGAGTTTTTGCTCTCTCGTGTGTCCACCCCACTGTACCTGTCAAGCGTGACCAATCCGACCCTGCAAAACAACAAGGCTGAAAACAAGCGGTCTAATGTCGAGTCGTTCAAAAAATTCTCCAAAGATGTGTACCAGCATTGGCG
Organism: Blastobotrys mokoenaii; assembly: GCA_003705765.3. Lineage (NCBI taxonomy): Eukaryota > Fungi > Ascomycota > Dipodascomycetes > Dipodascales > Trichomonascaceae > Blastobotrys > Blastobotrys mokoenaii. Next base: position 13,634 of record PPJM03000026.1, read on the forward strand.
CAAGCGAAAGCTCGAGCGGGAAGGAAAGCCCGTGTTCCCCATTCTCAAGTTTGAAGACGGGGAGAAGGATGACTCTGATCCATATGTTTGTTTCCGACGGCGAGAGCTGCGGCAAGTGCGAAAGACGCGACGGGCGGATCAGCAGTCGTCGGAGCGGCTATGGAGGCTCAAGGCTGAGATGGAGCAGGCGCGCAAGCTCATGGAGATGGTGGTCCAGCGGGAGGAGATGCGAAGGGATGCCCTTCAACTCGAGCGTGACATCTTTGAGCAGCGGTGCAGTGTCAAGACGCTTAAGCGAAGTCTGGGCATCAAGGGCGATGACGAGGACCTTGTTGCCCACAAGCGCAAGAAGGTTGACGAGCCGCGGCTCTTTGAGAAGAAGACGCTCAGCAGCGAGAAGAAGGCCACTCCATCGACTGCAGCGCCGCCTGTTGCTCGGGCGGGCACTGGCAGTGCCAATGCTGTTGCTGCGGCCGCTGTGGGAGCGACCAATGGCCAGCAAAAGCCTGTTTCGAACGCACCCATCCACCAGGTTCCTGCCACGGTGCGGCTTCCGGCATCGAAGATTCCGGACATGGAGCTACTTACTCTGGAGCAGGTGTTGAGAGACAAGGAGATTGCAATCCGCGGTGCTGTAAAGAACAAGCTCAAATCGCGAGCTCAGGCGGACCGCGAGTGGGTCAATTACACGGACAATCCGTTTGTACCGTACTGCGACTACTTTGATCCCGATGTTGAGGAGCGCAACAACCTGCGCGTTATTGACCCGTCGCATGCCGCGTACTCGTCAATTGCTGCGCCGTACCCGCCGTCGAGCGAGGTGCCATTGAAGCTGCCGCTTGCGGCGTCGTTGGGCTCTAGCTACTCGTCACGAGTGGAAGCTAGCCCAACGGTTATTCGAACTAATGTCGACGACTCTACTGGTGATATGACGGTTGTGTCGCGCATTGGCGAGAAGGACATGGCTCCGAGCGGTTCGTTTAACGTGCCGCGGAGCTCGTCCATGTCGTTGCGACGGCGATATGGCCGAGGCGGCAGGGTCATGGTCGACCGGCGCGGGCTGGTGCGGCAAAACAAGGCGTGGCTTGAGGATGCTGAGGAGCATGATGCCGCCGAGGCCATTCGTATGAGCCAGCTCCACGACCGGTACAAGTATGATTCTGACATGCATGGCGACAATATGGAGTTTAGCAGCAATGACCCGAGTCGGCTGAACGGCATTTCAACCGATACTCAGGCGATCCGATTCGGGTCCATGCTGCTGTCCAAGAGCTATGATGGGTACCGAGAGGCGTATCAACTGCGGCAGCAGCACATTTTGCAACTGCAGCAGCGCATGCTTGCCCAACGGCAATTGCAACAACAGCAACAGCAGCAGCAGCAACAGGCGCAACAGGCGCAACAACAACAACAGCAACACCAGCCACCGGGACAGCTTCAGCAGTCGGGGGACAAGAACAAGCTGAAAAAGGCTGCTGCTGCGACCGCGACCCCCAGTCGACCGGCCGGCACGGCCAAGGCGCTGACGCCGGCGAATGGCGAGATTGTGGCTAAGAATTTGAAACTGAACAATACGACTGCAACGACGACGACGACAACGACAACAAATAACACAACCAAACTCTCTACTGTAAATAGCGGGTCCAATTTTGCTCCGAATGGCAGTGTCAGCGCAAGTACCCCTAGGGGTATGAAGATGAGCGCCACGCCGCCGACGCGAGTGGAAGGCTGAAACGTAATAAAAAAGGAATCCCTTGTAATGAAATCATGACTTGCATATTGACATTTCCAACGCCGTTGCACATTGCCGCACGTGAGTCTTGCCTCACTAGCATGAGCTATTGACACGAATGCTTTAGCTCGTTCTATGGCATATATTGTCGGTTGAAAGACTGGGAAAGACAAAAAACCTCATGTTGGAGAGTGCTAGAATGTTATAAAATTATGAAACCACGGGTAACTATGGGACTGAGCAGTAATACAAGCAAATACAAAATATATATTCAATGGCCCAACTGGTAATTGCAGAGCCCGCATTCAACTGCTTTATATGCGGTATACCGTAATGCAAACGTGCATGCAGAATGCACTATTAGTCTCGCCCATAATACCTTGCCCTCGCAGCAAAGGGTCACACACTCCCTCACAGTTTTGGCCTCTCAGACCTTACGAATTACCTTTGGTAATCAACCACTCCCTTATGCCTGGATGAACCCCACCATGTCAAATATCCTACAGAACAATACAGAGCAAAACAAACCGACAAATTAACAATCCAACAACCCAATAAAAAGCTGACTAGGGGGAATTTCCAGCCGAAACAATGAAGCGTTGAAACGAGACCCGCAGTTTCATAATGGCCACGCCGCACGCGTCTTCGTTTTAGCTTTAAAATAGCAGCATATCCTCCAATTCGAGCCTGTCGCTTTGGTAAAATATATAACCACCCTCCATAGCAAGCCCCCAAATAGACTTTTCCTTTATTCCTCCCCCTCCCCCCTGAGAGCCCCTTAAAGAGAGCCTTGCCATGTTCTCGCCTCAGCCCACGCCGCGGGCTCCGAGTCCCAAGAAACCCTGTCCATGCGGTGGAGTCTCTGGCCGCATCATCGCAGAGCGCAAAACCCTCCCCCCTACACGCGACCTTGCCCGCACCGCACTCGCCAAAAAGAGACCCATGAAGAGCCCCCAGGCCGAGGAGAGCAAAGTACAGCCCCGGCGCGTGCGGCGCCGGCCGCCCAAGCTTGAGCTTGACCACAGCACGGCGGCCGAGGGCGCCTCGACCTCGTCGTCGCTGCGGACGCCGCTCGAAATCGCCAACGACATTGCGATCCAGTGCGTCTCGCCGGGCATTTCGACCTTCCTCGACGCCCAGACGCGCGACGCCGTCATCATGTCGCGCACCATTGAGGCTGAGCAGCGCAAGCTCATTGCACAGCGTGCCAGCGAGGCTCCTGTAGAGCCCGCCGAGCCCGCGGAACGACGCCCCGGCTCGGCAAGCGGCATGCGCTCGTCTACGCGGCGCCAGCCGCCACCGGCCATGCTCAACCTGGCGTCGCCGAGCTTCCAGCGCAACGACCGCTCGCTGAGCATCAACTCGGCGCCGCTGCTGGCGCGATTTGGCGCCGGATGGCCCCGCAACCCGCCGCGGTCGGTGTCCAACCCAGCTTCGGGGTACCAGCGGGCGACTATGGTGACCACAGATGCGACAGGCGGCAGCGAGGGCCGTCCGACGACGACGACGATATATGTGCGCAAGAAGCCTGATTCTACGCGCGGCGCCCAATCCTCGGTGCCAAGTTTCCCAGGGCAGGCTGCTGAGGAGGATGAACGGGACCCTGAGGACGCTGCGCTGAGCGATGCTGAGGATGAGGAAGACCCAGAGGCCAAGGCCATTGACGCCGAGGACGAGCTGAAGACACGACTCAAGCGGCGGCGCGTTGATGAGGAGGACAACAAGAAGGCTAACCCGGCCAAAAAACAACGATTCCTGGAGCTGTGCTCTGAATTGTGGGACCTGATGAATGAATGATATATTATACCGCTATTTATTAATTATACCCTGGATCCTCGTAGAAGGTCAATAGAACCTCGTAGGTCGTCAACGCATAGGCTACCTGTCCACATTGGGGCTCCAATTGTCTTTAGATTCAGTTAATAACGTCCAATTGTCTAGATTTAGTTAGCAATGTCCAGATTTAGTTAGTAACGGTGGTCGTTAACTGCCTATGCAAGTAAATGTGAATTAACGTTATTTCACCAAAAGGACAATCAATGAGAGGGATCCACGGAATTGTATGAACTTTGCATAGATTCGCAATTTATACAAAATATCTTTATTTGAGGTGGTTGCAACATCCTGCTGCCGTTTTGCCATTGACCTGCCGCATTTCAAACTCTCAATGCGATCTCTCATATTCATTTCGGCCAATATATTTACTCCAGGATATTAGCTCGGGTACCAGATTTATTGTGGGAACGCGATAGTCTCTTTCGCTCAGGCCTCTAGTATATAGCGCAAATGGTCAACTGAGGTATAGTATTATATATCTGCAGCGGCTTCATTTCGTAAGACCGTAAGTAATCGTTTCTCTATAAGTTTGCGGGTTTAGGTTGATATAAAACAAAATACTGAACCAACCAAACCGCTCAGAGAGTAACCGCACCATTCAGATATAAACATATCAAAAGAACTGTAGAGCTTAGTTCTATGAGCCAAGCAATCTTTGATTGGTGCAATACCGCTTGTATGAGCTCATTGTGCTGTCCTACAAAAAGATCCATGGTCTATATTCCTGCTCAGGGGATACGGGTGGAGAACTATAGGAACCGCATCTCCCAATCTCTCTAATCATGTTATCCAGGCAATACCATGAACATTCAAGACCGAGTTTATTAGACTTGTAAAAGGAAGGAGAGATGAAGTCACTTCCAAGTGGAATACCTCCTCAAACTAATAGCTACTGCATCAGAATGAACAGGCATTGAGCAGGCATATTTCATTTTCAAATCATTCATCCGTGTAATGACATGTTGAGGAGAGATGAGATCTATCTTCAGAATGACTTTGTCAATTTCGCCATATAACCTAGTGATGGCATGAAATTTAAATTTCATGGATATTTCATGTGAAACCGAGTTTAAAAGTCAAGATCCATTCAAAGACTAAGAATCGAATAGAGACAGCGACTCCAATTGAATGTATTCTAGCTAGCGAACCTCTCAATTTTCACCATTGTTCATTAAAGATTTGGCGCTAAACTGAGGAAATTTAGGCAGCCTACAGGTGCAGAAAATGGAGGTTCTGGTTGTGGATAAAACGTTTACAATTGAAACAACGAGAGCCAGTAGTCCTCTTTCCAGCTACAAGACCTCGAGGGGCGGCCCTCAAAAAGCCTCATACGTCTCTATAGTACCAATTGGCATTTTTACAAACGGATCACAATTGCAGAGCGATAAATTACATTTAGACAGTGGTCTTGACCTCGAAGAAACGCTTGAGGTAGTAGATCTGGAACATGGAGTTGACTGCAACGACAAGCAGCTGGAAAATCGACCACCACTTGACACGCGAGTTGGTGGACTCGGCCGTGTTTCGATGGGTGCGCTCTCGGATGACAATGTAGCCCTGCTCGTTCTTGATGTCCTGCACCAGCCGGCCCAGAGTACGCACCTCGGCGTCCAGCGAGTTGGGCGCAACGTCCTCCGTGTCAATGTACACAATGCCATGGATGTGGAAGGTCACGTCCTTGGTGCCAACGGAGCTAAACTCGTTGGAGAAGCAGTACTCGTAACGGCCCGGAATGGTCACGTCAACCGACACGTCGCCGTCGGCAACACGCGACAGGCTGTAGATCCGGTTACGGTTCGGGTCGTTGACCCAAAAGTCGACCTCGAGCAGCTCCTTGGAGTTGGGGTCCCGGTTGCCGACCTGGAACGAAACAGCAAAGTTGTCGCCCTTCTTCATGTCCTCGAAGAAGCACTCCTTCTGCCATGGGTACAGCAGCTGGTTGTGTGCCGTGACCAGCGACCACAATGCCACAAAGCACGCCAGAACAAACGATCTATGCATTTTTTTCTTGAATGGGGTGTAAGCGTAAGGTTGATGGTGAAGTTGCACGCGTGTCTTCTTCTCCCACCCAAAAACACGCCGATCACGTTGACCGCGACAAGTGCGTGCCGAGTAGTGAGAGAAAAAACAAAATGGTCCGGTTCAGCGAGCTGACGACGCCGCAGAAGAAGCTGCTTATCTATGTAGTGGCGCTGGTGATTGTATCGGTTTTGATTCTTATTTCGATCCGGTTTTCGAACAAGCCGCAGGGCGACTATCGGCTGAGGATGAAGTACCAGCCAGTCGACGACTAACTTTGATTTGTACTATTTATTTTTTTATTTATTTTGTATTTTGTTCTATCTTGCAGTTTTGCTGCTTGTATACAGCTTTCTGATATGCATTAGACACATTGAATGGCCATCGCTAGGGACGGCTAATCCTCTCAGAGTGCTTGGGGGGCTAGCCCCCCAAACCCCCCGTAGCTGGGGGGAGACCCCCAGACCCCCCCTCTATACCTGAGGATTTGTATACTACTACCTGGTGACATTGCAATTATACTTGGAGTCCAATGTCGAGGACTTGTACTTGCAACTGTAATGGTTGCTTACTGCTGGAGACCCAATTTATAATCAACTTCTGCCACCAATGAAAGTCCATCCATTTTAGATAGATACACATTTTTAATTGATCAAGCCCTGCTATGAGCTGGCATTGTTTAACTCCCTTTTTAAATATTTGATTCAAAGGTTGCCTGGCGGCTTAAGATGCGGGGAAACGATCTACCCTACACTTAATACCACGTACATATACAATATGCAGACACAATAAACAACCCGTTAATTTCCAGCAATAAGTCAAGCAAAGTCAGATCATTGAAATGCTTGGCTAGAGATTGAGTGAATGGGCGTTTGAAATATTCAGACCCACAGAGAAAGAACTACAATAACCTACAATGAACAATATCATGTCAAATTATATATATCATGAAGATAATAAAAAATTTTAGCAGGCGTTAGGTTTTGAAGGCATAAAATAGTTTCCAGTTACTTATTTTCGTCGGAAAGAAGAGCCCTCAGTGAGCTTGGCCTTGCCACCGGTTGGCTGGCAGAGCACGGTGGCGCACGAGCCGCAGGTGACAACAGTCTGGGCGTGCGAGAAGACGGTGGTGATGTTGAGGCAGCCTGGGCACTTGACGTCCATGAAGAAGGATCGTGGGGAGGCAACGAGCTGCTTCAGCTTGTGCTTTCGGGCCTCAGCCTGGGCAGATGGGTGAAGAAGATCTTGAGCGAGAACCTGTCCTTGTTAGTTGTGTCTCTTCACTGTGGCAAAGTGCGTCTTCAAATGAGTGTACTTCTACAGGTTCATGATTTGGTCTACAAATCTACTAAAGTCCACCCCGTCATGGGGGGCCCCTCGTCGAACCGCCAATTTACACACAGAGTCAGCACTCCGCTATCGATCCAACATACCATTTTTTTGGAATTTTAGAGTCTAGTCGTAACTTCGTCACACCAAGTGGTTTTGTGGGAAAAGAGGGTTTTGTGGATGCGAAGTGGAAAAAGATTTTCTACGAGCCGTGCTCAGAGGTCACAGAGGATCTGGGTCGCCACGCGTATATCTGAGTCTGGAAAATTTCGTGTTGGCATTGCCGAGACAACGGCACAGGGTTGACCCTCCCAATCGGGAAACCAGCTTGTGACTGCTTTTCGCGGTTAAGTTAGTTATGTAACTGGATCTCACGACCCGCCGCAAAACGGGGGCACATGGCGGCGCACAGTGGACGAATGGGGGGATATGAAGAGCCGCGTATTTAGGACTCTGGTTCGATCAGAATCCAAAGGATTGAGCTGGTAGACCGCCCTTGGTGCGGTACCGGGGGTGATAATGAATAGCAACCGCGGGAGGCACGCGCACGCAGAGCGTATGTATGTGAGCTTCAGCCGTACGCCTTCCTCTTCCAAGGCAGCGCCGTTTCACTATAGTTTAATACGGTGCGTAATCCCGTGTGGCAAATTCATGATCTTATGTCTTTACCAAGCTATTAGACATATCAGTTTAGCGTATGACAAGAGGATTTGAACGAAAAAGACTACTGGTTGTCGCTTTTATTTTGCTGCCTGCCAGCTGCACAAAAATTGAACTGTCGCTCACCACACTGGCGGAAATTAAAATTTAATTGATCTACAAAAGCCGCACGCGGCTATTCTAAGACATACATGCATAAGCTTTTTTCTACTTCAACATGAGCGCGGAATTCTAATTCCACACGCCGGATGCGTTTCCCTATACTGGAAAAAAAGCCAAACCATAGGCAGAAATGTAGCCTTTTTTGAGTGTTGTCAACCGGCCTAGTTTGGGCCTGGCAAAAACACTATTTTCGGCAAACACTTGCTCTGCGATAGCTTATCTCGTAGGGCTAATGCGAAATAGATCTCAAATGTCTTGAAAAAATTAGTCAGGGTATACAGATATAAAAAGTCCCTTCATTTAGGGTACCTTTTTTTTTTTTCAGTAAACAAAAACTAGGAATATCTTTACTGGACATTGAAACTATATGCCTCAAGAAGCGACTTTGCCAGATACTGCATCTCTTGAGAAAAAGACCGAAAACCTGGACGAAGGTATCACCCAAGATGTAAAAATCCATCTCAAAGAGGGCACAGATGAGCCTTTAGAAATTAACAGAGTCGTGAGCGTCGTTGGCCAAAATGAATATACTGAGACTACCCGCCCTGTCCTCGGAAGAGACAACTCTGACTTCAGCGCCATTGATAGCGACCACGACGACGAAGAATCCAGCCACCCCGACGGGGGCTGGGTAGCGTGGCGTGTCGTACTCGGCAGCTTTTTCGGCTTGACCGCAATTTTTGGCATGATGAACTCTTTGGGCGCTCTTCAAGCATACATTGAAGAGAATCAATTGAGCGACCTCTCGCCCTCAAAGGTCTCGTGGATCTTTTCTATTTATTCCTTCATCTGCTTCTTCTTTTCTAATTTTGCTGGACAGCTTTTTGACGCTTACGGCCCTTACCACCTGATGATCATTGGTAGCTTCATTCACATATTTTCGCTCATGATGATGAGCATGTGCACTGAGTACTACCAGTTTATCCTTTCCTTTGGCATTGGCGCTGGAATTGGCGCTTCTCTTATCATGACTCCCCTAGTGGCTATCGTTGGCCACTGGTTCAACCGTAACAGAGGCTCGGCTACTGGCGCCGCAAGCATTGGCGGGTCGGTCGGGGGCCTCGTGTTCCCCGTCATGCTGAGGAGTCTCTACTCAAAAGTCGGCTTTGGATGGGCCATCCGAAGTTTGGCATTTGTGTCTATGACGGCACTCATCCTCTCTACGCTCTTGATTCGTCCACGGCTGCCGCGCAAAGAGCTCAAAATTCACCCTCGAAACATTGTGGACTTGGGCACATTTAAAGACAAGCGTTTTATTTATCTTCAGCTCATGACCCTCACCGTCGAGGTGTCTCTTCTAAACGGCATTACCTTCCTACCTTCTTTTTGCATAGCTCAGGGCATGTCCCAGACAGATTCCTACCTCATGCTTACCATTGTCAGTGCCATGGGTATTCCTGGTCGCTATATTGCCGGAGTCGCTGCTGACAAGTATGGCAGATACAACACCATGATCGCATTTTGCCTCCTGGCCTTCCTGAGCATTTTCGTTATATGGCTGCCATTTGGCGACAAATACCCTGCAATGGTTGTTTTCTCTCTTATCTATGGGTTTGCCACCGGAACTGTCATGTCCCTGACCCCGGTCTGCCTTGGCCAGATTTGTAAGACTGAGGATTATGGCAAGCGTTATGGCACGATCTATACCATTTGTGGCTTTGCCCCTCTCTTTGGTATCCCACTGTCAGGATTGCTCATTCGCGGTGACAATTATGACGGCCTAGTGGCCGTGTGTGGTGCGCTATACTTTGCCGCATTCGCGTTCATTTTCGCAACTAGATACTGCTGCGTTGGATTCAAATGGGTGAAATTTTGAAATGTCTCCATTTATACATAGAAAACTAATTTTTAATACAGTAATAGAAATTTATTTATTAAATTGTCGAGCAGTGTTCAACATTCGCTCAAAACACTTTTTCGTTGACGCAGTGTTACTCCCATAGGCAATGGGTTCACCAAACATCTCCTGGTGTAGCTTGTTAGCAAAGTCCAAGAAAATGTCCTCTTGTTCAAGTATCCGTGCTAACGCTGGAACGAACACCTCCAACTTGTTCAGTGGAACATTGAGGAGGAGAATCGTATTTTTTACGATATTGACAAGCTGAGCACTGTTCAGTCGATCTACCAAGTCTAGCCCAAGGCGTTCGTACTCATGGGTTGACACCTCTCCACAAATGTCGCCAATTGACTGATTCCCAATGCGATTCAGTGTCGATGTAGCCATACTTGACTCTTCTTTTTTGCGACGGCGGTGAAGCTTGCGAATTTGGTGGTTGAGCTTTGCAACCTGCTCCTGGAGCTCCTGCCGGTAAATCTTTTCCTCTGACAATTGTGTTTTCAGTTGTTGCAATGAAGTACCAATCTCGTCCTTTATGGATGACATGTTAGAAAATATCCTGGCCGATTGTTCTGAAGGGACAGTTGAAATGGCAGACCATGGTCTCGAGCTGCGGCGTTTGCCGTTCTGACTTAACCGATTAAAGTCGCCAGGTTTGCTTGCCAGTATTTGCTGGTAATTAAAACTGCGTCGCCGATACTCTTTCACAGTACTGGCAGACTCTGGAAAGTTTGCCATGGTCATTTTCATGAACCCTACACTGGTTAGATCATTAGATTTACTTTTCAATTACATACTGTCTCCATCGTCCTCCACCGTGTTATCGCTCTCATCTCCAATATCCCCCGACCAGTAATGCTCAGCAAGCTGGCATGACCCAGGCTCGATTAACCTATCCTCTTCTGGTACATCATGCCCGTCATATTCTACATCTATTGCCATACTAAGAGCATCAATAGCCGACTTTTAGCAAAAGTATCTTGCCGCCTTGCTAGCTGTGTTGGTACAATAACCAAAATATTCCACAGGATAAGCAGCTTTCAACCAATCTAACCTTAAAGTCAAATTCCTGTTTAATTCCTATTAACTAAAAGTTACGCGAACAAACTATGATGCACTGGCCCTCTATCGGCCTAACTAGCCAACATGAGCTCACGGTATCACTGGTGCGCTAATGATGGATTTGACACTATCAGCATAGCTACTCACCACCTCTTATAATTTAAAGCAGTTATTACTATAACCTTAATACTTTTTTAGATCAAACGATGCCATTATGTTTCATATATCATAGTTGGCTGTCCGCTGCCGTTGTCGGAGGCTATATTTTGTGATCATCCCAAATTTATTATCGGACCATCCAAACCAGCTATATAGAATGTTTGGCAAATTCAAGCTCACCGGGGCGAACCTCGAGATTTTCAAGGTAAGGCAAGCAAGGTGAAAACAATATAGCTGACTGTAGTTAGTTTGCATTTTATGTCTCCTTCCCTGTCGGAGTCATGCTTTATGTCGGGTCAGATACCCACCGAAAGCTGAACATTGACAACTTTTGGCCGGATCCAAACCGGCTAAACTATCCCCCAAAGGACCCAGTGGAAATCAAGGCTGAGCTTGAGCGGATGCGACAGGAGCGTCTTCTCAAGCGACAGCGCCTTGAAGAAAAGGCTCGGGCTCTAGAAGCTTCAACTTCGGAACAGGCTGAGAACTAACGAATTTTGTCTAATCTGCCAAGTAGGGGAACTACGAAGCTTTGAAAGATTAAAAAGTTTTTCGAGTTAGCCCTGATTAACGTGTTTGCGTTACGAAATGAATTATGTAAATAGTATTGCTAATGATTGAATAATTCCAGCGAATTAATTGACTACTCGATGGTTGTAGTCGTCATCTTTATGAATACCTGCTGCATTATCCTGCCGTTGGTTTGGCTGCCGGACTGGTACGTCAGCCTGTTGCTGGACTTGAGACCTGGAGTTGCTCTCTTTAGCTTCAGCGGCTTGACGAGTTTGATATGCCTCTGCCTGAGCCTGCCCTGAAGGGATGCTAACAGCCGCAGCTGAAGCACTATCAACTATTCCGGAGACCGTGGCCAATTCACCATTATTGGTAGCTACAGCTTTTCTCGAAGGAACTGCCGGATTCTGACCCAAAGTGCTAGTAGGGTTACTGGACAGTACACCGGTAGGCTCCCCAGCCGACGAAGCATGTTTGCTAACCATGGTCGGTGGCTGTGCGATAGTCCCGGGAGCATTAATCGCAGCATTCTGTTGATCCTGAATCTCCTTGGAATGCTGGGCTTGAATTTGGCTCATCCATTCAGCCTGCTGTTTTTGCTGCTGAGCAATTTGATTCTGCTGTTGTCTCTGCTGTTCCTGGATAATATCAATGCCCGGAACCTGCAGAGTTTCCGCTTGTGCAGTATTAGTACCAATTGGATTAGTAGTTGCTTCAGCGGTAGTTCCAATAGAGCCATCATTAGCGCTTGGCGTAGCAAGGGAGAGACCATTTATCGCAGTCCCAGAAACAGGCGGTGCGGTAAATAAGGTAGATATTTTGTCATGGGTCATTCCTCCTGGGCTGGAACTGTCGGTAACGTCTCTACGGGGGAGAGGGTTTACTGCGTGGGCAGCAGTGAGAAGAGGCATTGGTCTAATGCCCGCTGGTAAGTTACCGATATGATGAACAGTTGACATAGACCGGTCTCTAGTCCTTGTTGAAAGCGTCGATGGAACATAATTTCCAAGCAAATGTCGATAATCGTCGCCGGTCCTATCAGGCAAGGGGGATGGGAGGTGCTCGAAAGGGTTAACTTTGAATCCAGGGTCAATTTGGTCGCCTGGAAGTAGGCTCATATCCTGGCCATGAGCCGTGGCTGCAAATGTAGTTGCAAATGTAGCTGCTGCAATTGTGAGGAGAAGAGACTTGGTTGTCATTTTTTTCTCTTTGATAAAGGATACATGGGTAAAAAGCTGAATATATATATATATTCTCCGTTGTGAACAGGTCTAATAGCAAGACTTGTTAAAGATCTAAAGCTGATGAAACATTGCGAATTGGAGCGTGGTATATCTCACATATGTTTTAAAATATTTCTACTAGTCTTAGATCTTAAGGCGGCGAGGCGTAACCAGATTGCTCTACTTGAAATGTCGAAACCACTACTGTATATTTTTTGAAGGGAACAGATTCTTAAGAATGTTCGCACGCTGAATTTGGTATAGTTAGCGATAGTCCTGTAAGCGTGCAATTGACACTAAAGGTATGAGCATTTTGTATTTGGTTGCTTGGTGGAATAACGTTATGATTGATGCAGGGGAACATTTATATTTTTTCAAAGGCCCACTGTGGATATTAATTTTATGGCATGCTTTTGACTTGTGTCAATGAATCTATAGCCCTTATTCTGTAGTGCGCGTCTGAAGCAGGGAAACAATTTCCTGGACACATTTGCAATTCCTACATATTAATCGTATGATGAATCTAATGCACGTGTCAAATATTGGCTATTCAGATTCAGATGATGCGGCGCCGCACACCATGCGGCTGATACACTTGATTAACATAACTAATCTTCCATCTCCCGCTCATAGACACCTCACCACGTACAGTCCAGCTAACACCAGTATTACACGTGCCGCCAGAATACCGCAAAGAAACTATGGCAAGTTACTAGTATGATTACGAGGATCATCCAGCTAACAACAATGGGGGTAGTCGGACTCGGTTACTAATCAGCCACGCTCGCTTTTCCAGCGGCTGTCAGAATCGTCGCACCCAATTGCATTACTCTTCTTCCTGGGGTTCCGAATCGGTGAGTAGCCTAGTAATTTCCCCAATATTGTCGCTAATTGAGGCATTCCAGGCGCGTTATTGTCGTATCTGTTTGGACTTTTGTTTACCAGCAATTTGTAAGTGCCTTTTTTTTTAGTAGCAGCTGTTAACACCCGAACTATAGCGTGTTAATTTTCATTCTAGTGGTCTTGCTGTTGGCCGCCGACTTTTGGAACGTGAAAAACGTGTCTGGACGGCTTTTGGTGGGGCTCAGATGGTGGAATGAATCATCCCCTGACGGAAAGAGCATTTGGGTTTTTGAAACCGCTGATGTAAGTGGATTACCGAGCTAGTTCTTGACTAACAGTGTTTAGCCCCAACGATATATCAATCCAATTGATTCCAAGGTCTTTTGGCTCATGATGTACGTGACGCCCGCCCTTTGGTGCGGCTTGGCGCTATTGGCCATTTTGAAATTGCAATTCCTCTGGGTGAGTATCCGTTGCATTTATTTTTTTTGCATGGTTTACTAACGTCTCAGCTACTTCTCATTGGTATTGCGCTCATTCTGAGCATCACCAACGCCCTTGCATTCAGCCGTTGCGACAAGTTCGGAAAGGCTAATTCGGTAGCAAATAACTTCCTGGGCAACGTATCGAGCGGCATTGGCTCGCGAATCTTTTCTGGTGTCACCAGCCGTTTCTTCCGTTGAGTACATAGATGACGAGAAGTATGCGCATGCACGTTATGAGCTGCTGTACTACTGGCGTACGTGTACAAATCAACCCCGCATTGCTGTATAACACAATAGTAGCATACGCGGCTCAGAGTTTTTCCGATGCCGGATTTTCTTGCTGCTGGGCAGTCAAGACAGGATGGCCGCTTCCATTGGCCCAAGCTGGCCATTATGCTGGGCACATATTAAAACGGCGTTACTGTACCCCTCTCTCGCTTATTTCCCCCCTGATATTGGCCCTCGCATGAACCTTGCATTCTTCTATACGCCCTTTGACTCGCAAAACTCGCCCAAAAGGTTGAAACTCGTTGAAATTACTATATAAATTGCCAAAACTGTTATTTGCCAAGAACTCTCACCCCATCCCATTGCGCCATACTGCATTTTCGATATACTCATTACCCTGCCTGTTTTATTTCATTTGTATTTTATTTCTTTTCTTTACGCTACCACTGCTTCTCGTTTTTCTCTTGCTTTTTTTTTTTAAGGAGGCTTCGCATCGCCCACCCTCAAAGTTGGAGAAAGACTTCGGAGTACACCCCCACTTTCGAAAAAATAACCAAAACGTCCAATTTACAAGATTCCATCGCTCAAGATTGGCCAAGATAATCTGAGCAAATCCCGCAGGAACACCGTGAAGTATCCCACTGGTATCCAGCGGAGCCAAGTCGGCCAATTTACATCTGTCAGGCAGTCGTAGCCAGCCCGGACGTCTCGCCGGAGCATACAGTTTTTTTTTAAAACCCCCGCTGACCACTATTTTGCATGCCCGTTTCATCAAAACTTCCCACATTAAAAAGAGAGACCAGATTACGTTGCGACTAGAGACGACCTGTCAGAAAAAAAAACGGCCCCGTCAACTTATTAATTTTCTTGATATAATACCGTTGGTATAGCCCCACCCTTCCCCGCCTTCGTGCTATACCGTTAATATACCTGGACTTTTTGTTTTTTTACAGATAGGTTTTGGTTTTGAACGATACCAGCTCGTGTTAGCAGAGAATACCCCGAACATGGAAGGCCAGTCAGGCCAGCAAAACGCCTCGCCAGGATCAAAGGCAAATGCTGAGGATGGCCTGGCTGCGTTGCAGCTGCCGTTTCTCCAGGACCAAAGTAATCGCTTCCTGTCGCAGGGCAAGGACTGGACCCAGCCCGGAGACCAGCAGGACACACACATCTTCGACGACGTCGAGGCCTCTCCTATAGACTTTTTCGGCCACTATTCGGCGCATGCGCCGAACCCGCTGCTCTTCCAAGGGGGCCAGGTGCCCCAGGACATGCCTTCGTTCCAAGGCACGCCACAGGCCTCTGGCGTTATGACGCCGGGGATTGCGACGCCGTATTTTAACAGTGGCCATGGCGAGATGGGCGCAAACGGCAGTGGCGGCGAAAGGCTCAACTCAGACCAGAGCTTCAACATGTTCTTGCAGTCTATCCAAAAGTCTCTCGACACGGGACGGATGCAGGGCTCGCCCAACCCGTGGGACTCTCCTGGACAGTATAGCAATACTCACATTCCGCACCAGGACCACTCGAGCCACGCGCTGGCAACCCAGGGCCAGATGGAGATCCAGCAGCACCAGGCGCCACAGCAGAGCCAGGCGCCGCAGGCGATGAACGGGGCACGGCCCAGGAGCGCAACAGACAGCAGCATGCGCAATGGAAACGAGAGTAGCAAGGCCGAGAGTGAGGGGGCCGGCGACATGAAAAAGCGGCGGTTCACCGAAGAAGAGCTGCAGGAGTTCCTCAACACTAAGCAATTCCTTAACTTTTTGCCGGCCAAGGTGGAAACGCTGATATTCGACCACCGCGGCAACAAGTGCGATATGGACCTGCAGGTGTCGCTGAGCGGCAACTTCTTCCTCAGCCAGCCTACGGGCCCTGCGGGCACTATTGCGTCGGAGAACCCGACCCTCGAGGACCTTGAAAAGTACGAGCTGACGTTTTACCGGCGCAATTTGTTCCAGGTGCTGGCGACGATCTCCAACTCGCACAATGCCGTTTACGCGGCGAACAACAATGACGCGTCGCTGCGGTCGCGCATTCTGTCCTTGTCGATGGCAGTCACGGTCGATGGTAATGATGAGAAGAAGCCCAAGATCCTGTTGTACTGCCCGCCCAAGTCGGTCATGGCAGAGCGCAAAGTGGAGCAGGAGCCGGCGATCAAGCCAGTGCACCCGCGGTCGAACATGTACTCGGAGGTCATTGACTGGAAGCGGCTGCAGTTCCGAACGGCCACCGCGCACAATGGGCGAAAGAAGCTGCAGAACTACTTTACGATCAACGTGTCTGTCTACGCCGAGCTCGAGAACGCGCAGCGGGTGCGAGTGCTGACTGCAAACAGCTGGCCCATTGTCGTGCGAGGGCGCAACCCGCAGTTTTATTCGAAACGGGACAACATTATGCTTTCGGATGGCAACCCGGCCGCCCGCATGGCGCAGTCTGCCTCGGGGAGCTCCAAGATGATGCTGGACTCGCCGTCCTTCACGGCGTCTTCGGCATCTCCTGCTCCTGCGGCGGCGTCGACAATCAACGGCAACCGGTCCTTATCGGCGTCTAATGCCGAGGGCAAGCGGTCTGCGTCGTCCCACGCCGTGGTGGCGCCGTTCAGCGTTACGGACCTTTCTGTGCCGGACCGCCAGAACCAGCACGACAACTCGGGATGGGACCAGCCCAGTACGAGCCTGGACTACATGGACCGCGGGTACGACTCGCCGTTCGCGCAGTCGCCCTCGTCTAACGAAAACGCACGGGAGCATCACATGATGGTCTCCCACTCTCAGCACGACCAACTTATTAACAGGCATCGCGGCCAGGAGTCCAAGTCGTCGCCGGAAACAAACCAGCCGGCGACTAAAGTGAAGAAAGGGTCCGATGATACTAACCAATCCGATGAGCCGCGCTCTTTGCGCCAGATGATTCACGACAATGAAGACACTGAGGACAGCTCCATGTTTAATGTCAAGACCAACGAAATGGATTATGAATACTTCCCCATGCCTCTCAACTACTGGCTGCCTCCTGTGGAGGTGGTGTACCGGCCCCACGCCATCCACCACCCTCTCAAGTTCCCTCAGGGCAAAACGAAGAGGCTTGCTGACAGCTCGAAGCGATACTTCACTTCGATTGAGTGAGCAAAACAATTTTTTTTTATTTCTCCTGTACAACTAGTCTAGTTTATTTATTTCATTGCTTACCGCACGTTTTTTGAGAGCCCGGTGACTCTATAATAGGAGATCCTGCGGCTTGCCCGAGTGGAACAAGCCGCACAAGCCGCACCACCAATGGGACATTATCACGTGATCACAAGTAATCAAAAAAGACCAGACATTTGGTTGACTAAGTTCGAGGCGGAGAGAGAGAGTCCTGGCTGGCTGATATCCCACAAGCTATGGGATTCATCGGGGGCGGGAAACAGCCTCGCAAGCGACGCGCCACTGAAGCCGGCAACAGTTTTGTCGTCAAGAAACCCAGGCCGGACCACATCAACGCTGATAAAAGTGGTATAAGTGTGTCATGCCACACCAGACAGGCGCTCACTCTAGAGCACCTGCCTAACGAGATTCTGCATCCAATATTTGTGTACTCAGGGAACTTTGAGCTTCCCATGGCGTCAAGGGGGCTAAACATGAAGCTTTCCGGCAGCCCGGTGCTGAAATACGAGATGATCCGGCGATACACCACTGGTGGCTCCAAGATACCCGCATCGATATGCACTCGGCGGTTTGTAACCAAGAATCTCCTTACCTTACTGGGGATACAGGGGTTTGTAGACAAGTACGACTCGGATTCCCCCAAGATTCCACGGCGGCTAGAGCGAGGCGAGCTCAACGAGCGCAAGCAAGAGTTAATCGCCTATATGCTTGACTGCGGCTGCATAGCTGGAGATGGACCAAAGCTGGTCTATTCAGCGCTGATACAAGGGCTCAAGTTCTTTGTAAAGACATTGGTGGACAAGGGAGTAATTATCAACCATGAGGTATTGGAGTATGCTGTGGTCAATGACCTTGATTTGCTCAATTACTTTGTCAAGTGCGGTCGTCTAGAGACTGCAATTGGCGATGATGTTGTATTTTGGAAGTTTCTTATCAGCACAGAGAACCTAGGGGTTATAAATATGCTGCGGTGTAATGGCATATCCCCTCCTTATTCTGCGCTTAACTTTTAGACAAACTATTTATTCGCATTTGCCAACAGTATTTATTTATTCGCATATCAGCATTTAATACTCCTGAGATCGGTTAACAGCTGATACCGTGGTCGTTGTTCTCTTAACGAAACGATAAAGAATTGTATTCCAATAAACTCCTGGGATTCAAAATGATTAATAATGACCGGCAACGTCGTCATCAGCAGCTCTCAGAACATTGCCAAGGTTGAACAAAAAAAAAGGATAAAAGAATACTACTGGGACTCTACTGGTTAATAATTAATAGCTGGCAACGCCGGTGTACTCTGGGGTATTAAAGGCTGCTTGGGTCAGCTGGGCCACAGAAACGCCCGGAGTATTGAGCTCAGCAAACCATGGATGCTGGAGCGCCTGCCGAGCGGTAATTCTGTTCTCTGGCCGCATCTGCAGCAACAACACCAACAACTCCAAAGCCATTGGCTCAATCTGAGGCACAATAGCCCTCAAGTCTTGCGGAGCATAGATCGGGAATTTGTGGTGGAAGTTCGGCAGGCTCGAAACCCCCGGCCACGTCTGCTCGTTCGGGGTCCCCATCACATTAAAGATCTTCAGCAGCTGGTCCTCGTTCGAAGTCCCCGGGAACAGTGGTCTCCCCGTGAACATCTCCGCAAGAATGCACCCCGCAGACCAAATATCAATAGAGGTCGAATAAGTCCGCGAGCCAAGCAGCACATCAGGTGCCCGGTACCAAAGCGTCACTACCTCGTTGGAAAACGTGTTAACAGGGATACCAAATGCCCGCGCCAGACCAAAGTCCGCCAGCTTCAGCTGGCCCTTATTGTTAATAAGCAAGTTCTGCGGCTTGAGGTCTCGATGAAGCACCCGGTTATCATGGCAGAACATAATACCGCACAGCAGCTGGTACATGAACAGCTTGACCTGACGCGGCGGAAGTGCGCCCTTGTTGGCGCCTTTCTGGCCGTTCGTTTCCATGTACTTCTTGAGATCCTTGTCCATGAACTCAAACACAAGATTGAGCTTGTTTTCGGTATGAATGACATCGTACAGAGTGACAATGTTCTCATGTTTGAGCTCCTTCATGAGCGAAATCTCTCGGATCGCCGTGGACGGCGTGCCCTCGTCGCTGTCGAGGTTGATCTCCTTCAATGCAACAAGCTGGCCCGTCGTCCTGTTCCGTCCTTTATACACAGTGGCATACGTTCCCTCGCCCAGCTTCTCCAGCCTAATGCGGTTAGTCCCCGCTTCCGGGCACTGAATCTTTCACACTTACTGTTGGAATCTAAAGGTATGGTTAGTACTCTTCTCAAATACCAAAGGGGTACTTACTGCGACGAAGTACTGCTCATCTCTCTCGTTTACTCCCGTAAGGTCTGCGATCGAAGTTAGTCCACGGTCGCGTGGAATGTATGATGGGTTGACGCATTTTGACGTACCCCGAGCACGTGACTATAAATCACGTGGAAAAGTAAAATCTGAGCCGTATGTTGTGCGGCTCGGATTTAAGTTAAGTGGTTAAGTGAAAAATCAACTAAACCTCTACCGCGGGTTGGAAAGAACGGCGTATCAAACGACGAAGAGATAGAGAAGACTATGCCCGCAAGAGCGACTGCTTCGCCGTTATTTGAATGTAAGGATATCCGTGCGGAGGAGAGCATACTCGGCGGCAAATGGGAGGCCGTTTATTCCTGCGCTACCGAGTGTTCTGGTGAGCACTTCCGCAAGGCCATGATGAACATTATTAGACAGCCAAACGTAAACTCGACTGTTATTATGCGGGCTGACATCCTCAAGGAGGACGTATATCCCCGGGACGGTAGTGGAATGCAGTGCCTTATCCCTGACGGCGCGGAGGTGCCTGGAATAGACCCGGAGACGATGCCGTTGACTGTAAATCCAGATGATACTGCTCCCCGAAGGGTGGAAATGGGATCTCTTGGGAAGCACTTGGACGTGAGCTTTGTGCGGCGTATTGTGCCGCGGAACCCACGCCGGGATGCAGTGACGAACCAGACCTGCCTCGTTTACAGCGGCGAGGATGGAGATGATACTTGCATTGTCGTATATATTACGCACATTGATTCCATCGATCAGTGTCCGTACTATCTTCCTCCAGCCAAGGGTGTTGCCATTGTGTACCACAAGAATGAGCTTTCCGTTCACTATCTACTATTTGAAGAGTTGCACGAGGAGCAATTAACTGTAAAGGAACGAGATAGCACCGAGCGAGGGCTGAGAATTGCATACAGACTGCTCCAGACGTCACACAAGCATTCCAAGGGCGTGATGGAAGGGTATAAAAAACGGGTTAATCATGACGTTGTAGTGAACAAGGTCGGGTTCCAAGATACTTATATTTTGCTCAAGCAAAAGTATGCAAAGACTCTGGTGGCCAATTGGGCTGAGAGCACCGACCCCAACAAGCATGTTTTTGAGGATCTGTCCATTGCAGCATTCCTTATCCAGCTGTGGAAGCAGACATATGACAGTAAAGACAGCTTTGAGTTCTTGGATCTCGGATGTGGTAATGGTTTGTTGGTGCACATCTTGCTTCAGGAAGGGTATAAAGGGTATGGCATTGACGTCCGAGCACGGAAATCGTGGGCAACGTATGGAGAAGAGACTGCTAAGCAGCTTAAAGAGCAGGCGGTGATCCCAAAGTCAATCCTCGACTCCGCCAGGCCAGAACACCAAGCATTGTTCTCTGATCCCTTTGTCAATTTGTTGGATGATGAAGAGATGCCAAAGAATACGTTCCTTATCGGGAACCATTCTGATGAGCTAACAGTATGGATTCCTCTGTTCAACCGACCATTTATGGTAATCCCATGTTGCTCACATGCCTTGAGTGGCTCGAGATACAGATACCCGGCAAAGTCACCAGAAAACAAGTCTGGCTATGCGGCATTGGTCGACCATGTAGAATATATTGCTGAGAAAGTTGGCTGGAAGGTGGAAAAGGAACGTCTTCGGATCCCGAGTACTCGGAATGCAGCGATTATTGGCCGCGAGAAGCTGCACAATAACGTTTCTATTGCCCAGGCTATCGCCGATGAAGGCGGGGCAGAAGGGTGGATCAAGAACACTATGGCCCTACGAAGCAAAAAGCCTAGAGACCACTGATATAGTAGCAATCCATAGATATTTATTTTTTGTTTTCCATACAGCAGCGTTCAATATTTCATCTACAAACCATTATTTTCACATTGCTACAATTATGTCTGCGTTCGTTCGACGAGAATTTAGGAATCAAGTTAATATATTACAAGTTTTACTTCTTTGCTCGCTTAGCCTTCCGCTTGTTGGCAATGATCTTCTTGACTCTCTCCTTTTCCGAGTCAACCTTTTGCTTCTTTTCAGCTCGCTTCTTCTCGTCTTCCTCCTTTTTCTGCTGTTCCTCCGCTTCCCTCTTTCGCTTAACACTCTGTCTGAATTTAGACTCCTTCTCCAGTCGACGTTTGACGACCTGCGCATTCTCAATTGCAAATTCAACAATGAGCCGTCGTCCAGTGGCATCCTTCTCAATATGCTTAGCCTCTTCTTCGTCCAATCCAACTGCAATCTCATCCCGAGTGACTAGGTGTGCATTAAGCCACCGCAGGCCCATCAGCGCAGTTCGATGATCTCGGTATTCAATGAAACCGTAACCCCGACTTCGGCCAATATCGCCCGACTGCTTCTGCTCCCGGACAACCTTGGCCTGCTTGACGACACCGTGCTTGGACTTGGGCTTGTCAAAGTCCTGGGCTGCCTTTTTGGATCGCAGCACTTCCTCCTTGGTCAGCGGCTGACGCTTTTCCTCCTTAACTTCCTTGGCGAATTCAACAACTGCCTTTCGAGCCAACTGCTTGAACGCCTTGGCATTCATGGAACGTGGAATGTTTCGGACTGCCAAACGAGTCAAACTCAGATGCAGACTCGGGTTAGCTTCAATCTGCTTCTTTCTCATTTTGTACGAGGTCTCTCGCATGTCCTTTTCAGCAGCAGACATATTAGCGCCGAGTTTCGAGTCGGGACTGATTCGTCCCTCGTTGAGCAGGAAAAGATTTCGCTTGTCCCTCTTTTCTGGCTCCTTACCTAGTAGCGCAGCTCGCTGCTTGGCACTCGAGTCAGCAAGCTTATTGGCAGTCTCTCGCTCCACAGCCTTTGCAATAGACAGAATTCTTCCCTCAAAAACATACCGAGGGTCGACATCATCAGCAATGAGCACAGAAGAACCAGTCTGAGCATTGGATGGAGCGCCTGCTACGCATGCGTCACGATCTTCTTCCCTGTAGAAGGCAACGAACGCGGTGCCCTTGGGCTGATTGAGAGTTTTGTCCATAACCGGAAGGGCATAACGAACTCCACCAAATTGCTTGAAATGCTCTTTCAGAGTATCTTCTGTGGCGTCGTATGGAATATTTCGAACGAAAATGGTGTGGTTATTCGATGCAGGTCGATATCGAGGCTTGTCTTCCTCGTCGTCTTCATCCTCATCATCCTCATCATCTTCATCCTCATCTTCGTCTTCATCTTCATCTTCATCCTCGTCTTCCTCTTCATCGTCTTCTTCATCTTCATCGACATCCATCGACTCTTCGTCTTCGTCTGACTCTTCCTCTTCACTCTCACTCTCTTCTTCGTCGCCCTGAGAATTCTTATTCAACCACTTTTCCTTCTCAATTGCAAAATCAACAGCAACTGGCCGCCCAGCAATCTTCAGCTCCTTCGATCCCTCGATAGCTTTGACAGCATGCGCCCTCTTTCTCATCGTAACAAATGCAAAACCAGCCATCTTCCCGCCTGGCTTTCGTGGAATAATCGCATCAACAACCTTACCATACTTGGAAAAGATTTTTTCCAATTCTGACGGATTTCGCACACTCCATGGCAGGTTTCGGATAATGAGTCTTGGTCGTCGCTTCTCTACCTTCTGCTCCTCCTTTGGCTCTTCTTCCTTGGCGCCTCGGGCCCGTGGCTTGGCAAACTCAATTTTGAGCTTTCGAGATTTGAACTGGGCCTTCTTCGCCTTGTCCAATGCCTGCTCAGCGTCATCTGCATCGCCAAAGCTGACAAAACCAAATCCTTTGCACTCGTTCGTCCCTGGATGAGTGACAACAACGGCATGCTTGACTGGAGCAAACTCGGAGAAGAAGTCAGCCAACTCCTGGTTAGTAGCATCGCTTGGAAGGCTCTGAACAAAGAGCTCTTTCCGGGTAACCGATTCACTCATTTTATCTTGTCGGTTATCGCTTTCTTTGATCTCAGATTTCCAAATTTTTCGGTTTTATCAAATATTTTTTGCCGGGCCGGCAAGTGTCTCAGATTAGAAACGGTGCGGCTGGGCTTCTAATTTCTGGAGAAACGGCATAGTTCGATGAATAGGTTGCAAATAAACACCTCGAGTTTATTTAGTGGCTCATATATATAGTATATGTCTTTGTAAAATAAGGTCATGGTGCTTATATTTTGTGGAACACTAATGGACACTTGTGACCAACTGGATGGGTAGTGTACTTGTCGGCAATGATCATTTCTTCGTCGCTGAATCCAGGAGCAATGGAAGTGGTATAGAGCCTGTAAATCGAAGCAGTGATAAGTTTAATCTCCTGAAGAGCAAGGTTAAGGCCAATGCACATACGGACGCCAGCTCCAAATGCCATAAAGCTCTTGTTCATTATTCTCAGCTGCTCTGGGGAAGATTCAAACCATCGTTCGGGTTTAAAGGCATAGGGATCTGGGAAGACTCGCGGGTCCCGATGCATTGTGTAGGGCTGCATAGAGACAATTGTGCCCCCAGGGATAGTAAAGCCCAGTGAATGCACAGGCATGCCGGCTGGAGGCACAATTCGAGGCTCTGCGCCAGGAATTGCCGAGTACAATCGAAGCGTCTCCATAACAACGCCGTTAAGATATGGCAAGCTATCAACGACTTTATAAGGCAATGTTTCATGCTCCGAGTTGGGAGGCCCAAAGACTTCAGTCAACTCTTCTTGAAGAGCGTGCTGGATTTCTGGGAACAGGGACAAATGGTAAGTCAGATACGAAAGAGTGACCCCAGTAGTTTCATGCCCAGCAGCAGTATGGTCCTGAACTTCGGCAGCAGCATGGAGGCCGGTGATCCCTGACGTGTCAAGCTGCTCAAGCACTGAGCCTGATTGCAATGGCTCAGAGAGACGGGCCAAAGTTCGAGCCTTTGTCCACGCGGCGGTAGTAGTAACGGCAAATTTTGTCTCTTTATCCAGAGCCCAGCTATAAAAACGAGGCATAAGGGTCGTCCAGAACCACATGGCCGACTGTAGACGGTAGTGAACAATCATTGACCAATTTCGAGTCTCAAGGTAATTGGTGCCTTTACCTTCGCCCAGCAAGAAAGATGTAACCGTGTCCATTGCGAGAGCATGGAAAATGTTGTACACATCTACTACATCGTCCTTGGATAGATCACGCTCTTTACCAATACAGTCAATGGCATTGGAAATCCGCTTCTGGGTCATTGCCTCTACCGTAGGAGAGCACACTGTAGACTTGGAGTAGGCCTGTGTCATTACCCGGCGTCGTTTAATGTGCCGGTCCTTGGCGAGACTCGCAAACATATTAATTGACCCATATGCACCAAATTGGGCATAAAATGTAGATTTATCATAGTTTCCCACATAAATCGTTTTGATAAAACTTGGATCCGAGACGGAAACTTCATTCGGCGACAGCCGGACTACTGGACCATACTTCCGGTGCAGGTCATCCACGAGTCTAGTCCGCTGCTCACTCCACGTTTTGTACAGAATCCAAGCAGATGAGAACTGGGCAATCCATGGTCCAGGGACATGCTTTAATTTGCCAAAGAAGAGGGGGTATAGAATAAAGTAAGAAACTAAAATCGTCACAGCCAAAGTGACTGGATAATTGAAGCTTGATCCAAGAATATCAAGCAGCATTACGGGTATCCAAGGTTTTGAAATTCCAAAATCTAAACCTGCGTCATATATATATGGTCAAAAAATCGAAGCTAACTAGTCGTTATCGGAGAGCGAGCCTTATCTGCATTTACCTCTTAATTAGTCACAAACCAATGACAAAACAGTAACTAGTGATTAAAACCTCGTTTCTGCGATAATACAAGCCACCGAACTCGTATAACCAGCAAATACTCCGTTAATAAAGGGCCGCTACATATCGAAAATACCCCAGTTTTATATATGCCCCTCTCTTGCCCAAGGTGGGGATTCGCATCGGCGGGATTGAGTCCCGACTCCCATCCGCTAATGTTATCTGTCGGCTCCAGTTAACATAAGAGGAAGGACATTTGTCAATGGGCTATCAGTGAAAAATCGACCTATTAGAGGATAGTAATGCCAATAGAAGATCTCATTTTGCCCCACACGTTTATTCATGCGGAATTATCTGCCCGTTCTGCGGCGCAGCTGAAAAAGTTTACGAGTCAGGAAATTTTCGATATTGCTTCATCTTGGCTCGACAAGCCGGACGCATGTCCCTCTTACTCCGAAGTGCCAGTCGAAACTTTGAAGGAAAAGTTGGAGGAAATTGTGGATTCTAAACAGTCGCGAATTCAATTCCTACTGAATTCTATTTGGTCTCGAGGACTCAACCTCTATCAGGTAGCAGACATTGATACTCGACTGATACTCAAGGAGAAACTTGTGACCTCATGGGTCCATCTCACATTTCAGCTCGGATCCGGCGAATTATATGTGCCTACCATTGAACCTGATATGCTTGTCAAGGGGCTAGAACGTGCCATGTACCCTATGATCCTGGGACACGTATTTGTTACCGCGAGCTCTGATATGGATCTGGTCTTCATCAGATTTCAAACGTTCAATCCGCAGCCTAAGAAGGATGGGCCGTTAGTCCCTCACAAGCCATTATATGTTGCACTTCCTGTATCTTCTCCACACGTATTCATGAGTTCAAATGACCCTGCATTACTCAAGGCAGCGAAATTAGCATTGCGTACGGTTGCGATGACTCCTGGTAAACCAGTCTTGCTAACAACTAACTCAGAGATACCTTTCAAGTCTTTGGGGAGTTTCGCGGTGCTGAAAGGTGCGTCGAGACACGCGTCTGCACTGGGCAAATGGGCTAATTACGCCAATGGCAGGTATGATGCTTCTCCATTGACGTCAGTTTCAACGCCTATTGAAAAAATGCGGGAAAAAATAAATCCGGCTCCATCTACTTCGGTACCGTCAGCTCCAGATCCTGATTTGCTAAGAGCTATTAGTGTGTCAGGGAAGAAAATAACAGGCAATGCGCACAATGCACCATTTACTCCAGCTAACGAGCGCCAAAACATGGCTAATATCAAGTTCCATGGACAGACTGATCATATGGCCAAAATCAACCGCACCCCTGTGTCAGTATTCCAGGCAAAGATCAATGAACCAATCGAAAACTCTTCCAGAGCTCCTTTGGTTACTATAGAATTTGAAGGGTCGGATGTTTTTGGTGGCCTCTACGAACTTGCAGCTAATGAAGAGGATATAGTGGACGTCAATCGCATTCCTAGTTGGTTGACGGGCGAAAATTGCAACGCAACCTCAGGCAGGGTCCGAAATGGTAAATTTGAGCCTCTTTAGTGTTTATTTATTTATTTATTCTCTACAACAGAAGAGTTAATACTATTGCGCGCAGAACAATTAAAGGTGTCATCTATTAAATATCGTTAGCATACAAGAACGCCATATCTGGCTTCGTTATTTCAATGTAGACAGCATAGTGTCAATTTCTGATTGAATTGTTGGGGTTGTGGTTTCACGCAGAGAGTGAAGTAGTCCTGAATCTTTACCTTTGAGTGCCTCATGGGCAGCTTGACGGATATCTCCAACTGTGACATACATTTCCACCCGCTTAGTATACGGTAGGTTATTGCAATGGGGAATATATCGGGCAGCCTGTTGCTTGCTTCCAGCTTGGAGTGTTTGGTAATAGAATGGCTCATATCCAATTGGCGATTTCTTTGAAGTGGCAAACTTATACAGAGCATCCCAATCTCTTCGGGATACTAGTGCCTTGAGACGGAGCCACCAGAATCGCTTATCAGGCACTTTGAACTCTTCCTTGACCTTCGTTGCTCGGGGGACCTGAGCCATGCGCAGAAGGGCCTCGATGGTTGCTGAAAGAGAAAGACCAACAAATGGATGCTCATAGTCTCTTTCAAGTCGCTCTTGAAGTATCAGGAGTTTCATATGCTCGTCAACCGCCTTCGCTTCAAATGCGCGGGACTTGACTTCTCCAAAAAGATGCTTTGACTCTTCAAGGAGATCAATCTTATGGCCCTCGCTGACCTCTGCAAGCGCCTCCTTGTATTTAAGTTGGGCACTATCACTGCGGCGATCGTCTTGGTAGTAGAAATTCTCCAGAAGTGTTTCATCATCGCAGATCAACTCAAAGCACTTGGACGCCATAGGGGAGCCGTTAATCATTTTAAAGAATCGTGCTAGAGGGAGTGACTTCTGCAGGGATGATAGGATATACGCAAGAAGGTTCATATTGTAAGATTTGACAGCGGCTTCGAGGGCAAGCTCTTCTTCCTTCATGTCGAGAAGCAACGGGACCTGCTTCTCGGGACGCGGCTCGTAGGCGATCAAAGTTACGGCTAGCTGCAAACGACCCTCATTGTACGCAGTTCGGGCGATTTCCTCGTACGAGATACCAGAAATTGGTTTCAGCTTATCAGTTATCTCCTTGCATACTCGGTCATCGTCCTCTGTACTAAGCCGGATCTTTGCGCTGGCCCAATGGACATATACTTTCTCCGTAGGCAATTTAAGTAATTCACAGCATTTCAATGCCAGCTGGTGCATGTTCCTCATCAACAAACGATCAATGAGTTTTGCAGGGCCCAATTCCTTCAGCTGGACATGGTCTAACAGCATGCCGACTTCAATCCGTCGTACATTGTTGAGGACACGGAGGCGATCGCACATTTGGACAAATGGATCGCTGTCGTAAGGCACCTGGATTGCCGCCTTACCAAAAGACGCAGCTTTGAGCAGCTTTTTCTGCCAGTATGGCTCAAATTCGTATCCGGCAGCGGCAATACAGGTATCCACAGCTTCTTCCAGACGGTCTGCAATAATCAACAGATTCTCATCTGCCTTCGGGGACTTTCTATCCAATTGATCCACACAGTCCCTGAGAATTGCAGCCGGCGAAGTCGATCCCAGGCGGAATATATCTACCACCATATCTGGTACGCGACTAATCAAATCATGCTTTTCGTTGGTTAGAACTCTCACGCCATTGAACTCGGCAAACGCCTTGACACTCTTATCAAACAACACAGGTAGTGAATGACCGTTAGGTCCGACCAAAGTGATTTCGTCGTCCCTCACAAGGCCCACTGCATCATTTCCGCACCACACGAGCTCACCGCTACTACCCCCCGCAGAAAATGTGGAGATTGCTTTCGATGCGTCGCCAAGTCCTACTACAGTCAGGGCTCCTGATTTTGCCAAAAACGCAGCCAGTTGTCCGTTTGGACTCACACAAATGTCTTCAATGACTCCTTCTAGAGGGAACTCGGGCCTGCTGCGACACTGGCTCGATTCAATGCTAAAGATCCCGTCCGCAGTTGCCGCGAGCAGCTCAAAATGCTGACTGATATTGTCCTCTTGGGGCACAATGGCCCATCCATGGACTTTCCTGTCTACCCCTTCAGATGGAAAATCTGCCAGCACTTTAGCATTGGGCTCCTTATAGTTGCTCAGAGACACAAAGCGATTGTTTGCCAGCAACGCAACAAACCCTGTACGCCAGAATCGACATGATACTACGCCATTGATTTCTGCTGCTCTTCCCAGAGACAGCTGGAAGAAATTGCCTCCAAAATCATAATACACCCTAACATTTCCACTTTCCGACACGACGACAAGTTGCTCCAATTCGTTCCAACCAAGACCACGAATTCGACCATTATCCCACGGAATAGTGTGCTGCAGTACCCCGGCACCATTGTAGATGTAGATCTTGGTCTGCCGTGACTCAGCACCCCTATACTGTCCCACAATGCTAGGATCCCGGTACAGCGCAATGGCCCCTCCACAGAAGGCTGAGGCGACAATGTACCCAGATATATCGTCAATGTCCCATAGCATGGAGTATCCTTCGAAGGTCCGATAGAAGCTGTCGTGGAGCTTGTCCCACGACAGCGCCGGGTTCGGGGGCATCTCTAATGCTCTATTAATGTACTAGATAGTGCTGCTGTGAGCCTAAAGAGATGGTGAACCCCTTCGATTTGGGGTTACGCGATGGAGAGCTCCCAACGCTTGCGCAAGCTAAAAACAGCACTTAAGTTTAGTTTAAGCCGCAAAAATTGCGGCTTTTTCTGTTATACGGGAAGATTATTATGATCATAGGAGTTAATAAAACCGAAGAGAATACGCTGATGGGTACGTAGGTAGATGTCTCGAGGAACGAGCCTGCTACGTTCAATTGAGGGTGCTTGCCAGGCATTATTGAACGCAATGTCCCAAATACGGATAGATTTGACCTATACTCTTTAGTGATCTTGGTACGATAAGGTGGATCCAAAAGATGGCAGAGATACGTAAATTGGACTACGTTACGCTGATCTCTGCGGATGGATTTGAGTTCGTCATTCCACGACAGGCGGCTTTAGTATCAAGCACCCTCAGTGCAATGGTCGAGTCGCCACATTTCAAAGAGGGCCAAAAGGGCCGGATAGAACTGCACGAGATATCGGGGATTGTTTTGGAGAAAGTTTGCGAGTACCTATGTTATAATTGGAAGTACAAGGATGAGGTGGATGTTGCCGATTTTGATATCCCGCCTGAGATGGCTCTGGAGCTTTTGGTCGCCGCCGATTTCCTAGATACGTGATTTACGAGCTACCTTTCCGGGCGTGTAGCGAAGGCTAATCTAATGTGGAGGAATGGGTGTCTTTAGATAGTGGTATTCTGTAAAATGGAGTGTTATGTCATGAATTAATGATATATATTTGATGCGTTTTGGTGCTGTCAGGAAACGTTACTTCCAAGTGTTTGATAAATATGCTGATATATACCTTGTTATTTCAATAAATACTAATAAATATATAATGGGTCTAGAAGAAGATCTCCTTGGCGTTATTGTATGTGCTCTCCATGGGACAATACGGGCATTTGAAGCTACTGTTGTTGCTAGACTTGCAAATTGACTGCAGACTTTCCTTCCCTAGCACATGCCCACACGGTAACAACATGGGTGGGTTTCGCGGTGTAGTCTGCTCTTTTGACACTGGACAGACAAAGATCGAATGATAGCGGTAAGAATCAGGGAGTTCGAGTTCTACAGGGAGTTCTCCTTGAGAGGTCCACTCTGCATGCCTCTGCTTAAATACAGTCTTTGCCTTAATCATACCTGGCATAGCAATGGTACCAGCTTTAAAAGCAATAAGCAGCGGTGGCTCCGGAGGGAGTCCCAGGGTGGCACAGAACTCTGCGCTAAACAGATTCATAACCTCCTCGTGTCGTGGCGCAGAGAACAACTCAGAATAAGGCGAATTGGCAATATCGTCCGCATAGAGGACACCAGTCATGAGTCCACACACTTCGCTAAAGTACCTGTTTCCAAATATCGTCAGATTCTTTTGTGCATAACTCAGGGCCTTTGACTGGTCCTTTTGTTTCAACAGGTATTCCATAAACTGGAGCTTATGCAGTGAGTACTCCAGGCCACTTCCCTTGGCCAACAACTGGTTTCTACGTTCCATAGCCCACTCAATGGCCGGCCCGAGATCGCCGTTCTTAATATGGTTCAATATCGAATGCAGGTATCCAAACTGTTCCACCATTTCCTCGTCCAATTCCACTCCAGATTCTTCACAGAGCTTCCTTGCTACAGCAAAGTCTCCATTTCGTACCAAATGCATAACCAAAGCCTTATTGAGCGTTTCATCTGACTTGAGCTGGCTCACTTCAGCAAGCACGTCTTCATCTTCGTTTTCGTCCTGATCGTTGCCCTTGTCTACCTTGGCCCATTTGTCCAGCGCCTTGGAAAATTTAGAAAGGGCATTGCGTGCATCTTTTTGCTTTAGCGCGTTTTCTGTCTGGTACGCATGGATGCTTTCCTCCAGGCGTTCTACAATGTCTCCAGTGTTACTCTTCGCCACTGCTTCGCTACGCGCAGCTTCCAAAGCCTTGATAAGCCCATCGATCTGCCCCACCCAGTCGTCAAAGCGGCTCTGGGACTGAACTTTCCCCAGCTCTTTATCTATCAAGTCCATGTCGTTGTTAAGTGAGAGAAGTGCGCATTATTCCCCAGATAATAAAGTGTGTATCAGCCGGACATGCATTAATTTGCCACACATAGCGGCTTCCCTCGTGTGGGTGGTTGTAAACTGCGACGCCATGATTTCCCCTACCGTACACCTCAATGAGCTGCTGATACAAGGACATACACCATGCATACTCAGTCGTCAAACACAGTTTTTTCCGCTTATCTTCACAGGCACGTCAGAGCCGTTGTGGTGTTTACAGGGGGCCAAATGGTGATGATATAACGAGTTGTCAGCCGCACATGTGGTGCATAAGCCCAACTGTGCCGTCACCTCCGCTTTAGCCAACCTATTCATGCAATAAGAGAAGATGGTGTCCCCAATGATAGTCCCCCATATGAAAGGGATGGTCGAGAGCGACTGGACCCGACCTCTACATAATTACATTGCCAGCGTTTACGGCCCCGGAGACCACTTCTCTGAAGAGATTGCGGCCCTGAACAGACTGCGGCAGGATGTCCGGGGCGCTGCCATGGACGGCGTTGGGCGTGACTTGATATACCGCTACTACGGCCAATTGGAACTGCTGGATCTCCGAGTCCCCGTTGGAGAAGGCGGGTGTCGCATGTCATTCACGTGGCATGACTCGTTCAGCCATGAGAGCTCTACACAGTACTCATTGGCATTTGAGAAGGCTAGCTTGTTGTTCAACCTTGCCACAGTCAACTCCAAGATTGCTGTCGATTCTGATGATATCAGAGTCGGATACAACCGATTCCAGGACGCTGCAGGCATTTACCAGTATATTCTGGAGAACTTCTTGCATGCTCCAAGCGTAGACTTGTCCCAGGATACGGTTAAGTCACTTTCAAAGCTCATGTTGGCCCAGGCTCAGGAGGTTTTCTTGGAAAAATTGGTACAGGGAAATGGCAAACCGTCAATGATGTCAAAAATTGCCAAAGGTGCTGCCAATTTCTACAAGACAGCTGGCGAGAGCCTTCAAGCGGTATACAACGACAAATCGTGGGGCGAAAAGTACTGGTATCAGTACACGCTTGCCAAAGCCAAATATTTTGTAGCCTTGGCTGCTGAGTTCCACTCGGACCACCTGGACGCGACAGGAAAGCACGGCGAGGCAATTGCGTATTTGACCAATGCTAGCTCTGCTTTGCAGGAATTGGCGAGATCATCTATTCCGCAAATCTACAGCGACTTTATTGACATTGTTAAGTCTAGAACCGAAAGTGTTAAGATCAAGCTCGCTGCGTTGGAAAAGGACAATGATTTTATTTACCACGACCATGTTCCACCTGCCGCAACCTTGTCCGAGATCACGGGTCTCGAGGCAGCCAAGCCAACTCCGCTGAACCAGCTATACCAGAAGGACATGTCCCAGGTCATTGGCCGGGACATCTTTGAGAACCTTATTCCGCTGTCTGTGCACGAAAAGAGTAGCATGTACTCGGAAGAGAAAGCAAACCTGCTGAGAAAGGAGGGTGAGAAGGTAGAGGTGGCAGATGAAGAGCTATCTTCAGCATTGGAGTTTTTGGATCTGCCTGGTTCTCTTTCTTTGGTCAAGGGCGGTTCCGGTGATCAACAGCAGGCGCTCGACGAGAGCATCCCCGGCATTGTCAACGGATGGGCAGCTGAAGTACTGAGCAAGAGTGACCAATCTATGCAGACATTGGAATCATCTCGTGGCTCAGTGTACTCCAAGCTCAAAGATGCAGAGCGCATGTTACAGGAAGAAGAGAAAGATTACAGCGAGAAGAAGCAGAGATTCGGATCTAGACTTGACCAAGCTTCCGCAGTCTCTCTTACTTCTGGTATTTCCAGCGATATCCAAAGCGTCAAGTCGAAGCTGGGCACGGGTGCTAACTCTGATGAAAAGATCAATAGTATGCTCTCCCAGCACCGGAGCGATATTGATGCTCTTGCTCGTGGCCCTGATAATAGCCAATTGGTGGCAATGTTCAAGCAGATCTCCCAGCCACAGCAGTCGGCGGGCCAGCAAATGAACTTGCTCGAATTGGACACGTACGAAGACGAGGGGGTAAAGGAGTGGATCGAAGAGAGCGAAGAGCTACTCACTAAGCTCAACAAGATATCTAAAGAGCGCAAAACAATATTCATTGAATTTAAGGAGAAGGTCCATAAAGACGATATATCGTCTCTACTCATTCTCAATGGCAAAGTGCCCAATATCGAGGAACAACTGTTTAAAACCGAGCTGGAAAAGTTCACGCCTTACCAGGCTCGTATTGACGCGACGATCCATCATCAGAATCAATTGCTTAAGACGTTGACTGCTACATGGAAGAAGGTACTCTCCAATAACAGCGTCAAACAGAAGACTTCAAATCGAGAAAGCCACGTTGCTCAGCGAAATTCTCTGATTGAGCGTCTGAAGAGCGCTTATGAGACGTGGAAGGAGTCACAGGAAGGTATCGCTGTTGGTAAGAGGTTCTACGCAGACTTGGATACCACAGCTACTCGGATTTTGAATAACGCTACTGAACTGGTCCGAAACCGCCAGGAAGAGCGAAATAAGTTGATCCAGGAACTCTCTTCGGGGAACAATTCACAGGAGGCTCTCCGCCAGCAATTGTACGATTTGTCACTTTCCACGCCGTCGCCTCCACCACCACCTCCTCCACCTCCACCTCAGCAATACCAGCACCAGCACCAGCAGTACCAACAAGCTCAAACGTTGCCGCCCATGTCTCCCCAGCAACACCAGCAGTATCAGTCGCCTCCTCCACAGCTTTACCAACAACAACAACAGCCACCACAACAACAATTCCCACCGGGATGGGGAAATCCACCACCGGTTCCTGCCAAGCCAGCCGGATTCTCCTACCAGCAGCCGACTGCTCCTCCGACCTCGCATGGTCAAAGTGGGCCATATTCACAGCCATCTGTTTACGATTCATCGTTGTATGGTCCTGCACAAGGTGTGCCGTACAAGCCTCAGTATAGCTACCAACCACAGTCTGGGGGAAGCAATAACAACAACAGCAGCAACAACAATAGTCAGTGGAGATAAATGCGTACTATAGCACTACTAGCACATAGTTTATCATAAGCTTGGTTATATTATATCAGTTTCCCTGCCGCTGTCTTGGGGGTCTTCGGTTATGGTTAGGTGGCAGAGGGAGATACATTTTCTCTTCGCCAAAGCTCACATCGTTCACTCTAAAGAATGAAGTAATTCCACAATCAACCACGGCGATTAGCACGCTGCGCCACCCCTCTTTCAGACGCTGATATGGGTTCCTTTTCGCAGCCTCTTCGTTAACCGGTACAGAGTCGAACAATCGCGAGATCTCGTCTAGTGTCGGCATTTTGTCGTGCCTAGCCGATACCACGCAAACTCTATAATGTGGCTCTCCCGGGCTGGCCTTTCTAAACTGTGTTGAAGGTTTCCACACATTGTAGGTTATCGTGAACGGCTCGGTTTGGCTCTTTGGGGACACAACTGGATCTGAATTACTATGCGGTGGCCGGTGGTAAGGGACTATTTCAAGGTCCTTGTATATCTGCATGTAGCTTCGGTAACACCTTCGGTTTGCCAAAACGTCCTTGGACTTGAAAGACCGCATGAGCTTTTTCGCTGTAGAGAGGCCCAGCTCCACAATGCTTGGAGTGTATGGTGAGTATAATGGTCCGGACTCTCCCCCATTAGTTGCCCTCATAACAATATACCCAATCTTTTTAAGGTATGTGTACACATGTAGCCGGTCGAGATCAATCTCTGTCTCAGCAACTGAAGCATAGACAGCTTGGAGAGGCATAGATACACCGTTGGGGTACCATAGTTCCATACTGCCACGCTCTACAAGATAAATGACCTCTTCTGGATAAAGCCAGATAACGCCAGAGGAGTCAGCTTTGCCAAGAGTTGTGAAATGGGGCCCTCTGGCGATATCAACTCGTGCTTTCTTTAGATCAGAGAACCAAGTTGCTCGGATATGATTTTTACTATACCACATTAATAATGCTCGGCAGTTCCACTCAATTCCACTTACGAAGCGTGTTTCCTCTCCTGGCTTAATGCGCCATACATGGCATTTCGAGAATCGTTCAGCGTTGAACTTTGCACACCCGTACCGTCGGGCTCAAAGTCTTTTTCACCGCGCTTTGGCAAGGTATTCCTAACCAGTCAGCTATGGGTCGCTTTTAAATTAGTGCTTACTTCTCATCTATAAACCGCCAGTCCTGCTGCTCATCGATCTCCTCTTCCTCCATCTTTAGTTACCAACTATAGTGATTAATCCTGCATGAAAGGTTTTGTTAAGGACTGCTTCAGCCGTGCCCTTCGCAATGTACCAATACTGCTGCAAATGAAAAAAGGATGCTTCGATTAACGAGAAAACTTAGGTTGCGCCAGTTATAGAATGAGGAACCTAGTGTATAGCTTGAGCAGATATTCTTGCACTAATATTTGGTCTGAGATAAGTGAGCCGCACAAGCCTCACAAGCCGCACTGACGAAAGTGGCTTGCGCAGGCCGCGGGGGAAACAGACACTCGCACGGCTGAAGCACTGCATGCACAGCCGCACCCGACCATGAAATGGGCCCCCTCGTCACCTCGATCTGGTCAAAAGAGGACAATTACCACAGTAACCAAGGGAAATGGCAGGGGAGAACAATGAGAATAACACGTTGGGATCTCTCAGCGTGATGATTTTCAAGGATCTGTTGAAGCCGCTGACGCACGAGGCGACTCTGAAGGCGATCCAGAAGGAAAAGGTCATTCGGCGCAAGTACGGCAAGGAATTCATTGCCCGAACGCCAACACCAGGCACCCCGCAGTCCAATGCTTCAAGCACTGCGAGTACCCCTAAATCGCGGGCCAACGGTACGCCGAATGGCTCAGCTGCCAAGGTGGAAATACATGGCCGAATTATTTACTCCAAGCAGCCGGGAAGGGACATTTATGGCAAGGAGAAGAATACCCAAGTGCAGTACTTTGAATGTTCAAATTGTAAACGAAAAGTTGCGGGTTCGAGATTCGCTGCGCATATTGAGCGGTGCTTGTCTGGTCGAAATGGCCGGTCCTCTGCCAAAAGCTACGAATATGACGAGGAGTAACCGAGTAAACTTCGATCGCTAACTTGGGGAAATCGACACTCCCCCACCTGAGTAACCCCCGCTATATAGTGCTGGTTAGCGGTCGGGTGGTGCATCGAGTCCGGGAGGTCCTGTTTGCATTAAGGATATGACAGGGTTTTATAAGAGACCTTGAGATTTTTATGTTTAACGATTGTATTATAAGAGCGTGTATTGTATATTTATTTAAGAGCCGATTCGATAAAGTCAAGCACCTGCTCGATCTCCTGGAGGTCAGCAGAGTGGGCGAGGCCAGGGTACTCATGCCACTGGACATCAGACCGGGCCAACTCTTTCTTCAAAAAGTCTCGTGATCTCTGCCCGTAAGGGAACTTGACCACATCGTCAGCAGTGCCATGACCCATGAAAATTGGAGTGTCCTTGTTAACTTCCTTCTGGAGCGATTGAAGCTTCTCATGTATAGGAAGGTATCCGGAAAGAGCGATCACACCAGCAAGCTTCTTTTCTGAAACTATAGAGGTCGAAAGAGAAATAGCAGCGCCCTGGCTAAAACCACCCAGTATAACCTTGTTGCTTGGAATACCTTCTGCAATTTCCTTGTCAATAATGCCTTCAGCGATGCCGACGCTTCGCAAAACACCGGCTTCGTCTTCAACCTTGAGGCTTTC
This sequence comes from Blastobotrys mokoenaii, assembly GCA_003705765.3. Taxonomy (NCBI): domain Eukaryota; kingdom Fungi; phylum Ascomycota; class Dipodascomycetes; order Dipodascales; family Trichomonascaceae; genus Blastobotrys; species Blastobotrys mokoenaii. The sequence goes on from PPJM03000026.1 coordinate 50,826, forward strand.
AAGATCGGTGATATCGTGCCATGAAGGCATCATCATACCAAAATTCTTGGAATTTGAGTTAGTAGATCAATTCGAGCACTCAATTGCCTACCTACCAAAGTGACCGGCTGATTTGGGGCGTGGGGGAAGATGAAGTTGACATGATTCAAAGATGGCCGTCGTCGCGCCTGCTCGGCAAGGAAGCTCCATCCATGGCCCGAATCTCCCAGACCATGAAGGAATATGACACTAGCCTTAGGTATCGCTGCTGCCGGAATGCGAATAGCTGGTACACTCATTTTTATCTGCCTTAAATATGATTGAAATCACGGCGGAGGAAGGGCTACGCATGATATTCGAAAAATTAATATCGACTGTAATAATGGTTATTTCATTCAATATTATTTTGAACAGGCTCTTATAAATTCGAAGTTTTAAAGAGATCTATTTACAGGTTCAAGACCTTCGCTTTAAGAATGATTTGATAAAGGTGGTTATATCGGTTAGCTGTAAAATAAAAGTCTTAGCTCTTTAGCCTGATCATGATTGTAATCCAGAGACTGTTCTCCACTCAAATCGACCCAGGCGGTTGATGCAAATATATACAGCAGAATACAAGGCTATACAAGGGTATTCGCGTGAAAATAGCTTAGTTTAACCATCGAACAATTGTGGACTAGGCAACATGATCAATAGAGGGCAATTGAGAGTAAAAGATTTTTTATAAGGTCTTGCGTGGTGGTTAAGGAGTAGATAAAAGTGAACAGAAGACTCTTTATACCAGCAGCACGCTGTGTTTTAATTTGCGCAATTAAATCATTCAGCAATTATGTACTTTGTGCTCATTAATGACGATTTGTATAGAACGAATCATAAGATTGGTTGCCTATTATTGGAGACAGTGATAAGTTTCCTTAATGCCGAGAGTGTAATAAGGAGGTCACAGGAGAAAAAGATGGTTACATTATGTACATGTTCTGTCCGTAGTAGAATATGGATCCCACATCAGGTACACAGAATGCCAAGGATACGCCGAGGTCATCTGGAGTCAGCATATGTTGAGTTAAAGAAGATTGTTAGTGCGTACAGTAATACTCCTATATCAGAATTTCATAACAAGGCGGGCATCCCGCCTTTCGAGCTTCAGCAGCAGAAGGTGTCAAAACACGTCGCGATATACGGCTAACATCAGCCTAGAATACCTTTGGACCATGGCCCCCGAAGAACGAAGGGGGTACGACACTTGGAGCCTAATTTCTTGAAAATGAAAAGCGAAACATGGCATGGTTGTAGAGGACTTTAGCGACAGAACATATGCTGTGCGCTGATTTCGAAGAACACGTATGAAGTGCTTGAGCTCCTTGCAAGATCTCAATCTTCATTCTTAATATGAATGGTGGAAAAAAATATATAGCCTATTCATTAAATCACAGTAGAAGGACGCGTCCAAATCTTGAACATTGCGCAAGGAGAACTGTGCAAGTTTAGCATGAAGGTGTTTGGTCTTGGTTTCTTTACAGATTAAGAATGGATTATAGTTTAGCTTATCGAATGATAATTAGGTGATATTTTTTCTGGTTAATTATATCATGCCAAAAGATAATAAATGAATGTACAAAAATAGTGTTTTTTATCTGAAAATCCGTAACACAGCGCCTCTTTGAAGAGAAACTGGATGCCCTTTGGGGATATTTGCATATTAATTGGAAACCAATTAATGGATATTTTTAAACGGTTATAAAAGAGTACTGAGGACCAAATATGTTGTTTTGATATTAATCCAGTTATTGGTCTTAAGCGGAAATAGCTTTATCCTTGAGCGTCCAAATCACAATGCCACCAAACACAGCCGTTTTTGTCTGGCCATTACGGAGTTGATTTTCGCTAATACAAAAGAGGAATGGATACCTGTTATCCTGAATGCATGGCCCAAAGTCCACAATAATGGTAGTCAGTAGACCAGTCAGGATACCGAAGAGCACTTTACATATATAGACGTATTCGTAAAGCTGGTTAAAGAAGGTAAGCACTTGACCCTCTAGCTGCATTCAGCTCCCAATATCAAAGCTGGTGCCTCCAATTTCCTCGGAATTAAAAATCTGTTGGCCCATTATTTCAACAGGTTTCAATCAATTTGATAATTTACGGTCCACAAAATAATTGAGACTAATTTTGCCTGCCCTGTGGTAATGATGGCCCTTTGGATAAGGTTGACTGATGGCCAAGCGGCTTTGGACTACAAATTAATTCAAGATATCTTCGTTTGCAATTGGCATACCAAGGGAGCTAACTAATACCTCTTTATCCTTTAACCTCATTATCTCTCACAGAGGAGAACAGGGTCTTCTCGTATCACATTCTTCATTTTCTCATTTGGTCTCGAGGAAAATTTCGTTTGGCTCGCTTTAATTGGACATCCATCCAAGAATCTTAATTCCATGAAATAGAGAAAATATACATTCCAAACGCTTTTTCTCCACTTAATAGACGAATAATTCCAAGCTAACTGAAGCAACAATGGTTCGTGCAACAAGAACTTTGAGATTCGACGGATCAAACTCCGAATCCGAGAAATACCAAATCCTTGGTCTCGGCTCATGCGTTTTTGGGTCCACTTTATAACTGCTTTATCGAAACAGCTGGCTGCCAAAATTACTCTCCTCCTTTTGCACTCCTTCTTATTTCATTTTTCCAACGATTCCGCCTTTTCAGTTGTTTCCCTATGGAGAACTCTCTCAATTTCATGTGTTCGGTTTCCCTGGAAATCTCCAAAAAGCTTGTACGCAGTAATGACGCTGGAATAACGTCTATTCGCAGCAATTGAAGGTTTATATGAGTCAGACAAGTGGATCGTATATTTCTACAAAAACTCGAGTTCCCAGCTAGCTGTGTAAAGTTAGAGGATATGAAAACAACTGCATTTTCTCTTGGAATATTCCTTGATATTGTGTCAAATATTTCACTCAAGAAGGGTACTGCACAATCATCAACTACATTAACTATCGTTAAACGGCGAAATTTCGCCTACGATATCAAATTATGTATTTCCAACAATTCACCAAAAATAACGATTAAGACCTGTCTAATCCTAGAAAAACTACGGCTATTTAGCCAAATGCAAATAAATAACAGTACATACAGAGTACATACAAGTACGCCAATAAATAGTTATCTCACAAGCACTCCGCCCTTGCCCACCATATGCTCAAACCTACCCAGATTATCGTTCTGCCTGTACAGCCGCGGCGGAGGTACCCGTGTTCTATCGCACCTGTTGGCATATGCAACTGCCTCGGATATGCTCTTCATAAAAGACATGCACATTGCGTGGTCAAACGGGGTTACGGTGATTGGATGCTCAATCTCAATATCCTTACACACATGGTTGAACCGCGCTTTCAGAATGAGAAAGTAATTGATCTTGTACAGCGCAGACGCCGTGGTGAACCCATTGCGCGACACAAGTGGGATGTCCTGGCGCTCCTTGTGAATCAGACCATCTTTATCACGGAGATCAACTACGGGGAAGTCGATTGAGAGCTCGCACTGGTGGCCCTCTTCTGGGAGCTTCATGTCAAGCTGGTTCGCAGTCTTACACAGTCTCCTCCGTCGCTCCACCGGTTCATCGCCCTCATGATTGAAGGTCGTGCACTCGACAATCTGCATGGTTACCCGCTGCAGCTTGACCTTCTTAGCCCGGGACATCCAGTCTGGATTTGGAAAAATCTTTACAAAAGCAGTCACTCGATCCCCGGGCCCATACGACGTAATAGGAATTGAGTAGTCACACCCCACTAGGTGATCTGCCGACGTAATTGAGTTTACAATGGGTACTTTGAATGCGCCAAACGTTGACAGCGTGTCATACCGCTTGATTCGTACCGGGTAGCCAGTGTGGTAGACCAACTGTTGCTTCCCGTGCACAATTGACACAAATAACTGATACGAAGTCTCGACAATGCTCTTCCCGAGGCATATGCTAGCCGGTATAGGTCTATTAGTCGGCAAGGGAAGCACAAAGGGCAGATCCATGCCCAATACCTCTTCATACGGCTTGCCCGCTGGCACCTGGAACAACTTGATCGAATCGCCAATCAAAAACGACTGGTCCTTTTTGGGCGCCGCAATGTTTGTCGGCTTGTTCGACGGCGTGTGGATCACGTCAGTGCGGTACAGCGCCAGGTTTACCAGCGTAACCGGGACGACCCCACCGTCCTTGGACCGGATCTCAATTGTGCCTTCGAGACGCGGCCAGGACGCGCCTATGCCCGGGTACCCTTGAACAATGTCCTCGTTCGGAGGCCCTCGAATCTTGACGTCGAAAATCTGGCTCATCACACATTGACAATGTGTCGTCGCGCCTCCACCTAATCGAAGGGTGGCTTTTGTTATGGCAGTGCTATGACAAGCCTCCTTGGATTCCGTTTCTCCCAATCCATCGCGCGCGCAACAACACCAAATATCCGCCTTGAATCTCAGGGGCTTGAACCCCTTGGTAGGAATGTTAAACGAGTTGGTGGGAGACTTGGCGTATCCATAATAAGGCACATCGGCAGAGTTCCGAAAACTCTTAAGGTTTGGTTAGTGTGGCGGAGAAACTTTGTTATTTTGGGTAGTGTTTGTGTTGAACTTTTGACGGCGGAAACTTGATAAAGTTGATCACAAGTTGATCGATGGGAATGGCATGGGAGGTAATTTAATGCGCAGCTACTTCCCATGCAATTCAGGGGGTTATGGGCATCAATTATAAAAACCGTTTGAGGAAACAGCAAAAGTGGCTATTGCAGGTGAGACCAGCATATATCAGCTATTGGATCCATGCCCGATTACACTCGGCGGGTAACCATCAAGCAATCGAAGTTCTCGTACGAGCTTGCTCATTTTTACATGCCCAAAGTTCTCAATTAGTTATTCCTTTCGTTGTGCTACTAATGTTATATTTGGAAGTGGACTAATTTATTTTCTAAGGTGGAACAGTTTACCCCTGAGTTTTGCGCGCGTTGTTTACATTTGTACAAACTGGGTAATACAATAACGCGTCCCCGACGCGTTCGGCTTCTGGAACTCTGTGTAGTTCCCCAACGGGGGACTGCCTGCATAACTACATGGATGGTCCTATTTTGAGCACAGTGCATCTCTGCGCATTGATAAATTTGCCTTCGCGAGCCTTTTGACCTGCGCCATGCCCTGCAAACACCGCTGATAATCCATTTTATATGGCGATTCATCCACAGTACTTTGCATCTACGAATTTATAACTCTCCTTCAACAATCCATCCACAGGTTCCCCATACACGCCCATTTGCCTGGATATTACATTCCGTTGAACCGGGAAAATGATTCGACGATCTCAGACGCCTATTGATAGGCCCTCTTCTGCACGATCCCTTCCTAATCGACCCCTTTCTACCGTATACAACTACGACCTCAAGGGCGCCTTTAACGACAGCGAGCAGTACATCTCCCCGCCTCTTTCAACCACCACCTCCTTTTCTTCCTCCCCAGATAGAGCCCCTACGCCTGAGCCGGTAGTGGAAGCGCCGTTTAACGTTCCAAGAGTGCGAAGACCGCAGGCTCCCCTGCCGGTGCCTCCACACGAAAATCGACATTCTTCACTGAACTACCACCCGCGGGCATTTGGCCGACGGCCATCCTCTCAGCTGCCTCAACCGCCCCAACGTGTCGCCAGCTGCGCTCCCGCCTTGGATATGAGCATCCCTCCCCAACCTCCCCGTCACCGAGTGCTTCCCCCCACCCCGTCACAGAGCCTTCCAACTACCCCAAACATTGGAAGTGATAGCGCAATATCAGCCTTTGAGCCTCGGTACGCTGCACCTCCCAAGCGGGTTGAGAAAGTACGACGGCCCCAATGTATCGTGTGCAGAGACCTTTTGAGGACAAACCAGAGAATCGTGAGAACGGATTATGGCACATTCCACGCTGGATGTTTTGTGTGTAGTGTTTGCCACGAGTCTCTGGAATTAGCGCAGTTCTATTTCCAAGATGGCGAGGCTTTCTGCCATCTGGACTACCACCAGATATACTCCCCAAAGTGCGGGCACTGCGGGACCCCAGTAGAGGGAGAAGGGATTGTAGCGCTAGGCAAGCACTGGCATAAGGGCCATTTCTTCTGCCATGAGTGTAGCACACCATTCAGCGAGGTCGATGAGTACTATGTTAATGGAAACGAGGTCTGTTGTGGGACCTGTCAAAGCAAGACGGAAACAATCAAGTGCTGGAGGTGCAATTCCGACTGTGCGCAAGCAATTGAGGCTCTCGGACGAATCTGGTGCTCTCCATGCTTCTGTTGCGAAATCTGCAGTGTTCCGTTTAACACAAACGAGTTTGTTCTCCGCGAGGATGGCACACTTTCCTGCCACAGATGTGAGATTACGAGACTCAAGCAAGAGTCATGGAAGCGCTAATAATTACGCATTAAGTTATTGATACTGCCAAGGGGGTGGAATACGTAAACAACTCGAATACAGTATATAAGTTATTATAATACGTTGCATGCTGAAACTCCACTATATCCACGATATTTGGTATGTTGTTTCGTTACCCCAGCAGAGCGATGATGCAACAGCGCAAGGGAACAACATGCTATTATAAAATATATCATCGTTATAAAATACCGTTATTCTATCAGAGCGCGAATTCGTCAATGCGGGATACCAAGTCCTCATCAACCGAATTAATTCGCGTGTCGTTGCACAGAACACAAGATTTGCTGATTAATTGGTCAATCTTTTCAGGCAAATCTTTGAAACCAGAAGTGTTTGTAGCCTCGTTAAGAACCCGACGCGACTCATAATCCCCATGCGACTTAATGTACGTTACAAGGCAATCCGAATGGAAGGCATGCTGGCATGGGAATACATAAAACCTTCGTGTAATGAGTGGAAACTCGCATATGCCACATCCTTCTCCAGGTTCAATCAGTGCGTAGTTCCGCTTGTACTTGCTGATTTCACTCCTTATATTTTCCACCGTTTGTACGGTTTCCTCCATTTCTCGATTAAGTTGACCAATCTCAGAGTTGTAACCTTCCATAGATTCAGTGACCCGGCTTTTGAACTCGTGATTGAGCGTCGTGAAATCCGGAACAAACGGAAGAAGATCCTCTATTTTGAGCAATTCTGAACGGTCGAGTAGCTCAATGGCCTTTTCGAATCCATCACGGTTAGAGATAACCTTTTTGGCAATCTCGAGCCACAGCGATTTGCGAAGACTATCATCGTTCATTGCAGTATCAGCAACTCTCACAGCAAGGTCAATGTCATTTTTGCGCAATGCCAGCTTCACCGCATCTTCGAAAAGACCCATCGAAGTATAAATAGACACAGAGCAGTTGATACGATTAAACTGCGTACATACGCGCAACGCAAAGTCGAAATCGAAACGAGGCGTGGATTTCTCAGTCTGCTGCAGGAACTTCAAGAGGGGCTGTTCATCAAGGGTACTCGACGCATAGATAAGGATAAGTGTGTTGTGAATAACAGCATCGGTAGAGCCCAGGGTGTCGATGGCATATTTGAGGTAGCGGATGGCTTGCTCTCCCGATTTGTAGCTGGAAACATAACTGAGAAGGGCTGGAACAAGTTTAGCCGGATCAAGGTCAGATATTCGCATCCAAGCATCCACAGTTGCTTCCGGAGAGTTCATCAGAAGCACAGTCGCATAACGGTATGTCAGCTCAGGAGAATTCTTCATAAGCAGCACTTTAAGTGCTTTTGACCAGTTCTCTGTACGTGTCCAGTAGCTGAGTACAAAAGAGCCATCCTCTATTACATCCGCATAGTAGAGCAACTCTTCACGTCGGTTATGCGTCGACATAATTTCATAAAGGGTATCCTTATCCAGGCTACCTTTGTTATCTTTGATGAATTGTCGATACGACGCCTTAACAGTTTCCAATTCATTGTCTTCGTCTTCTTCACCCGCACTAACGTCACGCTCGTCTTTCTCGCTAGGCACTCCAACTGCCTGTTTGTCTTCTAAAGAGTTCATTTTCTCCATAAATAGCTCTGCAATCCATGCAGATAGCATTATCCGCTGCATTTTGTTGCCATTTCCTCGCCCAACTGACTTCAGTTTGGTCTTCAGGTATAACGACAAAGCATCGTAGTTCTTTGCGTCCATGAACACCAAACTACACGACTCGACCGGTTTAGAAGTCAGGCCCAGCATAAAAGCTGCCCGCTCATACTCGTGCTGAGCCAGTAACTCGTTACCATAGGCCTGCCGTACTGTATCCTTAGCAGTGGCATCATCTGCAAGATCAAGAGCCTCTTCATATCGCCCACACTCAAGCATTGTCTTCCAAATTCCCTTTGATTCTCCTTCGGAAGCTCTAATCTCATAGATATTCTTCTCAGAGAACGTCCAAAACGTTCCCACACTATGGTCGCAGCACAGCCCAAGCAGCTCTTCGCCCTGTTCTACTGGCACGCGGTGCTCAAAGACCTTCTGGCCATTCAAGCGGTTTATTCCGATGATTGTGTTCCTCTGTAATAGGAGAAGATAGTATTCGGTCAACAGCAAGCTCCTTATACGGTCACCACCACTGCCCAGCTCCACCTGATCATAAAGCAGTAGGTTTGCTTCCTGGAGGAACTCATTACTATCGTTTTTCAAGGAGCTGTGGACTACGCCTACCCCAGTGAGCCAACCAAACGTCGTTGGTGGTTTCTTCGGGAATAAGTAAGGAGACAGAGCAAAAGAATCCACTTCATTTTGATCAAAAGACTCCCTCTCTGGGGTCACCTTGTCAAAAAGCCTCTGGTATACAGGAATCGCGTCTCGCTCAGCTTTCTTGACAATTTTGCCCTTCCAGTGCCAAATAGTGCCAGCGCTCGTCACGATGACATGCCTAGTATTTGGCTCACGCGATTCATACGCATGAATCCCAGAAATGCTTGCTCCTGTAGGGTTTGTCCAAACTGTCTTGACATACCGCTCTTCCTTCTTGAAGTACTCATTAGACGGCTCAATTACAGTCTCGATGACCTGTCCATCCTTTGTTCCAATGAGTATCTCTCCGGTAATTCTATTCGGAGCATTAGGACTCCAGGCAATGCTCGTAATAACGGTGTTCTTAATCCTCGAAAGAATCTTGGGCTTGGTACTGGAACTATTCAGTACGTAATTGTCTCCCATAGACGTCGTTATAACCAAGTGGGTCCCGGTAGGATCGAAAAAGACCCTTTCTATAGTGCCAGTCTCGGATTGCTTCTTGGGGAGGTCAATATCATCCACAGTTTCAGGGTGCTCCAGATCGATACGGATAATCCGACCCGTGCGCAGTGCCAAACACAATATATTGTTGGCGACAACAAGCCCAATGCTGTTGTCCACATCGAACATCAGCCGGACCTGCTCGACTTCAAACACATTGCCTTCCATGGTGTCCCCCGCCAATCCTCCAGTGGACCCCTTGGCCATAGGCGTCGCCTTATCACACTAGACGACGATTTGTCCCAACGCCGCGCGCCCCACCACATTTGAAACCAAAAGCATCATTTTTCATTTCGATCCACCAAGACGATAACTGGGTATCATGGGTTCCATAGGCATTCCTATTAAGCTGCTTAACGAGTCGCAGGTAAGTAGGTTATGTGAGAGAGGAATTGTTGTACTAATTGGTGTTGGTTTAGGGACATATTGTCACTATCGAGTTATCGTCGGGCCAGACGTACCGTGGCAAGCTCCTCGAGGCGGAGGACAATATGAATGTGCAGATGAAGGATGTCACGGTGACCAATAGAGACGGCCAAGTATCTCATTTGGAGCAGGTATATGTGAGAGGGTCGCATGTTCGTCTATTTATTGTGCCCGATATGCTTCGGCACGCGCCAATGTTCCGCCCTGCGACGCTGGCAAAAACACGGGCTCAGAATACCATTAGAGGAAGGGGTGGCGTACGAAGACCTCGTCGTTGACCTTGTATTGTATTTATTTATTTCAGTATGTTCATGTGATTCTAATAGACTCGGATCTAAAGAACACTCCACAAGTGTGACACTGTAGTGTGATGAGATGCGGAAGACACCGCAACTGGTTAATCCAGACGCTTGTACGCTCGGTTCTTACCTCTAGAAGTTATTAACAGGTAGCTTTTACGTATATAGTTAATCTAGGATGTGATAGACCTGCTTCTAAATGCAGTGTAAATGGTTTGATAGTAGGCTTCGTTATTATACAGCTACAAATGAACTTTCAACGGTTACCCTGCTTGGAGATTGTTTACAGCCCATTTCATAGATACAATAAGAGTGCCCAACGTATTGTCCTCTCTCGTATCAGGTAGATTAGCCATTGCTGATATTGCGCCAAATTAGCAATTTCCATAATGGTTAATGAACTCCATATTATTTGGCCGGGGCAGTGACCAACAATGCGACATCATTGTACCCCCGTGTAACCCAAATGCGTAGAGATGGATAAAGAACAGGTGTTGCAACACTACAACATCAGCGATGAATTCGCCACGCACTGGGTAGAGCCCAAGGAGTATGAAGAGCTAAACTTGAACCAGAAAGGGGAACTCTCCAAGTATGCTGTGCTCCGGCAGCTTGTAGGGAGCAGCAACACCTCAGGGGAAAGTGCAGTCCAGGACGAGCCAGATCCGTTGGGGTCGACGAATTCAGTAGTATCTGTGCTCAAAGCACGTGGAATTGATGTCGAGGATCCTGCTGTGAGGGGCCAGTATTTGATTTCGTCGAGCAAATTCAACCCCAAGGTGTTCCTACGCGACGTACACCGGGATGCCGGGTACAATGACCTGGTCAACACGCTCGGCTATTTGGAGTCGTCAATTGCGGAGCGATCTGAGACTCTGCGATTTCTGGTTGAGCGGGACTATGACAGGTTTGTTAAGTCCAAATCTCTATTGGACTCTGTTTTGGAAGAGATTAGGAGCACTGGATTCACTCCCGAGAAGCAATGGGGAATGGGGCAGGTCCTCGGCTCCATAGACGAGGCCAATTCCAAGCTGAGTATTGTAATGAAGCCTATTTTAGAGGACCAGGCCCGTGAGATGAGACTCAAGTCAGCCCTCGAACTGATTAAGAAGAACCGCTACTTATTCAATCTGCCCAGTACCATTTTAAAGCACATTAAGAACCAAGATCACGATAGTCTCATCCGTGACTATAGGCGAGGTAGGGACATGAAATCCGACGAGGAGATTTATCCAGACATGCCAGAAAACGAGGTGCAAAACAAAAAGGTCACAGACCGTATATGGAGGGAAGTTGAGAGCATCGTGGACGACTATAAACACGAACAGTGGAAGCTTCTGGCCAAATCAGACGTGGAATCTAACTATATGTCTATTATTTCAAAGTTGCTGGAACTGGGCGTTGAAGATAACCCAATAGTGGAGTGGATTTCAACTCAGGCGAGCAACTACAATCAGTTGGCTGATGACCAATTTTCCAAGCTCAAGCTGAGGACTAAGCTGATGAAAATGAACCTTCTTGCACTGCCTCCGTCAACGAATGCTTCTTTCACCCTGCCTTTAAGGGCGAAACTGCATGACAGCTCGGACGAAACTACACTCAGCGATTCTCCAGACGTTATTGAGATGTGGCTCACTATAAAAAAGTTCATTGATGATATCGGTGCTTCTGTTGAAAAGGCTTGCATGTTTTGGGGACAAGCAGGCGAATTCTTGAACGGTACTAGACAAAGGAATTTGCCAACTGGATACCAGGAGGAGTCCAGAGTGCATCTATCGCTGTCGGACACCGAAATTAACGAGATTAGGGAATCTGGAAGACAGATGGTTGAAATTTTCAGGGTACATATCCTTGAGTTTTTCGGAGCCAGCACTTCAGGCTCACCGAACACTAACGGCAATGGCAATCTCTCTACCAAAGTTGACGATTTCCTCTTCTTACCTCCATACTCTAACGCCTTCAGTGCTGTTAAATACCTTTCTCATGCACTCTTAACACTCTCCAACTCATTTGGTGTACTTTCTCAGGCAAATATCTCGAGCAGTGCTTCGGAAGATCTTCGCAATGTCCTGACTAAAGTGCGAGAGCAATGCCTTAAGGCGGTCAGGGCTACATGGGAAGGCGACTGTAGAAAATTCGCCATGCTCGAAGACTGGAGCGTGTCACAGCATAACAAGAGCTGTACATACATGCCGCAGTACTTTAAGCTGTACCAGTTGGCAGTGCTATCGGGGATTCGAAATATTGTTTACTTTTCTTCAGATGGCGAGCAAGGTTCACAGTTCCTTGTTGCACAGCCGTCGACTAGGCTGTTAAATGGCATCTTGAACAATTTCCGTGAATCTTGTTTCAATATTCTTGAGAGCCTTATGAAGTTACTATCTACCCTCGGGGATACGAAGCGAATATCATACCTCGATAAAACTGCTAACCAGACTGACGAATTGACTCCAAGCGATATGACTAATGACTCGAAGGTACTGCTTTTGCTAAGTAACCTCAGTGATATCCGCGAGTCCGTCTTGCCATTCCTTTACCGGTACATTGAAAACTCTTTTGGGGTCCCTTACCGAGATGTTAAACGAGCACTGGACGAAAAAATGGATAACATGGATGGGGAACTATTCGAGCTCTACACAAAGCGCAAGCGCATCAACCTTGCGGACATCATTCGGACGGGTATCCACGAGTCCGACACGAATTGGCAGAGCAAAATCCACCCTACAACTATCAGCTCGTATGTCCAGGAGTGTCTCCTTATGCTAGTTATTGTTCACGCAAAGATTAGCGAAGTGTCCCCGCGGCTTGTTGACAGGGTTTTGGTAGTTCTCTACGAGCACGTGACTAAGACCATGTTGACTAGTCTTCGAGAGATAGAGAAATTCGAAGAAGGAGGCATGCTTCAAGCAGTGGCCGACATAGAGTTTTTGGTTGCTGTAATGAGTCACTATATGACAGTCGAGGTACGAAAGAACGTCGAGCTCATTTACGGTACGCTTAAGAAGAGCTCTCAAAGCTCGACTTGGAAAACGAAGGAGGGGCCGAAAGCTCATGTGATAAACGTCATTCGTGACACTTATGAAAGGAGCAAAATGAAGTTCTCATGCTTCCAGCCGGCTTAAATTTGTTGTTTTTAGGAAGAGGGTGTCGGGCATATTCAGTCACCACTTTGTAATGCATTATACGAATATAATGATGTTATTATTCTACGCATACACTGCTAGCTCGAATGTAGTTTTCCAGATATTATATTTTACCGAAATTAGGAAACGGTACATGTTAGTTGAACTGACTGGTTTGCATCAGCCGCATGAGCCTCACAAGCCGCAGTACAGGTGGCACACCTTACTGGTTTAGCCCTCGCTAATATAAATTAAAGTCCAATTTGCAAGCTACCAGCAAAAGTACGTACTAAACACTCATTCACTTTAATCCGTCTCCTTACAATACCCAACCTTCGGGAATTGGGATCACCAACCGGAGTCCCAAACAACGTGAAACGACAACGAGCGTGTGGGGGGAGACGACTATGATCGGAGAGGAGCGGGAACTAACAGCCTACAACTCGATCACATTCGGGAACTCCCTATCGCTAAGGGTCGATGAAGGAGTTGGGTCCATGACGATTAGTCCCTCGGGACGGGATGTGGCTCTCGCGTCGTAAGTCAGAATGAATAGGATCCTAGCGTTACTAACTATGGTTGAAGGAGGTCGGGGCTCTATGTAATCGATTTGGATGACCCCTTTTCGCCACCGCGTTGGTTACATCATGCCACGGCGTGGGAGGTTGCGGATGTGCAGTGGTCGCCGCATGCTGCTAAGCCGTCGTGGGTGGTTTCAACGTCTAATCAGAAGGCTCTAGTGTGGAATCTGGCGCTTCCATCGAGCCATGCTGTAGAGCATGTACTCCACGGCCACCAAAGGGCGATCACAGATATAAATTTCCATGCGTTTGAGCCCGAAATCATTGGTACATGTTCGGTGGATAGCTTTGTCCATGTATGGGACTTGCGCCAGGGGAAACGTCCAGTGCAGAGTTTCGCAGACTGGACGGCGGGGGCAACTCAATTGAAGTGGAATAGGCGGAATCCTCATGTTTTGGCGTCTGCACACGACCGGAAGGTATATATTTGGGATGACAGGAAAGGGTCAATTCCCCTTCATGTGCTTGAGGGACATCGTGGCAAGGTCAATGGCTTAGATTTCAGCCGCGAGGAAGAGGCAAAAATACTTACTTGCTCTAATGATCGAACAGTTAAACTGTGGAGCTATGAAGAGGACGATAAGATACCAGAATATACGATTGAGACTGCATTCCCTATATGGCGTTCCAGGCACACTCCATTCGGAAAAGGATGTGTTATCATGCCTTTGAGAGGCGGCAATAACACTGTGTTTATACAGGACACTGCGGGACTGAAGGGAACCGTTAGAAAGCAGTCGTCATATGAGTTCAGGGGCCATTCTGAGCCAGTCAAGGAGTTTGTTTGGAGAACTCGCGGTGGAAATACAGACGTGGAAGATCGAGAATTCCAATTGGTAACATGGTCGAAAGATCATGACTTGAAACTGTGGCCTGTATCGCAGGACGTCCTGGAGAAGTTCCACTATAAAAGTGGCGAGCCGCTGAGACAACGGATTACAAGAAAAGGTACACCGTATCGGACGTTCAGAGACGAGCCATTTAGCACCTCCGGAAGTAATGGGTTCGTGCGGCGACGGAGGCAGGGCTACGCATATGGAGTTTCTCCTGATGGACGAAGCTCACAGCCCGGGTCCTTCAATAAGGCTACTTATATGACTGGCGCAACAACTCCTGGTGGGTATAGATATCAACGTCAGAATAACCATTTGAGATGGATATCAGGCGTGAGAATGGGACGGTCTGCGTTTGCGGCCCCTTTTGATAACAATCTGGGCGATGAGATTGCAGGTGACCAGACCGAAGCTACTCCTGGGAATCTCGGTGAAGAAGTTAGTATTGTTGGCCATAAATTCCCGCGGGTGCGGTTCGAGAAGATCTCCGTCTCTACTGGTGAATGTGTTGTTTCTCTTAATGGACCCTGGGGTACAAGCGAAAACGATTTGGTATTCCTACGAGTCGAGATTAAATTCCCCAACGACTATCCATGGGCTGCCCCTCAATATAAGATCGAAGAAGGCAGTAAGATAGCGTCAGAAACTGTGGCGAAGATTTCGGATGAGCTGAAAAACATCTCTACAAAGCTTTCTGGACGCGGGAAATATTCCCTGGAATTATGTCTCCGTTACTTGCTCGGAGACAAAGTCTCTATTGAAGAAGAGGATGATTTCAGGGACCTCATGGAGCGCAAGGATTCTATTTTGCCCGCTGAGAGCACTGATGGCCTCACCGAGGAATCGAATAATTCTTTCTCTTATACCTCTTCCTCGAGTGATGAGGACGATATACCACTAAACAAGATTCCTCGCAACCTTTCTGACCACAGTGCTCCTGCAAAGCCATCGTTTGATAGTACTCCTGTCCCCAAGGGATGTGGAGCGGTATGGTCCAAGAACGGTGAGCTAGTATGCTTCTTTACTCACAAAGAGAAGCGCAAGAACTTGGGTGGATCAGGATTACTTGATAAACAGAAGTTGAGCATGGGTGGTGGTGGGATGAAGCTCGCAGCGGGGTCAAGTGACAGCTCGGGGTCTGAGGATAGCTATGAAGAGAGTGACCCTGAAGAATTCCTTGACGGTGTGTCTGGCCTTACCAGTCAGTGGCCCACTACAAGCCGGTATAGGTCTAGCCTAAGGATCGGGCCCTTTGCACGTCCAGCAAGTGAAACTATGTCCAATACGGACCGTTCGCACGGTGGAACTATAAAAACCGACCAAAAGGAGCGCAATATCGTTAAGATATACGATTTCAGACACCTCATTCCTGCTCGGCGGGATCTTGCGCTAGAGTACCGAATCCTCGGCGACACTCCCCAGGCGCTTGCCAGGCATAACTCAGTGGTGGCTGAGAAGTTTGGTTGCTATGAAGTTGCTGATTGCTGGAGGTTAATTGAGTTTGTTATTTCGGCAGACTACCAGCTTCCTCCACCAGAGCAGTTGCAGCTATTCAGAGGTAACTCGAATCTTATGCCTCTCAAGGACGGGAGCTTTGCTTGGGGAGAACACCCATTTGGCAAATCATGGCTCATCGATCAACTTTTTGAATACTTTGAGGGTGTAAAAGACACTCAGATGCTGGCTAACATGTCCTGTGTTCTCTCAGGCTGCACAATGCAGAATAAAGCCTCTTACCAGGCAGTGTCAAAGCCTATTCTGCTAACTAATGAGAGCGGTATAGGTACTGATGGTACTTCGCAGTCATATTCATCAGCTTTAGGGGGATTCGTATCACGAGGGAGCTCTACTAACTACTTTGGATCTCTTGCTACGCCCAATGCTAGCGATCCGATTTCTTCAGCTAATGCCACACCGGCAGCTACGGCGGCATCTGCAGCCTCGGCTGGGAATTCATTCTTTGCTAATACGAGGGGTCAGACTGCTCCATGGGATATCCCTCACAAAGCATCTAGTGTGAATGCTATTGATGGTAGCTCACCCACCTCGTCCAAAGATGATGCCAGTATTATATCTCTGTCACCGGAAAAATTCATCAGCGCGAAAAAAGCAGTCGTTGGTCTGTTCTCACGAAATTATAACTCAAAGCCCTCTTCTACAACAAAGTCTCTCAAACGCCGCATCAATTCTAGCAGCAGCCTCAAATCAACACAACATCACCCTGAAGAAGACCTGGCAGATATGTTTGCTACTCATGGCAACCGTCTTAGCACGGTTAGCGGTTACGGAAGCGAGCTGGACCCCGAATTTGGGTTTTCAGTTTTCCCCAAGGTTAGCATTGAGATTTTTGACGAAGAGATGCTCACTCCGTATGAAGATATCGAGGGCCGAGGAAGTTACCGGCACCATCAATTGCTGTTAAGTGCTGAGAAAAAGCACAAGTACGAGGCTTATCGTACTCAATATGCGAATATTCTCTATTCATGGGGGCTACCTGTTGCCAGTCTTGAGGTACTCAAGTTTAACTGTCTGTCCAGTTCCAATTCCACTGCCAAGACGCCTGCTTTGGCAGCTATTATCGACCGGACCGACCTTAACTCTGCGCAGATCCAGTATCGGTCTTATTACACCCCAGAGCTTGATGGAGAGGTGCTTTACGGGACGACTGAAGCTCTTCCGGCTGGAAGCTACTCACAAATATGTCACTACTGCCATTTGATGGTGAAGACGCGGTTTGTGCAATGCCAGGACTGTGAGCATATTTTGCATGCGGACTGCGCGCTTGAATGGTGGGAATTCAATGAAAATATATGCGTCTCTGGATGCGGGTGTGTGTGCTCTAACCATATCTATTTTTAACGTATCCTGATGCCTTATAATTTATAATAATTGATGATAGATGATCTTGTTTACGACAACGAACAGCCCATATTTTTACATAGAGCCATTGAACCCAGTTCAGGTACTTAACAAGTCTACCAGACCAAGGGGCGCCTTCTATTGAGACGCCGCCTAAACGTCCGCATAGGCCAATTCCGGCATTCTCGTCTTCATTTGTTAAAATACAGTAATGCTGTTGCGCCGCGTGCGGCGCCACCGACATGTCTCGCGCGCGCGCACGGTGCGCAAAAAGATACTTAACGTAGAAGCTCCGCCCTACTTGTACGACGCGGTTCACTAGGAGAGCCATTCATTACAATGGCGGATGAAAGCGACGATGATTTCTACAAGTTCCTGAAGCAGAATGAGACCGGGATGCAGTCGATCCCGGATCTGGGTGGAGGCGGCAAGCTTGAGCACGCCGATGACGCCATTGACTTTGAGGACGAAGACGAGCTCGCTGATGACGACGAGGAGATGATGAAAGAAGAAGAAGAGGAGCGCAAAAAGAAAAAGGCTGAAGCCGAAGACGACGGGTTCTTCAGTTTAGGCGACATGATGGGTGAAGACCACCATGAGGGTCACCATGAGCCGGCTGAGGACGGCCATGCACCGCATGCTCCTGATTCGGACAATATTTTAGACGAAGATCTCGCTATTATGATGGGCGATGCCGGATACGAGCAGGAAGAAGAAGACGATTGGGCCAAGGACTTTGGACTTGAGCCACTGCGCGAAAAGCCCGTTGAAGTCGGAGATAAGACTGGCGTGGATGCGACAGCTGTTACGGACGAGATTCTCGAGAACCCGGACTTTATACAGGTTGGCGCAGACATTGAAAACGATGTTAGCAAAACCCTGGAGGTTATGGAGGGGATTGAACAGAATAATGAGGAAAAGCTGCTCAAGGCGTATTATCCCGATTTCCACTCTGGAACGGTTTTGAAGATGAACTCTCTGTTCGGGCCCAAGCCATCAAAGACACAGCTTCCCAGACCTAAGGTCACGCGGCAATGCGTGCCCTCTAGAGTCTCTTTAGAGGTTGAGTTGGATCAGAAATCGACATTTAAGAGCAACATTGAGCGTCCGCGCGGAGAGACAAATGTCATTCGCGTCTCGGAAGCCTCTTTGAACAAGTTGTTCAACGACAAGACGGAGGATGAGGAACAGAGGAAGCGGAGATCTGACTTGGACAAGGAGTTAGTTCTGGCATCTGCGGAATGGGAAGTTCCGGGGCTGTTTTCAGGCAGTTCTGATAGCGACAGCGACATTGAGATGGCTGACAATACTAGTACTGTTGCTCAGTCAAAGGCACTTATCAGTAACAAAAAACGCCATGCCCTACCTTTGTTTAGAGACGGAGAGGTGTACGACTCGGACGATGAAGACGCAATTCTTGAAGGAACCTTTAAGCCCAGCAAAAAGAGGGCCAAGTTGGATCTTAACGATCCTTACCTGTTATTCGTGGACGATACTCACCAGCGCCGAGTTCAGCAGATGGCTCGGAAACGGACATCCAAAGTCCCTACCTCTGAGCGACAGCTCATGCAAAGATACAACATTTCTAATGATCGAGCCTATGATATGCTGAAAGAGAACTACCAGTCCAAGGTGCGGGCAACCATCGGTAATCTTAACATTGACCACTCCATGGTGGCGCTGCGGCTCCAGAGTCCGCACTACAAGGTCAAGCTGTCAAAAGCTCAGATGCGGTCGCATCATCGGCCGTCATTTGTGGTTAAACCCAATACTACCATCTCATTCTCCAAGGTTAAGCAGCGTAAGAAGAAGAAGGACAAGGGGAAGCACATTACTCAGCTGTTGAATAAGACGACCGATCTTACCCTGGGGGATTCAGCAGGGTTTTTCATGCTGGAATATTCGGAAGAGTTCCCTTTGGTTCTCTCGAATTTTGGTATGGGAAGCAAGCTCATTAATTACTATCGTAAGAAGAGCAATGACGACACTACTCGGCCAAAGCTGCCAGTTGGTGAGACGCATGTCCTAAGTGTTCAGGATCGGAGTGCATTCTGGAACTTTGGGTTTGTTGAGCCAGGTAATGTCGTACCGACGTTGTATAACCGTATGATTAGGGCTCCAATATTCAAACATGAGCCTCCAAAGACGGACTTTTTGCTTGTTCGAACTACCGGTGGTGGACAAGGGCAAAAATACTTTTTGCGAACGATTCCTCACTTGTTTGTTGTTGGACAGACGTTACCTGTTGTGGCCATCCCGGGCCCCCATTCGCGAAAGGTCACCACTGCCAGTAAGAATCGACTCAAGATGGTAGTGTATCGAGTGCTTAACCAGAACGAGCGTCACCGACTGGTGGTCAAAGACATTTCAGCGCACTTCCCAGACCAGAATGATATGCAAAATCGACAGCGTCTAAAGGAGTTTATGGAGTATCAACGTGCAGGTGAGGACCAGGGCTACTGGAAGGTCAAGGCGTCCGAGCCATTGCCCACCGAGGAGTCAATTCGCGCCATGATTGCGCCAGAGGATATTTCGCTGCTTGAAGCAATGCAGGTAGGGCAGCAACATTTGGAGGACGCTGGTTACGGCAAGTCAGTTGACGACGACAAGGAGGATGAAGAAGGCATGAGCATTGAAGAGCAGCTTGCGCCATGGAATATTACCCGTAACTTTATTAACGCAACCCAGGGCAAGGCTATGCTTCAGTTGCACGGTGAGGGTGACCCGTCAGGACGAGGTGAAGCATTTAGTTTCCTTCGAACTTCGATGAAAGGTGGTTTTAAAGCTATGGGAGAGTCTGTGAACGATAAACTGGATAAGTCTAAGTTTGGCGGCCACAGCTATAACGTTGCTCTGCAACAAAAAGCCTATGACGAAGAGATTGCCAGGATCTGGTATACTCAAAAGAAGTCTTTGGAGGTAACCAATGTGGAAGATCTTGGCTGGGATGAAGCAGAGAGCAAGCGTGATAATAACGACACTACCGCACCGGCTGATAGCGCCAATGCCGACGATGATGCATCACTATTTTCTCAAAACAGTGCCTCAGCTCAACAGAGCAATAAGGTTTTGCGAATTACTCGCCTCTACACTGATGAGAACGGTACCAAACGGCGAAAGACCGAGATAGTAAAGGATCCTAACGTCATTCGTGCTTACGTCAAACGCCGAGAGAAGATTGAGGACGCACAACTTGCCACGGACCAGATCAGCCTGACCAACGACGAGGAGAGGAACAGGCGACAAAAGAAATTCCTTCAGGACGAGCTGGCGCGACTGAAACGAAACAAGGACCGACGAATGGCTCGAAAGGCAATGAAGGGTTCGGAATCCAGCACTGGCCAGTCTGGCAAGGGAGTGGGCAAAGGCAAGAGCACTACCCGAAAATGTGCTACTTGCGGTGCCATTGGGCACATTCGGACCAACAAGTCTTGTCCATTGTACAATGAGCGATTCGGCGACGGCAACGTTGATCCTGCGGCTCTTGCGAATGCACAAAAGCCTTTGTAATTATTTATTTACCAATATTTATTTATTCGCCTTGTACATTGATGATAACATGTTCATTAGTATTTTTTTTGTGGTCATTATTGCTTCTAAATACACGTAATCTGGAGAGTTTACTCAAAATCAACAGTGATCTTCGGCTTCTTGGCCTTCTTGGCCTTCTTCTTTTGCTTCTTTTTCTCTGACTTCGCAATTTCAGCAATCAATTCGTTGTCAGACTGCTCCAAGTCGGAAGTAACATCTTCCTCTTCTTCATCTTCCTCACGGCCACGCTTCTTGGCGGTGTCGTACTTTTCCACGCTCTCTGGAACCATAAGGCAGCAGTTAATTCGCTCGTTAGTCTGGTAAACTGCTCTATCCTCTTGAGATGTTAAATCGGTGACCAGGATTTTACCATCCGACGCGACAGAAGTAATATAGTCCCTGTCAGTCTCTGGAAGGTACATGAACGCAAAATGTTTGACTCGAGTAGCATGGCCACCGCTGAGAACAAACTCTGGCTCAATCTCGCCCTTGGCCAATGCCTCCAGACCATAGAAGTTGATTTTGCCATTGTTGTGAGAAGTGACGACATATTCCGTACCTTCCTTGGAAGTGAAGATGTTCATATGCTGCAAAGGAGAGTCAAACTTGAAATTGCGCACACATTCAGACGTGCCCGAATCGTATAGCTCAAGCATTCTATCATATGCAACGACGAATGTGTTCCCGTCTGGCGACCACTTAACTTTTCGCCCCTCCGCCTTGAGCTTCATAACACTGGCCTTCTTGCCGGTCATAAGGTTCCACAGACGCAGAGTCCTGTCAACGCCCACACTCAATGCAATTTTACCTGTCGGGTGAACTGAAGTGTCGTTCACCTCACCCTTGTGGCCCTTCATATCGCTCAGCACCTCCCAGTCCTTGGTCCTCCAGAGACTGATCTTACCGTCTCCAGCTCCACTAAGCAGCCATTTACCCTTGAAGAACTCAAGGCTGGAAATGCTGCCGCTGTGGTGCAAAAGGGTACCCAATTCCTTCCGCTTTTGCAAGTCATATATTCTAATATGCTCGTCATTTGATCCACTGACGAGGTACCGCTTACTGGCGGCAATGCATCGAATCGACGCTGTATGGGCAGTGAAATGGAAAATCGGCGAGAAGACTTCCTCCGAGGGCTTGTCGCCTAGACTCAGCGATACACAGAGCAGATTGTGCTCGTAGCTCCCGGTGATAAGCCTCATTGCTGGGCCCAGGCTACCCTTGGGCTTCGCAATGGACTTGGGTGTCTCCTCTTCTTTGACATCTTCCGTCTTGATCGCTACTTTTTTCTTTGATCCGGCCATTTTGGTCAAATCTCTTATCGGCAAGATGTTGAGATCAATTTTTCAGTGTTTCTGAATTATTTTTCTCTTGCAGCGTAATGTTGACAGCAGTAACATTATTTCAGTGCAATTTACATTTGCAATGTGGCCACTAAAGTGGTATAATTAATTTCCCAACTGGAGGAGAGCCACTTTTTGGCAGGGCGCGGAACCCACTGGTGACTCAATCACAAAACGGGAAGACAGGGCTCCGAAGACAAAACTCCAGGAAATCGAACAAGAAAACTATTCTCTTGCAAACTCAAAAGGCAGCAAATGTCGCAAGTTACGAAGATTCCAATTCTGGGATCGGAGACAATTCATGTGGGGTACAATCTCCATGACCATCTGGTCAAGGAGATCTTGACGAATCTCAAGTCGTCGACCTACGTGATCATTTCCGATACTAACATTGACAAGTTTGATCATGTAAAGAAGATTGAGGCCAAGTTCATTGAGCAGGCTACTCAGATCTGCCCGGAGTCGCGGGTTTTGAAGTATATAATTGCACCGGGCGAGAGCTCCAAGTCGCGGGCCACCAAGGCCGAGATTGAGGACTGGATGCTCTCTAAAGGATGCACTCGAGATACCGTAATTCTGGCCGTAGGCGGTGGTGTGATTGGTGATATGATCGGCTACGTCGCGGCTACCTTTATGCGTGGCGTGCGGTTCGTTCAGATTCCAACCACGCTGCTGGCCATGGTTGATTCGTCGATTGGCGGTAAGACTGCCATTGACACTCCAATGGGCAAGAATTTGGTTGGTGCGTTCTGGCAGCCCAAGTATATTTTCATTGACTTGACGTTCTTGGAGACTTTGCCGGAGCGAGAATTTATCAACGGCATGGCCGAGGTTATTAAGGTAAGTTCTGACCGAAGAGCTTGGGTCTTGGTGGATTTACATTTTGATCCGGTTGGACTTTGTGGCGCATTGAATGGAATTCAGGCTGAAAGGGCTGTTTACATTCAATTGAACCTCAAAACCAACTAATTTGGAAATTTAATCGGATCAAACGTACTTGGCACGACCCTTTATGGTGCGTCATTCAGAACTAACAGTAGTAGACTGCAGCAATTTGGAACGAGGAAGAGTTCACTCGTCTGGAGGCCTACAACAAGGTGTTTTTCGACACTATCCGAAAGAGAGACCCAGAGACTCAGCGAGTTAACCTGTCCCCAATTAAGGATATTCTCCTTAGTATTGTAAGCGGGTCTGCCAGAGTCAAGGCCGAGGTTGTCACTGCCGATGAGCGGGAAGGAGGCTTGAGGAACATTCTCAACTTTGGTCACTCTATTGGCCATGCGTACGAGGCTATTCTCACTCCACAGATTCTCCACGGTGAGTGTGTCTCTATTGGTATGGTCCTTGAGGCCGAATTGGCCCGATACCTTGGTATTCTGAGCCCTGTGGCTGTTGCTCGACTCACAAAGTGCTTGGCTGCTTATCAGCTGCCAATTTCTATCAATGACAAGGTTGTGCGAAAGCGATCTCGAAATCGAGCATGCCCTGTTGATGATCTGCTTCGAATTATGGGCGTTGACAAGAAGAACGATGGCCAGAAGAAGAAGATTGTGCTACTTTCTCGAATTGGCAAGACTTATGAGCCCAAGGCCAGCGTGGTTGCTGATACGCACATCCGGGTGGTTTTGTCGGACGAAATGCGAGTCGGCACCTACGGTGCGTCGCCTGCTAAGGTAACAATCACCCCACCAGGTTCCAAGTCCATCTCCAACCGTGCTCTTGTCCTAGCTTCTTTGGGAACTGGAGTGTGCAAGATCAAGAACATGTTGCACTCCGATGACACCGAGCACATGCTGAATGCTGTGCGACTTCTCAATGCGGCCAACGTGTCTACCGAAGACTCGGGTGAGACTATTGTTCTTGATGGCCACGGTGGCAAGCTCTCTGCTCCGACTAAGGAGCTCTACCTTGGAAATGCCGGCACTGCTTCCCGTTTCCTCACTACCGTGGCTACTCTTGTAAATGGCACTGCCGAGAAAGACCATGTGATTCTCACTGGCAACGCAAGAATGAAGGAACGACCAATTGGCCCACTTGTTGACGCTCTCCGAGCCAACGGTAGTGCAATTGAGTACGAAGAGAAGGAAGGCTCTCTGCCTCTTAAGATTGCTGCAGGAAATGGCTTGGAGGGCGGCCGAATTGAGCTTGCAGCCACCATCTCTTCTCAATATGTTTCTTCCATTCTTATGTGTGCTCCGTATGCAAAGTCTCCAGTGACTCTTTCTTTGGTGGGTGGTAAGCCAATCTCTCAGTTCTACATTGATATGACTATCGCTATGATGGCTTCGTTTGGTATCAAGGTCGAGAAGTCCACTACCGAGGAGCACACCTACCACATTCCACAGGGTGTTTACCAGAATCCGCCAGAGTATGTTGTAGAGTCTGACGCCTCCTCCGCTACCTATCCACTAGCGTTCGCTGCCATGACCGGCACCAGCTGCACCATTCCTAACATTGGGTCCTCCTCTCTTCAGGGTGATGCAAAGTTTGCTGTGGACGTCTTGCGACCTATGGGTTGCACTGTGGTTCAGACTGAAACCTCTACTACTGTCCAGGGCCCACCAGTCGGTCAGCTCAGGCCGGTAACTGAAATTGATATGGAGCCAATGACTGATGCGTTCCTTACTGCATCGGTTGCCGCTGCTATTGCTCGAGACCCGACTGGCAAGTCTCATACTACCCGGATTGTTGGTATTGCTAACCAGCGAGTCAAGGAGTGCAACCGAATTGACGCTATGATTCATGAGCTGGCCAAGTTTGGTGTCCAGTGCCGGGAGTTGCCGGACGGTTTGGAGATTGACGGTATTCCAGTTGGCAAACTCAAGGTTCCAGAGTACGGAGTCAAGACCTACGATGACCATCGTGTAGCCATGAGTTTCTCGCTTTTGGCTAGCATTCTCCCAGACCCTGTTCTCATCAAAGAACGACGATGCGTTGAGAAGACCTGGCCAGGATGGTGGGACACTCTCAACCATGAGTTCAAGGTTCCATTGGAGGGAGTCGATGGCAAGGAAGCTACGAAGGCGCTCCAGACTGAAAAGAAGACAAACGGTGAGAAGAGCATTGTCGTTATTGGCATGAGGGGCTCTGGCAAGACTACTCTTGGCAAGTGGATCGCTGCTTCTATGGGATTCAAGTTCATTGATCTCGATCAGTACATGGAACAGAAGTTGAACCGAACTATTCCAGACATCGTAAACAACGATGGGTGGGATGTATTCCGTAAGCACGAGCTAGATATTTTGGGCTCATTCTTTGCTGAAATGGGCAGTGGCTACGTTGCCGCCTGTGGTGGTGGTCTTGTTGAAAGCGCAGACGCCCGAGATATTCTGAAGCAGGAGATGGATCAGGGTCGAATTGTACTTCACTTGCACCGAAATATCGACTCCATTGTCTCGTACCTCAACATTGACAAGGAGAGACCAGCTTATACTTCGGATATTCGCTCTGTGTGGGAGAGACGAGAACAGTGGTACCGTGATTGCTCTAACGCTATGTTCTTCTCTTCTCATTACGATAACGAGGAGGACGGAAATAAGGTCAGAATTGCACTTGATTCTTTCATCAAAACTATCACCGGTTCTAAGCCTGTGAACACTCACCAGGAAGGACGGACCTACTTCCTGTCTCTAACTTACGAGGATGTTCGGTCGATTAGCGATTTTGATGCTATTCTTGAAGGTGTCAATGCTGTTGAGCTGCGTGTGGATCTTCTCAAAGAGCCAAACCAGAAGGGCAAGTTCCCATCAGTTGATTACATTGCCGAGCAAATTGGATACATCCGAAAGCACACAATTCTGCCAATCATCTTCACTGTTCGAACCAAGTCTCAGGGCGGTCAGTTCCCGGATGGGCATGACGTGGACGCTGCTGCGTTGTCTCTTTTGGCTTTCAAGCTGGGCGTTGAGTACGTAGATGTGGAGCTAACCATGGACGAGGCTGTACGACAGGAGCTTCTGGCCCAGAATCGGTTCTCCCAGATTATTGCTTCGCACCACGACTTTTCGGGTTCGCTTAAATGGGATGATCCAGAATGGAACCGCCTTTATGAAGTTGCCAGTGAGTATGGAAACATTGTCAAGTTCGTTGGTATGGCTTCTACTCTGGAGGACAACTTCCAACTGGAGAACTTCAGGAGCCTTCACAACTCCAAGCCACTGATCGCTATCAACATGGGCTACGAGGGACAGCTCAGCCGAGTTACCAACCCTGTATTTACTCCAGTAACACACCCAGCTCTTCCAGCTAAGGCTGCTCCAGGTCAGCTCTCAGTAAAGGAAATCCACCAGGCGTTGGCTCTTATCGGTGGCCTGCCAAGCCGAGAGTTCTTCATCGCCGGAACTCCAATTGCTCACTCAATGTCCCCGATTATCCACAATGCTCTCTTCCAGAACTTGGGACTTCCATACAAGTACGGCAGATTTGAGACAGACGACGCTAAGGCCGTGGCTGAGGAAATCAAGAGGCTCGGTAGCTCTTTTGGTGGTGCCTCCGTCACTATTCCTCTGAAGATTGACATTTTGGACTACCTCGATGACTTGCGGCCAAATGCTGCTGCTATTGGTGCAGTGAATACCATTATCAACGACAGCGGCAGTCTTATTGGTGAAAACACGGACTGGGCGGGCATTTACAATGCTTATCGATCCCGAGGAGTTGTGCCAGTTCCCGGTTGTGGCCACGCTGCGTTGATTGTGGGTGCTGGTGGCACTTCACGGGCCGCTGTATATGCTCTCCACAAGCTTGGAATTGAGACTATTTACGTCTTGAACCGAACTGCAGCCAAGGCTGAGGGACTTGTTTCGGCCTTCCCAGCCGACTTTGGCATCCAGGCGCTTACTACAAAGGCGCAGGTGGAGAATGCTAAAGCTCCATTATTGGTGATGAGCTGTGTCCCTGCCGACAAGCCAATTGAAGGAGAGTTGCTTCAAAACTTGGAGGTTATGCTTTCGAAGCAGGTTGAGAACGCCCCATTCGCGCGAGTCTTGCTCGAAGCGGCTTATAAGCCGGAGTACACTCCAATCATGCAGCTTGCCGAAGAAAAATACTCATGGCGAACTATTCCAGGTCGAGACATGCTCTTGTACCAGGGAATCGAGCAGTTCAAGCTGTGGACTGGGGTTGAGGCTCCAATTTCTGTCGCTAAGACTGCTATGGGCTTTAATTAGTATTTTTGTAGACAATTATAATTGGGTTTGTACTTCATTACAGGTTCAGAACTGTCTCTCCCTTCCAAGCAGGCTTCCTGTAGAGTCATTTATACTATATGGCATGGTCCAACCGGAACCGGCGACTTCGCCCTCCGACCCTTCCTGCATAGTCCCCCACATGTATTGGTCACCGCTGATAAATAGAGAAATTCTCATTAAAACGTTGTACTGAACTGGAAGGAGAATGAAGAGGTTCGGGCAAGCTGCTAGACTGGGATGGCGGTTTTATTCCAGCACTAAAACTCGACCAAACGCAAAGAAGCCATTAAGTCCCGCTGTGGGGGTCGCTTCTGGCGTTGCTATTGGTTTTGGTATAGCTGGACTCGTTTTAAGGAGGACTGGCGAAGGTGATGACAAGTCTACTACTCCACTAGATAGTTATAAGCCTCTCAAGTATGGCGGAAGGGCTGAAAAAGAGCAGGCATTTAAGGAGATCGAGAGCGTCGTTGGAAGGGAATATGCTTCACGGAAGAGCACTGATCTGGAGGGACATGCTACCACTACGTTTGGAACCTATCATTCCACAGATTCTCCAAATATTGTAGTTTATCCAGAGTCCACAGAGCAGGTTTCGGAGATCATGAAGATTGCTCACAAGTACGCCATTCCCGTTATTCCGTTCAGTGGGGGCACGTCTCTGGAGGGCCATTTTGCTGCGGTTCGAGAGGGAATTTGCATTGATTTTGGTCGGATGAATAACATTGTAGCTGTACATCCGGATGATCTGGATGTGGTAGTCCAGCCAGGTGTGGGATGGGAGGACCTCAATGAGCAATTAAGCTCTTACGATTTGTTCTTTCCTCCAGATCCGGGCCCTGGTGCTCTCATCGGCGGTATGATTGGTACATCATGTTCTGGAACCAATGCCGCCCGATATGGTACCATGCGAGAGAATGTTGTAAATTTGACAGTTGTGCTGGCTGATGGAACGGTTATTAAGACTAGAGGACGGCCCCGGAAGTCTTCTGCAGGGTATAATTTGACCCAGCTTTTTGTGGGCAGTGAAGGGACACTGGGTGTGGTTACTGAGGCTACTTTAAAGCTCACTCCAAAGCCTAAGAACGAGCGTATTGCTGTGGTGTCCTTCAGTTCCATTGCAGACGCTGCAAAGACTGTAGAGAATATCGTACAGAGTGGTATCATGCTGGGAGCTGTTGAGCTATTGGATGACAACCTGCTTAGGTCTATCAACACGACCAAGCTGACAAGCCGAAGATGGGATGAAAAGCCATCGCTCTTCTTGAAGTTTAATGGTCCGTCTAAGAAAACGGTAGAAGAGCAAATCAAGACGGTTAAATCCATTGCGAAGAAATGGAATTCTACGTCTTTTACTTTTGCCTCTTCAGTGGAAGACAACACAGAACTATGGGCTGCAAGGAAAGCTGCACTTTGGGCAGTGATCGATTCTAACCCTAAGAATTATTCAGCGTGGACTACTGATGTCGCCGTTCCGGTTTCCAACCTCGCCAAGGCAATTGTTGACTCGCAGGAAGAGGTGAAAGCTAGTGGACTTAGCTATGGCATTGTTGGACATAGTGGTGATGGTAACTACCATATGATTATTGCATATGATAAGGAGAGGGATTTTGGGCAGGTTGAGCAGCTAGTCCACAATATGATGACGCGTGCAGTGGATTTGGAGGGTACTATTACGGGAGAGCATGGAATTGGAATCGGCAAAAGAGATGAACTGATTAAGGAATTAGGTGAAGATGTCATTAGTACGATGAGGAGACTGAAGCTTGCTCTTGACCCTAAGGGTATTCTCAACCCTGACAAGGTCGTCCAAATTAATAAGTAATTTCTTTCCTACAGCATACAATCTGGGATATAGAATGAACAGTATCTTTTCTACCACAGGAGTAACTTATTTTATTAGGAAAGCCAAATGGAGGGCTACTGCGCCGTTCCGTGGATCGTTTTTAAGTTATAACGCAGATCAGCCGCATGTCCTCCTGTCACCAACCAACTAGGTTGATATCGAATTCAGCATGATCACAAAGCTGCCAATAGAGATATGGCAGATAATCATCGAATATTGTGATGTAGAGCAGCTATTCAACTTGTTGACAGCTCATGTTTCTTTGAAGACTTTGATTTTACCTGTGTTGTTCCACACCGTCCATCTTAACATTGGGGAAAGGAGCTTGAATTTTCAGGATGCCTTTTCTTACGGGCTTTCCAAAGATATTAGCATTGCATATAGTACAGCTTATGGGCAGCCTGTTTCAGGGGATCGGTTGATGAGGACTCCAGGATATGAGAGAGGGATTAGCTATCAGGATACTTTCCCGCACTTAAAGCACCTATACCTGTTAATATCAGAAAAAGTATCACATATGCTCTGGCGTGAACTTGATGGCCTAATACAATATACAACCTCACTTAGGTTGATATATTACACTGGGCCCAGCCAATTGGATGACAGTAGCATGAGTTTGTGCTCACTATTCACCAAGTCACAACACGTGCCAAAGGAATTGACCATTCTCGATGCCCATCCAAGCACCGGGATATCAGGCTTACAGCATGTGACTAAACTTATTCTTAAAGACACAAAGCGGACGACGTTATTGGAGCGTGATGCAGTCAAGGAACTACTTCAACGTATTCTACCTAAGGAACTAGATCAGTTAGCCGAGCTTACAATATCCAGTCCAAGGATAATTCCGGGGTCGCAATTGGATATCGCTGATATTTGTGAGCTGGCAATGTCACGAAATGAGCTTAGGATAATTCAGTTGATGCACACTGAACTGCTTCACGAAACGGGTTGTTCTTGTCAGTTACCAGACCGTTTGTTGAGGCTATCCTTCATGGATCATCCAACTCTTATGAATTCACCAAGGCTAGTGTTTCATAACCTGAAAGAGCTATCAGTAAGCGTATCGGATCACCTGTATCTATCTGCGATATCATTTCCTTGCCTGGAGTGCCTTCGGTTAGTACCAATGGGCGATTGGGAAAGAGAATTCACAAAAACAGCTTTCGAGAAATTGTTTGAACAAGCCCCAAATATAAGGCGCCTTGCTATTAGCGATTTTTGGATAGAGGAAGCGGCTTGCATCCTTGAGGCTACGGGCAAGCTAGACCATCTTCACAGCCTTGAAATAGACGGCGGGGTTTTTGCCGGAGAAGCTCTTGAAGACGATGTTGAGAGCAGCATTAGAGAAATGACGTCTCGAGAACGAATTTCATCTTTATATCTGGGAAAGGGCTTGTTTGGTAAGACTAACCAACTTACTTGGCTCGCAATATACATGGATCTGTTTCCAAGGCTGAGCAATCTTTTTATTAGATTTAGTGAAACCAAGTATAGCAGACTGTTCCGTCCAATCGAGCTCGACTCGGACAGTTTAATTGGCGCTGGCTTTTGGTATGGATTGGACTTTGGTGCTCTACACAGAGATAATCCCAGCTTATTGCTCTAACAAAGTGATGCTAACAGGACTATGGCCCTATAAATAGTACAGTATATTACATTTGTTATCTTCTAGATACCGCTAATATTCAATCGGTGTCTTCTCAATGCTCTTAGATCTGCCAGCCTATACCTAAATTCAATGATACCTAGCCATTCATGGTTACCCGTCCGAATGAGGTAGAAATCAAACCTAATGTAAATGGATTAAATTTTAATTTATATCAGCATACTGAGGAATTGATTTGAAAGGCTGCCAGTGGCTACAAATACGCGTATCCGCTACCGGTCATCAGATGCCGTCAGCTTATCGCGTTCTCCCAAGCTCCGACACTACGACATTTTTCACCTTTACCATCATCACTAAAACGACATCATGGAGGACGATTTATACGATGAGTAAGTGGATGAATAATATTTGCAATAATGCTAACCAGTTGGCAGGTTTGGTAATTATATCGGAGGAGATTCTGACGATGAAAGCGTCGAAAATGGTTACGTAGCGGAACGGATCAGTCCAAAAGTAGACGACGAAGATGATACCCGAGAGGTAGAACCAATGGAGGAGGATGGAAGAGGGGCAATTGTTCTTCATGAGGACAAGCAGCTGTACCCATCAGCTAGGGACGTGTTTCCTGCAGATGTTGAAACTGTGGTTCATGAGAGGGATACCCAGCCATTGAGTGTACCAATTGTTGAGCCGGAAAAGAATTATCGGTTCACGATCGAGGATAAAGATCTACCTAATGTGACATATTCAAGGGAATACCAAGCGTATATGATGGGTCTGCCCGAGCAGACAAGGAATGTGGCCGTGGTAGGACACATCCATCATGGTAAAACTTCCTTGGTGGATGCCATGGTTAAGCAAACCCATGAGATTCCAGATAAGACCGGCAAGAAGCAGGATGAGCAGCTGAGATACACTGACACACATATACTTGAACGGGAGCGAGGGATTTCGATTATGAGCAGCCCAGTATCTCTTGTTCTGCCGAGCTCGAAAGGTAAATCGCATCTAATAGGGCTTATGGATACTCCAGGGCACGTTGATTTTGCGGATGAGGTGGAAATTAGTGGGAGGCTAGCCGATGGCTTTGCAATTGTCGTAGACGCTGTTGAAGGGATGCTAGTGGGGACCAAACTAGCCATTCAGCATGCGCTGAGGCAAAGGATCCCATTCTTTCTGGTGATTAATAAGATTGACAGGCTCATCCTTGAGCTCAGGCTTCCTCCTGAAGATGCGTACTTTAAGCTTTTGCACTGCATTGAATCGGTGAATGACTATATTCGATACGTCTCGCCTGCCAGCTCTGTTCGCCTGTCTCCGGAGCTAGGTAACGTGGTGTTTGCCTCAGCTTCAATGGAGTGGTGCTTCTCTTTGTACAGCTTTGCACGAAAATACCGTGAGCAATATCCTGCTCTCGATATCGAGAGTTTTGGTAAGAGGCTATGGGGGAATGTATTCTACAATGCCGAAAACAGAAAGTTTGTCAAGAATACGCGCAATGGTGGGGTGAGGAGCTTTATTTATTTCATTCTCGATCCAGTGTACAAGCTGTATACCCATACAATCAGCGAAGAGAAGGAATCTCTGGAAAAAACGCTAGGCAAATTGGGTATCCATCTAAAGCCACAGGTATACAAATTAGACGTTCGGCCGCTGCTTAAAATTGTATGCCGAGAGTTCTTTGGGCCCTTTACGGCTTTTGTGGATGCTTGCTTACAGTGCATTCCTTCACCAGTTGAACAATGTCAGCAGTTTATGGAAAGCTATTACATGGGCAGTCTGGAAGACCCACTAGTGAAAGATATAAGCAAGTGCGACCCTGAAGGCCCACTAATGGTGTACATTGCAAAGATGTACAATAATTCGGATGCCACAGAATTCTTCGCTTTAGCGAGGGTGATTTCAGGCACTCTGAGACGGGGGCAGGATGTTCAAGTACTAGGGGAGACTTTTTCGCCGGATGACCAAGAAGATGCGTTTGATGAGCGAGTAGAGGACTTGTGGATTCCAAATACGCGGTACAGGGTGCCTATTGATTCGATTCCAGCAGGAAACTGGGCGCTGATCAAGGGTTTGGACGCAAAGATTTCAAAGACTGCCACAGTTGTATCGGCGGATGCTCATCTTGATAATTACCACATCATCAGACCATTAAAGCACTTGTCCAAGGCGGTGGTAAAAGTTGCTTTGGAGCCCCTCAATCCATCAGAATTGCCTAAGATGCTGGAGGGAATACGCAAAGTGGGCAAATGCTACGCGTTGCTGGAGAACAAGGTTGAGGAATCAGGCGAGCACATTATTCTCGGGAGTGGAGAGCTTTACATGGACTGCGTTTTGCACGACTTGCGAACGATATTCGCGCAGATTGAAATCAAGGTTTCTGACCCGGTCACTCGGTTTACCGAAACTTGTATCGAAACATCCTCCATCAAGTGCTATTCGATGTCGGCAAACCGCAAGAACAAGCTCACTATTCTGGCGGAGCCGCTCGATGAAGGCATTGCCGAGGATATTGAGTCTTCTACGCTCAATACAAATTGGCCCAAGAAGCAATTGGGACAGTACCTACAGGACAACTACGGATGGGATATCCTTGCGGCACGGTCGATATGGTCATTTGGCCCGGAGGACAATGGCACGAATATTCTCTTGGATGACACTCTTCCCACACAGGTTGATAAGAAGATGCTCAATTCCATCAAGGAATCGGTCAAGCAAGGCTTCAAGTGGTCGACACGAGAGGGGCCTCTATGCGAAGAGCCGATACGCAACACGCGATTCCGTCTCATCGACGCGACGATTGCCACGACCCCCATCCAGCGAGGTGGAGGACAAATTATTGCGGCCACTAGGAAAGCGTGCTACTCGTCCTTCCTGCTTGCCTCCCCAAGGCTGCTTGAACCAGTCTACTCGTGTCACATTACATGTCCCAAGCAAGCGGTTTCTGTTATTTATAATCTGTTGATTCGGAGAAGAGGAGCTGTAATCAGCGACACGCCAATCCCGGGCACCCCGCTCTACTCGGTGCTTGGAGAAGTTCCAGTGATAGACTCGTTTGGATTTGAGACTGATTTGCGTGTGGCCACCAAGGGCCAAGCGTTTGCGTCTCTAACATTCGAAAAGTGGTCGACTGTTCCTGGCGACCCTCTAGATGCAGATCAAAAGACGAAACCACTGCAAGCAGCACAGTCCTTGGAATTGGCACGAGATTTTGTGCTTAAAACCAGACGCCGAAAGGGTCTCAGCGAAGAGCCTACGATCACCAAGTTCCTCGACCCTGATCTCATTGAGAGTTTAAAGGAGACTGGTTTTTTGGACTAACTCTGTATGATTACAAAGATTTGTATGTTATGAATGTATAATTAGATGAATTTTTTTAACATTGGTCAGGATATTCAATGAGAAAAAAAAAAAGCACAGAATCTATTATGTCGCGTGCAAATACGTTAAAGTTAATGACGTCTCTTGCTCTTGCCCAGACGCTTCGGGGCGGCTTTCATCTTCTTTTGGTTGAATCCAGAAAGATCTCCGCTGGACGCGGCATCGTTAGCCTTCTTGTATCTCTTCTTACCGCCATGGCCGTACTTGGCGTCCTTAGCCTTTCGCTTGGCGCCCTTCTCCTTCTTTCCGCCGGCTCCGAATGACGCAGCCTCCTCGACGGCAATGTCAAAGTCCTCGGAGGTCATGTCGTTGCCTCGCTTCCGCTTGAGGTTCTTAAGCTTGTCCATAGTCTCTCGCTTTTCCTTAGCCCGCTCCTGCAGCCGGGCATGCTGAACCTTCTTGCCGAACTTCTTGAGCTCTCGCTGCTTCTTAGCCTCCTGCGACGCCTTCTTGGCCGACTCCTCCTCGATCAGCTTCTGCTTCAGCTTATCCATATGCTCGTCAGACTTGACCATCTCGGCAAAGTAATCAATTGGCCGCGTGAACGGCACGTCCTCCTTCTTGAGCTGCTTTCGGGCGATTTTGGCGGCCTCCAGCCCCTGCTTGTAGAATGCCAGCTCTCGCTCAATGTCGTCGTAAATGTCCTTGAGCACAATTGGCTCCTCTGCCTGGACGGTCATGTGCTCGTAGAAGGGCAGCTTGCTGAGGGGCAGTCGGATATTGCTGAGAGACTGCTTCAATGCTGCAACGTTGTTAATTGTAGTCTTCTGGTGGGGGATGACGTCGGCATCATCGTCAAGCTCAACATCTGACAGTGGGATATCTTCTTCTTCTTCTTCTTCATCGTTTGATTCACCATTATACAGCTCCTGGTTTTCATCCTCATCATCGCTAGACTCTTCCAGCTTGGATGGATCAAACTCTACCTCTTCTTCCTCGTCGTCATCCTCTTCCTCAGAGACCAGATCAGCCTTGGACGCCTGCTTCTTGAGCTTTCGCTTCTCCTTGTGGGACACTACTGGAGCAGGAGCCTCTTCCTTGGGCAGGACCTTTTTCTTGAACTTTTTGATCGACTCTTTGAGAGTTCCCTTGGCCATTTTTGTAATTGTGGGTTTTGATAAGGGCTATAATCTCTGATTTGAGAGATAAAAAAATGAAAAAATAATTTTCAGATCATCGCGTCATGTGACTTTCACGTGACTTGTCAGGAAAAATTATCGCCCGTGATGGTTGCTGTGGCAACGCTACAACGTGCGGCGCGTTGCTCCCCATTTCACTTTGAATTTCAATTTCTGTAGCTATATCAATTGGCATCGCCAGCCTCGATACTATGTAATAGGAAGCAGTAGAAATATGATCCATTGTACTCGACGCGGGACTTCCAAGTACAGTGTACTGTTGGCGACCGCGTCAAGTAACCGTCTTATGTTTGGTAAGTAACCGTCTTTCATTTGGCAAGTAACCGTCTTCGTTTTGCAAGCACCAATTAGCATTCAAGGTCATTTATGGCATTTTGCATCATGTACTTATTGGACGGTGGGATAGCAATGCGGCTGACAATTGTCTACTCCGATATGATGCATTCAAGTACAATATACTACACTATCTCAAACTGCTGGAGCCACTGAAAACCAGTTTTCCATTTGGTAACAGGCTATTGAGAAATTAGGAGCCACGAAACTTTTTTGTCGAGTATCAATGTGGCAAACTACTGCATCCTCTGAGCGGCATACGAGCAATGTCGGCCTTTACCGCTTAACAATACCTGAAGCAATTGCATGCAAGCCATCGCCAGGGGTAAGAGCCAATATCGTAAGGGGGATCGGCCAAATAAGTCCGTGACATTCACGTGATGTAAATCACGTGGGATGCACCCCCCTGATTTTGCCGTTTCTCTTCAACCAAGGCAGGTGAAAAGGCCCGTTTTCCAAGCGAGTACGCAATAGGAGTGCGGGCTGTCGTGGGCGCCAATTGCGGGAATGGCCCGATGGAGCAAAGACTCAAATGGCTGGCCCAGAGTGGGGAAAGGGGTGCTGCTGCAGAGAAGCATCGATTTTCGACGATTTTTTCATACTTTTGGGGCGCGCAGGCAAATCATAAATGAACATCCCAAGCGTGGGATTACGCGGTCATTTCCCTTACCGACGTGGGCATCTTTTACTGCTGAGGCTGCAATTTCTCCCCTCGTTTTCCCCCCTCGCGTTATTGAGAGAAAGAAGAGCTAAAAAATGTCAGAAGCTAAGAAACAATTCGAGGCTGTCTTCCCTGAGATCGCGGAGGAGATCCTCGACACGGTGCGGGAGACTGGCATTGCCGCGAGCGCTGTCGAGTGGTTCAAGGAGAACCTGTATTATAACAGCGTGGGCGGCAAGTTGAACCGGGGCCTCTCTGTGGTCGACACGTACCGTCTGCTGAAGAACAAGAAGGAATTGGGTGCGGAAGAGTACAAGAAGGCCGCTGTTCTGGGCTGGTGCGTCGAGCTGCTCCAGGCGTACTTCCTCGTCGCTGACGACATTATGGACAGCTCCAAGACGCGGCGGGGCCAGCCGTGCTGGTACCTGCAGCCCAAGGTCGGCATGATCGCCATCAACGACGCGTTCATGCTCGAGGCGGCCATTTACATTCTGCTCAAAAAGTACTTCCGCCAGGACGCGTGCTACGTTGATCTCATGGAGCTGTTCCACGAGACCACGTTCCAGACCGAGCTGGGCCAGCTGCTGGATCTGACCACCGCTCCGGAGGACGATGTGGATCTCTCGCGGTTCTCGCTCGAGAAGCACTCGTTCATCGTCACCTACAAGACCGCGTTCTACAGCTTCTACCTGCCGGTCGCGCTGGCCATGTACATGGCCGGCATTGCCTCTCCGGAGGACCTCAAGCAGGCCAAGGACATTTTGCTGCCGCTGGGTGAGTACTTCCAGGTGCAGGACGACTACCTTGACTGCTACGGCGATCCAGAGGTAATTGGCAAGATTGGCACCGACATCCAGGACAACAAGTGCGGCTGGGTCATCAACAAGGCGCTCGAGAAGTGCAATGCGGCCCAGCGAGAGGTGCTGGATGCCAACTACGGTGTCAAGGACGCGGCCAAGGAGGCCAAGGTCAAGGAGGTGTTTGCCGAGCTCAACCTGCAGCAGGACTACTTTGACTACGAGGAGCGAATTGTCGCGGACCTGCGACAGCGAATCGCCGCCGTCGACGAGTCGCGCGGCTTCAAGGGCGAGGTTCTCGAGGTCTTCCTCAACAAGATCTACAAGCGACAGAAGTAATAGACCTTTATTTCACTAGTATATTTAACCCTCTCATTGTCAACGCAAACCTAGTCGCACTGCTAGCGGCGGAGTGTTTTCGAGGGCCAGCCCTCGAGCTCCCCAGACCCCCGTTATTAATCTCAATTAAGGGGGTCTGGGGGCTGGCCCCCAGCTACGGGGGTTTGGGGGGCTAGCCCCCCATATCGTTGGATACAAGTGGATTCCCCAGACCCCCGTCATTAATCTCAATTGAGGGGGTCTGGACGCTGTCATTGGATACAAGTGGACTCCAAATATTTATCCGAGCAGAACAGGCCAATGCACGTTGGCCCTTGCAATCAGTCATTCTACACATTCAGTCACCCTGCAAATACGTTGGCAAAGAGTCAGATTAACCCCGGACCCTCGGCAATGGGCGGTGCGGCATTGGGAACTGAAAAAAATTAATCCGAAGACCGTTATAAAAGACATTGTACGGTACTAAATACCTGAAAAGTCATTAGAAATTCCGAAATGAGCCACAAAGAGCCCAGAATTGAGATTCACAACCCGGAGAAGCTGGTCCCCAGCGAGGCTGCCAAAACGACCGCGAAACTGCGGTCCAAGTCGATGGACAAGCCGCTAGGGGGGCTTTCTGAAAGCGAACGGGCCAAGCTCCAGGCCCAGGCTGCCAACGGGTGGACGCCTACCTCGTGGCACTCCAAGCCCATTACGCAGGATGTCGTCTATGACGACTATAGTGAGGTGGAGAAGGCGCTGGAAAAGTTGGAAAGCCTGCCTCCTCTGGTCAACCCAGGGGAGATTGAAGAGCTCAAGGCCAAGCTCAAGGCGGCGGCCAATGGCGAGGCGTTTATTTTGCAGGGAGGCGACTGTGCCGAGCTTTTCGATTACTGCAACCAGGACCGAATTGAGGCCAAGCTCAAGGTTCTGCTGCAAATGTCGCTAGTGCTGATCTGGGGCACCAAGCTGCCTGTGGTGCGAATTGGGCGAATCGCCGGCCAGTACGCCAAGCCGCGGTCCAAGCTGACCGAGGTGGTGGAAGGGTATGGCGAGATTCCATCCTTCCGGGGCGATAACATCAACGGGTATGATCCCAGCGATCGAAAGCCGGATGCCTCGAGGCTGGTGAGCTCCTACTTCCACTCTGCAGCCACGCTGAATTTCATCCGGTCCGCACTGGCCAACGGGTTCGCGGACTTGCATTACCCGTTTGAGTGGGACTTGTCGCATGTGGTCAAGGACCAGGTGCGGGAGCGGTACCAGGAGGTGGTCAACTCCATTTCGCAAGGGCTGGAGTTCATTTCAGCGTGCGGCGCGGATTCGTCGCAGGGGCTCAAGTCGGTCGACTTTTTCACGTCGCATGAGGCGCTGCTGCTTGAGTACGAGCAGAGCCTGACCCGGCACCTGAGAAGCAGAATCGGCGGGGAGTACAAGTGGTACAACACCTCTGCGCATTTCATCTGGATCGGAGACCGAACGCGGCAGGTCGACGGTGCCCATGTGGAGTTCTTCCGGGGGGTGCAGAACCCAATTGGCATCAAGGTCGGGCCCTCGACGGTCACCGAAGAGCTGGTGAGGCTGCTTGATGTGGTTGATCCGAACTACGAGGATGGCCGGGTGACGCTGATTTCTCGATACGGTGCGGATAAGATTGAGCAGATGCTGCCAGCCCAGATCCGGGCGGTCCAAGAGTCGGGCCACAAGGTGGTGTGGATCTCTGACCCATGCCATGGGAACACCAAGGTTTCTCCCGTGACCAAGCTCAAGACGCGGTACTTTGACGATATGGTGAAGGAGATTAAGCTCGCTCTGGAGATCCACCAGGCCAATGGCAGCAAGCTGAATGGTGTGCATTTGGAGCTGACTGGCGACGATGTCACAGAGTGCATTGGTGGTTCTCAGGCACTGGTCGATGAGGATCTGGTGCTGAGATACGATACGGTGTGCGACCCGCGGTTGTCGCTGTCGCAGTCGTTGGATATTGCCTTCCTCATTGCCGACTACTTCCGAGGTGACGGCAAGATGGAGATTTAACTTAAATTATTGTATTCTAAACTAATTGCAAGCGACTTTTCGTTCAATATCCAACTATAAGCAGTGGTTAGATGTTCCGAGTACTGGTTAATAACCAAGATCCAATAAAGCATAGATTAACAGCGGTTATCAATCCAAATATACAATAATGAATTGGCCAAGAGAGTCCAAAAACTCGATACTAAATAGGTAAAAATAGTACATCAATATAAATGTTAGCGGTCGCTTAATAATGGATGGCAGGACTGGACCAAATTAGTGGTTACCCCGTAACAAGCACTAACGAGAAAAATCAAATACAAATATTAACAAATAATACTGGATAGCTAAACTTGATAGCGTGCTCGGTGAGCATTAATATATTACATCCTTTCTAATTAAACACGCTCAATGACCAGAGAAGAGGCGCCACCGCCACCGTTGCAAATACCAGCAACACCAATCTTACCATTCTCCTGGCTAAGCACACTGGACAAGGTGACCACAATTCGAGCACCAGAGCAGCCCAATGGGTGGCCCAGAGCCACCGCGCCACCGTAAACGTTCACCTTGTCAGTGGACACGCCCAAAATCTTGGGGTTCACAATGCCCACAACGCTGAACGCCTCGTTGAACTCAAAGAAGTCAACGTCAGACAGCTCAACATTGGCGTGCTTGAGGGCCTTCTGCACAGCATAGGCCGGGCTCTGTGGGAACTTGATTGGGGCCTGGGCAGTCTCACCCCAGCCAAGGATCTTAGCGACTGGCTTGAGACCAAGCTCCTTGACCTTCTCCTCGGAAGCAAGAATAACAGCAGCACCACCGTCGTTAATTGGCGACGAGTTTGGAGCGGTCAGAGAGCCGTCCTTCTTGAAAACAGGCCGGGCACCCCGCAACTTCTCCTCATTAAGTCGCGCCTGCTCCTCATCAGTGTCGATGGTGACGCCTGGCTTGCCTCGGGCGCCTGGGAGCTCAATTGGCGCGATCTCGGCCTTGAACTTGCCGGCAGCAGTGGCCTTCTGGGCCCGCTTGTAAGACTCGACGGCGTAGTCGTCCTGCTCCTGTCGCGAGATGGAGTGCTCGGCGGCAGTGTCCTCACCAGCAAGGCCCATGGCCTCGCCAGTGTAGGCGTCCTGCAGACCGTCCCGCTCCAAACCGTCAACAATAGAGCCGCCACCAAACTTCATGCCGGTTCGGCCCTTTGGCAGGTAGTGTGGGACGTTGGTCATGGACTCGGCACCGCCAGCAACGACAATATCAGCCGAGCCGGTGAGAATGGACTGGGCGCCGATGATGATGGCCTTGAGACCAGAGGCACACACCTTGTTGACGGTGGTGGCAACAGTGGACTCGGGCAGACCGGCCTTGAGAGCGACCTGTCGGGCCGGGGCCTGACCGACGTTGGCAGAGTAGACATTGCCAAACACAATCTCGTCGACCTTGTCGGCTGGGACCTGGCCCTTCTCGAGGGCCGCCTTAACAGCGTGGGAGCCCAAGTCGACGTAAGTCTGGCTGGAAAGGTTACCCAGGAGCGAGCCAATAGGCGTTCGCGCGGTGGAGACAATGTACACTGGCTTACTAGTCATTTTTTTACGAGGGTGTGTGTAAGTAGTATGGTTTATCTGATCCGGATTTGACGTGGTATTTTTATTCGTCGCTTTACAGCCTCTCTATTATTGGTACGGCTGCCCCCTGGTAAATCGCGAAATTTCATCCAGGGGGAGGAGGGGTGCCGAGTGCGGCTGCATGCGTCTCATCACGCCATATTTCGATTCGAAAAAAAAATGCTACTTTTGGGGAGGGGGTTAACATTGTATTGGGGAGCTATTGTTGAGAGTGGTTTAATGTTGGGGTTGCCTGAGCCGCGTGCGGCGCGCCGCACCGGAGCCCACATAACGACCAGCGGACATCTTTCAACTGCGCTTTATTCAGTACAATTTGTGGAATTTTGGGGGTATGGATTGCCTGGGAAATGGTTTGGTTGACTCCGCTGGGGCGTTATGCAGGTACACATTAGTAATTGGATAGATCTAAGCCTCGAAGAGCTCTCCACTTTTATAAGACGAGTCAATTACTGGTCATACCGCAGTCGCTCGGATATGACGGTCTCCACTAGAGTCTAGGATCAGCTGATTTGTGCCACTGCGGAGACTCAATTTATAGAGAGCTTGTCGATCATAGTCTAAATTCGTCGCATGAATCATCTACGGATTTAATTGTTGTAATTGATACTAGAGGTGCATTGGAATTCACCCTTAAATGCCTAATAATGTTAATTGCATTTTAATAGAGGATTGGCCGATTCCCCAGGTCAATGATGAAAACTTTATACTCTTTTGAAAAAGGAGACAATGTTATCGATTGAGCCTTCACATTTGCCTATAGCACTTGTATGAGTTTTAAGCATCTTCTATTATCGGTAAAGCTCACACTGGGGATTTTTTATGAGTAGTTAATCAATTACCATTACAGAAATACAATCTTTTTTATTCGGTGAAATGAATTGTTAACCAAATATTGTATAATTTCAATAAATCGACTAAATATACTGAGTCTTGCTGAACTGCTTGTGTTTTTAGAATACTAGCGATATTCTGTTTGTTTCGGGAAGAGTTTATATGAAATGACAAGAATTTGTGGCTTTTGCACATCAAACAATCTGCTCTTGCCTTTTCTAATTCAATAAAATATGACTGCTACTAATGACATTTTTTCGACATAATTTTATCACTAGAATATAAACCTCAGCTATCTATGTGTGGGTATACCTTTGCAATATTCCCACCAGTTGCACCGCACGTTCTCAAGTTACCCAATTGAATGATATTCAGTTAATCTGTATGTCTATTGTATAGGTTATAGGGCTATAGGCGATGTACAGTTTTAAAAAAACGTATAATTCCCAGAGAACATGATTCGGACTAGAATGACAATGGCAATAATTTGCAATAGCAAGGGAATAAAGGCTGGTCTACGTAATACCCAGGTGAACCGGATGAGCTCTGCAAATGTCATTAATCTCTTTCGAAGCTAATTCACACCTTGTTAAACATGCAGTACGTATTATCCAATCAAGTTTTCACATCAGCTAAGACTACTGGCCCTAAAAGACGTGGTGATTTCCTGGCACACATTGGAAGACTGTACAACAGCCCATCC
This sequence comes from Blastobotrys mokoenaii, assembly GCA_003705765.3. NCBI lineage: Eukaryota > Fungi > Ascomycota > Dipodascomycetes > Dipodascales > Trichomonascaceae > Blastobotrys > Blastobotrys mokoenaii. The sequence continues at coordinate 93,478 of PPJM03000026.1, forward strand.
ACTCAAGGCTCTAAACCCTTAAATTTCACCGTAGTCATGCAATTCAAGTACGCAATGGCCAGTCATTGTAGATAGCGGCGTTGGTGGGGCAACCTGTACTGGAAACTGCCCACAACCACAACCCACCACAGTAAACGAGAGAACAAAAATATCAAGCACAAAATTTCGACATTAATCTCAGACGTGACTGATAGTGGGGACCAACCATGCCAAAGGCCAAGGATATCTCGACAAACGAGCAGAATTTCCTGCTGAATCTACTTGATGAAGGACTGCGGATTGACGAGCGGGGATTTGAAGAGTTCCGGGACGTCGACATCCAATTTGGCGATAGTTTGGGCCATGTAGAGGTAAAGCTGGGGAACACTAAATTGGTGGTGAGAGTCTCGGCAGAGGTGGCCAAGCCATATGAAGATAGGCCATACGAAGGGCTATTCTTGATTACTACAGATATTTCGGCTATGGCGTCGCCATTGTTCGAAAATGGCCGCCAGTCTGAAGATGAAATGCTTGTTACTCGGCTCATTGAAAAAGCAATCCGCCGCTCCCATGCACTAGATCTCGAGGCATTGGTAATTGTGGCTGGCAAGTCATGCTGGATGATCCGGGCGGATGTGCATTATCTCGACTTTGACGGAGGGTTCGTCGATGCGACTTGCATTGGAGTTATCGCTGCATTGATGCATTTTAAGCTGCCGGATATCTCAATTGAAGGAGATAAGACGATTATCCACTCGCTGGAAGAGCGGGCCCCTGTACCGCTCTCGGTCCTACATGTTCCAATCTGTGTTACATTCTCATTCTTTAAGCTTGAAAAGAAGAATGAGGACGGTGAGGTGACTACCAAGGAGATTGTTTTGGTCGACTCGACAGCCCGGGAAGAGGCCCTGCGACACAGCGAGATGACTATAACCATAAATAAAAACCGGGACATTTGCCAGATTGCCAAGCCGGGCGGCCAGCAGATCGAGGCGCTTACAATCATGCGGTGTGCTAACGTCGCATACCGTATTGCTGTTGATCTGACTGCACTTATCCACAAGCGGCTCAAAGAGGACGATGCTATTAGAAATAAGGGCAACTTGGCCATTGAGCTGAGTGCTGAGAACGAGCGATAATAAGCTTTTGCTACTAGAGTTCAAAGACCCAAATGCCTGGTTTCCCTCTCCACTTATTTTTATTTTTTAACAAGTCACCGCTGAACTGCAGAATGCAAGTGTTCTTCAAGGACTACAACCAATGGAAGAAGAACCGATGGCCCTTGGATAATGAATGTAAATGGCAGCTCTCGATTAACCGCCTGCCCTACCATGCCTGGGTGATGGCAATTCCGCTGCTGGAGCTTCTAAAACTGTACTTTAATCTACCCATTTCGCTAATGGTCTACCATAACAATAATACTACCTCGAGTTATTCAGTAATGTGCCGTGATAAAATGAGTCTTGGGTTCCACCTCGTGAGACCGTCGACCAAGGGCTCGCACTGCTCGCTGCTCATGGCAGAGAAACTGTGCCACGAAGTAGACGCAAAAGTGGTTGAATTCGTAGGTAGATTGGAGCCCGAAGAGATATACCAGCTCAAGCAAAGCGTTTTGCGGTCACAACAAATGAAGCCAGAAAGGGGTGTGACCAAGCATAAACTCAACACCCAGATTGTAGAAGCAGTACTCAAGCCTACTGCCATTCTAATATCAAAGTTATTTGAGCCTCTTCACTTTGAGTTCCCTGGCAAAGTATTCCTCAATGGGTTTACAAAGTACCCTGACATTGTCGGTCTATGCGGTGGTGCGCCCCATGTGATTGTCATTACACGAGCAGCTGAAATGCAGATTGGCAAAGGTTCGGCAGACTACTTTTCAGGTATTGCGAGCGACGCGGCTCACCATTTCCTGAGCGCCTTTGACGAAGCAGTGCAATGTTGCATGTTGGCTCAAACTGGCCGCATTATTCTGTCCGATGGTTTTGACTATGTGTTTATTCAACTGTCTACTGAATTTTACGTCGAGAATGACACGCGGTTCATCAGCATAGAGCATTATGATAAGGCCAATATTACTGATTCTGTGATCACTGCACGCACATGCGCGTTTCTGCTTATGGTATTGGAGTCATGCCACCCATTCCCATCTGCTCATTACTTCTGTCTATGTCGCAAATCACAATGTGAGATAAACGAAGAGAGATGCGCTCAAATGAAGGATATGGTGGAAAAGATACCTGCTGAATTGGGTGGACTGCCAGGGTTTGACTATATACAAGCCGACATTGGCGAAGGGTTTCTCCAGGACATTTCCATTGGAGTGCACGCAAATTGCCAGGTTCTCCGAATTTCGACAAGTGTGCTCCCGCCTGAGTACCAGGGGTGTAAGAAAGCAATGATCCAAATCTACGATCCTTATTACTACCATAACGTTATCCACTCCGAGGAAGATCTCTTTCGCTCAGCCCAGAGTTGGTTCAAGAAGGAACTAAGCATTTACGCTGCGCTCAAGGACCTACAGGGCGTGTGTATTCCAAAAATATATGGATATGGATATATCACTGATATGTGGAATGACAATGCGCCTCGTTCGCTCTATTCGGGCTATTTTATATTGCTCGAAGATCTGGGCTGCGAACGACCCTGGATGGAGTCTAAACGACATTTCCAACTCGCCCATACCGCTCTGGCTCACTTGCACAGCAGCCGCATCCAGCATTCTAACCTTGATATTGATAAAATGCTTCTCCATGATGGCAGAGTGTATATTTTTCAATTCGACCGAGCCATATGGAAAGGAGAGGAACCCGCGGAAGATTCTACCATATGAGATTCCGCAGATTTGACTATTTGAGGCATGTTTGGTAAAAGTTACCGCTTCAAAAAAAAAAAGTATGTACGTAAGGATAAGATAATCAAAATGGTAAGCTAGTCCCGGAACAGTGTTGGGTGGGCAGAAGGCACAAATATCCGTTGGTGTTCAATCCGTAAGCTTCTACATCAACCACGGAATGTCCGACCAGTTAAAACTCCCGTCAGGATATGTCCTCAACCAGGGCTATCCCTCCGTTCCTGCTTATCTAAACCTACGCGCTAGTTCGGGCCTAAGCCCTCGAAGTGTTAGGCAGGCGACCGCGGCACTCGAAGGAAGCTGGTACGGCTGCTACATCACCTATAATAGTGACAAGAAATCAAACGATCACGATGACACCGAGGTGGTCGTCGCGATGGGCCGTATCATCGGAGACGGCGGGTGGTACTTCCATATTGCCGATATGGCCGTGCTTCCAGATCATCAGCGCAAGGGATTGGGAGACGCAATCCTAAAACATCTTCTCGAGAAGATCCGGTCAAGTGCACCTATTGGACCGGATCCAGAGTCCTCCGATGACTCTTCTGCGACCTTTACACCGTATGTGACCTTGTTGGCTGATGAACCGGGTCGCAAGTTGTATGCTCGTAACGGGTTTGTGTATACAGCGCCGCGCTCGATGGGTATGGTGTTACCGTGGGAGAATCTCAATGCTACTCTGAGATAATGTACAGTCTGGCTTGCTAATTGTTTATTTGCTCTGGAGGCGAATGCGTCTGTGAAGGAAATGGTGAGCTCGCCAAACGATTATATACGCTGTGTTTATTCTGATAGGAAATAAATGTAGCCTAATCTCCTCGTAAAACTGCCATGGAGTACTAGTGTATATTCCGTATATTCCTCTTCCAGTTATTCGATATATATTTTTCCTAGAAGGAACTGGGCGATGGGATAGACTTTTGGGCAGTTTATTAGCACGGCAATCAGCATACTCATTCTCCACCTTCATATACAAGCCTTAAAGGTTGTGCCAGACACCGGTTGTAAAGCCTGCAATGACCCCGTCGAAGCGCTATTAGAGGAATGGATCGCTATGACTTTGAAATGTGCCATATGAGACCATTGCCTATTACGAATGGACCTTAGGCCTTCCAAATTGGCATTGACCATCTCCCCGTGATTCCCAGGCGTGCTACAGCAGATTGTATATTATTCATTCTACCGAGCCATATGGAGATGAGAGGAACCCTCTGAATCTCTGCCGGAAATGAATGAACGGTACCACATTGCAAATGCGATTTTGATTTGAATACTTTAAATATAACCATTTCCAACGCTGTCAGGCTCTAGTACCGTACAATGTCCAATACTAATATAATCAGCTTCAGCCGTATGCGGTGATCAGATCTCCGACGCAGGTGCCCCCCGCACCCCCCACCTTTACTCGGAGGCAGCCTCCGCATTCGATTTTTCACTTCTCCGCTAACCGCTTGATTTTAACCTCCAAAATGACCGAATCTCAATATAAACCCCTTAAAAAGCTGGCTATTGTCGTTGGTGGACCGGCTGGGACGGGCAAGACGACTCTGGGCGAGCAGCTTGCGGCTTTGCTCAAAGTAAAGTTCGTCGAAGGGGATGCTTTGCACCCGAAGGAGGTAAGTCCGGAACAGGAAATAATGAAGACTCGCTGACAAGGCAGAACGTCGAAAAAATGTCCAATGGTATACCTTTGACGGATGATGACCGATGGGGCTGGCTAGCTGATGTCGCTCAGACGGTGTCGAAGTTGGCAGCCGAGAACACTACTATGCCCGCTGCTGTAGGTAGTTGTTCGTCCCTCACCAGAGCATATCGGGACTACCTCGCGTCCAAGGCCGAGGAATGTTGTGAAGGTATTAACTATGTGACTGTATTTTTGTGGGCCCCAGAGGAGGTTCTATATGAGCGAGTAATGAGCCGAAAGAATCACTATATGGGTGCCAACATGGTCAAGAGCCAGGTGGACTTGATGCAGGTCCCAAATCCGGAGGAGGAGCCATTGGCTGTTCCTATTCTAACCACCAACAAGACTCCTGAGGAGATCCTACATGAGACCCTAGCGGTGTTGGAATCTAAAAACTTTATTGCAAAGGCGTAAGTGTTTACTAACGAGCAGCTGGCATGGTATGATAGAAAGAATATCTTACAGTAATAAATATGTACAGGGAAATCTATTTACAATTTTGAAGCCGGCTCTGCGGATGAAGGTGGTGTGGTGCCAGTTGGGTCCTTTGCGGTCGCTGTTTTATCGACGGGTTCTTCTGTGCTCTCCTGAAGCTTCCTCTTAAGTCTTCGAGGCATGGTCAGAATCGAAGCGATTCGTTCCTCACAGAGATCCTTCAGCTCCGTTGCTCCTCTTCGGTCGAGAAGCACATTCGGAAACCGGTAGCTCAACCACAGATAGAGATTGATAACTTTATGGACAGACTCGAATGCATCGCCCATCTTAGGACTAGACGCAGCCCTCAAAAGCACATCAATGCTGGTATTAGGAATCTCAAGCAAATTCTTGGGCTCGCCCCGAGCGATAACGTTGCAGAACTCCTTAAATGCTGTTTCGACCACTGGATTTCGCAGGTTTACTGGTGCCTTGGAAAGAGTAACCATTTCTTCAAACATGAGCCCTTCGATGTCATTGAAACACTCAGCGGCCTCGATCATGTTGCTGATATCTGTGAGAAAGAACCAGCTGCTAACACCTGCACTGACCTGCATTTTTTGCAGAATTTTGTAGTATGGGGTATTCAGCCCGATCCTAATGGCAAACTCTCGAAGCAAATGTTCAGGAGGAAACAGCCCGGCGCGGGTAATAGTTGGCGTGTCTGCGGAAAGACACTTTTTGATATAAGCCAGGTCTTCAGGAACCAAAGCAGTCACCCTACCAACTCCAGACTCCGCTTTGGAAGTACTTTCCTTTTCAGTTGGGTCAGCGGCACCAGAGCCTCCGGCAACCTTATATCTTCCCGCTCGACCGGCAATCTGTTTGGTTTGTGCAATAGGGATGAGTGTTTCCTGGATACCGTCAAATTTCTTGACAGTGGTGAAAATCACCCTTCGAATGGCTAGATTCAGGCCCATGCCAATTGCGTCACTGGCAATGAGGTACTTGTAGTTGCTCTTCGGATCATTGAAAGCCATTGCTTGTTTAGCACGTGTATCAGCTGGAAGCGATCCATAAATCACGGCGCACTTATGCTTCGTTTTTCGTTCTACTTCAGCCTTGAGCATAAAGAGTTCTCTTTTGGAAAACGCAACAATACAATCCCCCGGCTGAACATCGGCAAGTTTGCCCTTAAGCGCTCTGCTGTCGACTTCAAGGGGACTCAGCCGATTGTACTTGACAATCTCTAAGTTGTCGCCTGTCAAGTAACAAAGTCGTCTAATTAACCGTTCAGAACTTGGGTCGCCGCAGAGATGGACCTCCTTAGCCCTGACACCCAAGAAGGCATTCGTCCATGCCCACCCTCGGTCTCTATCTTCAATCATTTGAATCTCGTCAATGACCGCCACGTCCATATCTCGCCGCAGGTCGAGCATCTCAACAGTCCCACTAGCAAGTCTAGAAGGCTCTCCATTTTCGTCCAACTCTTCAATAACTTCCTCTCCAGTTATCAAGCTGCATCCTCTACGCCTGCTTTTCATCCTATTGTACACCTCCCGAGCCAGTAAACGCAGCGGACCCGCATAGAACCCTGAATCTGCATTCTGGAATCGCTGCAATGCTGTATAAGTTTTACCAGAGTTGGTTGGGCCAATATGCAGATAAACCTTCCGTGGTATACGTCGTGCTTCAGGGAACCACTTGGCCGGGTTATTCAAGTCAATAATGTCCTCTTTGTAGTCCACCTTCTCTGCTCCCGAGTCTAAATAGCGCAAATATGACTGGGCAAAGCATTTACTCGTATCGTTAATATAAGTGTTCCGGTCCTTGGCCAATTTAAACCCATTTTCCAGTGCAATAGATGAAATAACAACTGGTGGATCAGCGCAAAAATCAGCGTAGTCAGAGTACATCTCCCATGGGAAATCATCGCCTTTGTATTGCTGGACTTGGGAAACAAATTGCTCGGTCAATTTCACATGGTTTTCAATAAATCGGTGCCTTTTAGGTACCACTTCATTTATTGAAAGATGGTTGTTTTTGACTACTTCAGTCAAGCTTGTAATGAACTTATCAAAGATGGTTTCAAAGTTTTCCTGGCCCTTTGATTCCGGTAGCATTTGCTCCGCCAGCTTTTTCTCAAAGTCGACCAGAACTTCTGCCTTCCGCATTTTCTGCATTAGTTCAAGCTGTCTTCTCTCGCTTCTTCGTAGGTTGTTTTTGTTCAACTGGTTCATCTGCGCCAGGTACTTGTGTCCCGATGATTTCTTAACTATAGGCTTGCCAGAACCGTGCCGCGGAGAGGACCGATAGCATATCGCACTCGTAGACAACTTCAGAGCACCTATGGCCCTTGTGGCCGCCCTGATGCTGCTTCTTCGACTCAGCATATCGATAAAGCGATATCAGTAATCTACGCTAGGTCGAGGTAGTGAAATTTATTGCACGGCTGAAAAATTATTTTACCCAACTTTATTTTTAATTCAAGGCATTTTCATGTACCATGAAAGACAGGAAAGCTCAGGAGGTGTAGTATATCGATCAGCGACCTGGCCTTGGCCGAGGCAGTGCTTAACCAGATGATTACGATTGGGCTATTTGTTGCGCGAAATTCACTATATCGGTTACACAACTACTGGAATAATTATGGCGACAATGAGGTGGACATTGAAGCTGATGATATGGACTCGATTGCATTTTGAAACGATTTAACTTAGTACTCTCTTTCATTCTCCTCCTGAGCGTCCCGCCCTGCCCAGAGAATACCGTCAAATTTGGTCTAATATCCCCACATTTCAGCCTGGACTATATCCGTGTGGGCTCTAATTGATCGATGTATAACATGAAGGATTCTACTGACATGCCATTAAATTTCTCCCCTAATCAACCTCGAATGGCGAGTACCTCTCAGGTCCGTAATAATGCCAAATAAAATCTTCCAATCTATCTCAAGCATTCCTCAAAGTAACAGTCAAAGTGCTAAAAATTCTTAGTCGATATAGTAGGAGATTTTCCAGGATCTGTAGTACAGCTTCCATTTGGGTTTCTACTAACAATTATAATAATATTAAGCAGATCCCTAGTTATATGTATGAAAAAGAATGCTGAGTGGTAAAATGAACCGAAGCCTTCTGAAGAATTGGAGAAATTCCAGAACTAGAAGAAGATTTTGAATGAGATTACGGCCAAATAGGAAGTCCCCAAGGTTAGCGACTTCGATTACGAGTGCAGAAAGTACTTCGCAAATAGCCATACCGGGCTCTTCATGGGCTACCCTGCATCTGGCACTATTCCTAGCATTGATCTCAGCTGTGTAGATAGATGAAATATTTGATTTGAAGTGTTTTTCGCTTCTGTCATGCATCCAGTTCATAGCCTGTGTGAACTTAGCACTTAAAGTTTGTACAGCCAGTGGCAATCAATAACTGTATGGCAAGTTACTAGTATCAATAGGTAGAATTGAATGTAGATTGTAATATGGTAGTCTAAATGCGAGAGATTATAAATTAATGTCGGTGTTGGAGATCGAAGCCGAGATCCTCGAGGAATTTTCGGGGATTCATCTGAACATCGCCATTGGCGGGATTTGGTGAACCAGCGGAGCCTGCAGAACCCGCCGAGCCTCCTGCTCCACCACCGTTGACAGATGGTGCATTTGTAGCACCGGCACCGGCCGGACGAGTGGTGAGGCGAGTTGGAGAAGCAATTGGGTTAGCACCTTGGACAGCGCCTGGGAACTTGTTAGAAGTAAATTCACGGACATCCTCTTGGGTATAGTCGTGGGAAGACTTGGCAAGGTAGATCTTTTGGTTCTTAGAATCAAAGGCAGAGTATACATGCTTGAAGAAAATGTCACCGAGAACATAGGATGGAGCGCCCATCAAACCAAGAGCCATCACATCTCCCTCGGCCTCTGGTGGGCCGTCATTGACCCAGAGGAATTTGCCTGGAACCATGAGGTCAGCAGCTGGGATATCGACCTTGAGCTTGCCAATGACCAAGGAGACAGTAACAGACTCATCAATGGTGACATTGCTTGGCTGGTAGTATGCCTGATACTTGGGGTATTCTTTGAGGCCAAGCTTTTGGCCAACCTTCTTAACGAACCCTGGTGGCAGCTGACAGAACGGAGAGCCAGTGTCCAGCACGGCCACATTCGACACGGTGTAGTTCTCACCATCAAGCTGAGCAGCATCTACTCGCAGTTGGTAGTAGTACGTTGGCTGGTACTGAGAAGTGGATACAATGTCGTACTCATAGACCGGTTCCTCATACTTGGTTGGATCGTAACCACCGAAAATTACACCACCTTCCTTACTGGTGCTATCGAGGTAGACAGAGAAAATAGGGGACTTGGTGACCTTGTTCTGGTAGAATGCTTCTGGGACGTTGGAGTACGTCTCGTTGGTAAGGTTTGGACCCGGACCAATGCCAATAAGACCTGGGACACCAGCAGCGATAGAGAAATCGTCAATAACACCGAATGGGAAATCCTTAATTGAATATTCGCCAACGTTGACATCGTCTTGTCCCCACCTTCCGGAGATCTGGCCAGCTCCATAAAGAACAGAGAAGTTTCGGTTGCCCTGATACTCAAAGGTAGAAGACTTTTCTGGGTAGAACTGGGGAGCATCACCAAATGAGCCGTTTGGACCAAATACCCACAGGTATGGCGAGCCTGTGTCGAACCCAACCTCAACCTCCTGGCCTGGGGTGCCCACAGTAATGTTGGTGATATAAAAGTTGTAGGATGGGGTAAGAGTCAGGTTGTTTTGAGCAACGTTGTTCTGCTGCAACGAGCTCTTAGAACCGTCCTCGCCGGCGAGAGCCTCAAATAGCTCGCCAAAAGGCTTGGTGATATAACTGGCCAGCCGATTTTGAGGGAGGTTCTTGGACTTCAGGTCAAACTTGACAAGAGCGTCCGCTCCCGCAATGGCGGACAGTAAAATCGTCCCCCAAGTAATCTTCATGGTTTTGTAAAGTAAATAAATAAAATTAACTTTTCAATCCAGCTTCTGGAGTGGATCTGGGGCTTATTTTATAATTGAACCGATGGTCCTGAATCTGAAACAAGCATTTATTATTTTGGGCTAGTGCGGGCGGTGAAAAATGCCAATCCTTCCCTAATTGGAAATGCCCCTGATTGTCCTGTGCCTTACTCTATCGGACACCTCCTTCTGATGTCATAATACCACTGCACCCATCTCCTGTGCATCCAAGAATCTTCAAAATCCCGGCTCTCCCCTTGGAGAAAAGTAGATAGAAAATGAGGCTTTAATAAGGCTACGCGGATTAAACTTTACTAATTTACAGGAGCCCAGTTTACCAGCCTCTCCGCCCGTAAAAATAATATTGCGATCAGGTACAGGGTGACCAATAATACAGTGTTACCAGAAATAACCCTGTTTAAAGCAAGGAGGAAGCGCATGCAGAGCTATGCGGGCACTGAGCAGGTTTGCGATGGCGGTGTAAGGTACCGGGAGCATGCACGGAGTTTTGAGCTCATTCGTTTCCGCTTCCCCATTTTTTAGGCTGCCTACACGCGGAGCCCTTCCCTGTGTTCCCTCCTTGTCGGCTGCAATTTGTTTCTCGGCTGTCTAGCCTGTTCGAAGCTGCCATATGTCTCTGGGGGAAACTTGGATCATTTTAAAACACCACAAAGGCACTTAAAATGATAGCTCAGTTTATGTACCCTTGAAGGTAGCATAGTATTTGACTTTCTGGCGGCACTAAATTCATATTTTTGTACTTTCGCAGGGAATTCACAAGAACCTCGAACACCCTTTGACAATAAAACCTGTGTACAGTTTCTCGAATAGCCTGATTTGTCGGGAGATGTGTCTAAGACGGGTGTATCGGTTAAGCAGTCTAAAGTGAGGACTTTGGCAGCTTTTTATCTGGGACGTTGTTTGAGACCGAATGAAAAGGGCCCGAAAGCGAATAGCTAATTGCGGAAGAATGTTGATTCTAAACAAATCCTCGTTAGTAAGAGGTTGCGTCTGTAACAGATTCGTCTATCTCAACCTCTTTTGGGATTGGCGCCGCATTTGTTCGCTGTGCAATCTTAGTGGCCGAAATGGAACGGCAGAAGTTGCAATGAATCTCGGTCAAATCTGAATCTGGCACACTCTAAATACTGAGATTATAGAAGTAGCATCCAACTTTGAATACCTTACTAGCAATATAATATGAGACAGGGGGTCTTGCGTGATAACTCTGGAAAAAGTGCTCCCCTTTGCCCTCTCAAGTTGCTTGAGGGACCAAGGCAAATGTGATGTTTAACCAATGCTATGCAACCTTACAGGTCACCTGAATAGTCTCATCACATATTTCTTTAAACTTCAGATTGTAGCCGCATAAAGCGGCACGTAATTTATTATGATGCTAATGACTCAAGGGAGATTTGTAACTGGGTAGTTTTGCTATGCTGTCTGTCGAAAGTGGCTGGCCACTTTAGAATACCACTGTGGTATTCAATTGACCTTCCAGGAATATATACCCTCATGAGATATTTGGGCTACTGATAGTGTATTTAGACAATATAATGAACTCACTAGGAGTTGAGTCATTCAATGCAAGAAAACTGCTACTACTTTTCATTCCAAGTCATCCTCTCTAGATTCACTTTAGTAAAGCACCACTGAATTGATACATTACTGGTAATTCAGAAACACAAGTGTATTGTAGAGCAGATAGTCTTTTCCAAATCCCAAAACACATTTATATACATAACTTTTACATTATAGAAAAGCTAAAAGTACTCATAGTTTTGAGATATTATCTTTTATACTGTATTGGCGACAACACGTCGTCTGGGACATGGGATTACATGACTTCGGCTATTTCCGATATGGCAGACAGAAATTTCCGACACCCGGCCTAAGAAAGGCCTCACTCCGCCTACTAATGCATTTTTGTAGCATTATGCCGCTGTCATTGATGAGATGTTGGACTTTATTTTACTCCCTGTTTTGTGGGGTGGGGATAGCCGTGACTATGTAAAGGTTGCCGAGGGCACATGTGAGCGTGCTCTACCCCAACCTACTCCCCATCCAGTGCAGTCAAACTGCATATTGGTTAAATAAGAATGACAGGGACTCAAAAGCTATTGATTTAGAGCTGAGGTTGATTCCGTCTTTACGTACTAGTGTAACAGAATATGATTTCTGAGACTTGGCGGTATATTGCAGAACGCTACGACACACATTCCATCGAGTTTGTGGGGACGCTCGTGGTCCAGATTATCGCTTTTTGGATCCCCTGTACTATTTATCTCTCACTTGAGAGCATTGCCCCTAAATTTTCAGCGCGCCACAAGCTCCAGCCCCCACAAAGACAGCCCACTAAGCAAGAAATTAAGCACTGTATATGGTATGTTTTCAAGAATCAAGTGTGGGCGACGTTGGCGCATATCGGGCTGTTGGCGATATCCAAGAAATTAGATTTAACCCCAAAATATGACTTCAGTCCGTCTCTACCGCCGTTCGGGCAGTTTGTCAAGCATATGGTTATATGTGCCTTAATAAGAGAAGCCGGATTTTACTACAGCCATCGCCTATTTCATCACCGGCTATTTTATGCACGCATTCATAAGTTCCACCACAAGTTTATCGCCCCGATGGCTTTTGCCTCCCAGTATGCACATCCAGTAGAGCATATTGTTGCAAATATCGCTCCAATCATTCTTCCTCCTCAGCTGCTCCATACTCATATTGTCACCGCATGGATATTCCTAGCATCCCAGCTAATTGAGACTGCTACTGTCCACTCTGGTTACGATTTCTTCCACTCCGTTGCAAAAAAGCATGATCTCCACCATGAAAAGTTTATGTTGAATTTTGGAGCTATTGGTCTGCTGGACTGGCTGCACGGTACGAATCGACTACCGGAAAAGAAGAGTACATAGAATTTGGTAAAGAGTTAGCCGGGCACTGTCTGGGAACAAGCAAGAAAACAACTCGAGATTTTGTGATTAAAGAGTGCAGACTAATATAGCCACGATATTACAGTCGCTTTAATTTTGCAGTAACTTTGTTAAAAACAGCAAACCACCCCAAGGATGCGTGGCTATCTTCAAAATCTGCTGTCCAAGACTATGAGAAATATTTCGAAATTTAAAAGTGCAAAGCCCTGATCATTTTCGGAAAATGTCAGATTAGATCTGATAACTTCGGAGGTATTTCCGTTTACGGCAATCGTCTAGATTGATAAAATTTCAATCATCTTATTATTGCAAAAATCCCTCAGAAGACGACATAAGCCATGATCCCTTTACCAGTCGAAGTAGTTGATAACATCTTAGAATTTCTTGATGAAGATCTCTGGGACCTGAGAGTAGTTTGTCGAGACTTCTACAACCTCGCGGCTGCTCGAATTTGGAAAAGAGTTCGCTTGGCATATGGTTACAGCAAAGATATCGAGGGGGAAGAGATCTATATCCACTGTCAGGTATTAAGGAAATATCCTTGGATAGTCGATGTAATGGCGAGTTATTCTTTATTTCTTACTGTCGATATCTGTGAAAATTTCTGCCCGCAGCCTGAAAATAGGGCAGCTCTAGTTAATACACTCCAGTGTTTGTGCAGTAGAGAGGACAAGCTTATCGATGTCAAAGTATTGTTAAATTGCAGCATCCGATTTGACGATTTTCTCGACTCCCTCCTTGATGCCGTTCAAGGTACCAGAGGCTTGCCACTAATTGTACAGTACTCCGCATGTTTATTTGATAGTTCAACTTCCTGGGAGCTCGCTAAGAATATGCATCAAATCCGCCAAAAATGCGGACAGCATAAATTTGCTGTTAATCTTTCAATATTCTCAAACAAGATCTGGAAATCTTTTTTTGAAGACTTCGGAGAGAGCATTGTTTTCCTTGGTATCTCCACAGCCGATGTGGCCCTTCATGATATGCAGTACATCGTGGAAAAATCGGTAAACTTGATCAGTCTAACCATGTTTACGGACACCATCAATCACAATGATTATATTCTATCTATACCAGAAAGTTTGCAACATTTGAAAATATTTGGCTCAAGTGTATCAACAAAGGGAGCGAAATTTATTGGAGGGTCCCTGACTAGCGTTACGATGTCCCTGGAGGCGTTTGAAAGTTACCAAGTCGTTTCGAGTTTTATATCCGAGCTTAAGCTAATCGGATTACATCGTCCTAGTGACATAGCTTTGCGAAAGCTAGAATTCATGAAAAAAAAGGGTCTGAGACGCATAAAAATCGATTCCGGGTATATCGACGCCCTAAAACACATCAAATCCGTCCTAAATGATATGAAATATGTTGAGCTTTTGCAACTGCGAAACAAGGACACCATTCAAGGGACTCCATTGACAATTGCGGAGTATCATGAGGTAATAGGCCTGGTCCCAAATGCGCGGCAGTTAACTCTGGATGGGTTAACACTGAATGCAAAAGATCTCAATTATTGGAGATATACTGGCAAAGGAATATCCTAAAATTAAATATTGTTTCTTTGCAGGGGTTTTATACCAAATGGCCAGAATTGCCGTGCAGTGGCCGAATTAATTGAATTCACTGGATTGAACGGGCGCAGAAAAGTTTTCCAACTAAAAAGTTCAATGAAGCCATGCCTATGAAGGGTAGCGTGCACAAGCTTAGATCTAATTTGAAATATAGCTAGAAAGGTATTACAAAATTAAAGAGTATAAGAGTATGTGTACCATAGGCACTAGGCAAACTCACCTCAATGTACAACCAAAGCTGACCTCCATCTATTTGAATTTTTTGCAGGCACTATCTCCTTCTTGGTTGTTAAAGTACATCGGTATAATATTACGTCGCATTAGTGCTATACATTCATAATCATATTACGTATATACTGTAATATTCAAACAAAAATTAGATTAAAGGCAGGATTAAAGCAAAATCGTTAAAGAGAGTTGGAGCTCGAGCTCGGGTTTTCCACAGTTTCATACTGTGCTTTCTCGGCGTTGACATCGTGAGGATGGCCGCTCTGCGATCGCAAGGCCTCAAGCTCATCCTGACTCCGTCGTGGAAGCTTGTCGGCAATTGAAACAACGTCCCATGGAGTCTTTGGATTGGCATTCTCAAAGATGAGATCAATCTCCTCAAGCGTACGACCAGCAGTTTCTGGGAAGAGGAAGTAGGTCGCGACAAAGATGAGGGCATTAATAACAGCAAAGATGGTGTAGGTGAAATGTCGGATATTGTTGAAAGCAATTGGAGTGATCATGACAACAAGGAAGTTGAAGATCCAGTTAGACGCAGTAGAGATACCATTGGCAGGAGCTCGAATTTCAAGAGAGACAATCTCAGCTGGGTATAACCAAGTCATACCAAGCCAACCAATAGCGAAGAACGTGTTGAAGACAAACAGGAAGACAGCAGCAGTAATACCAGACGCGTTATTTCCACGGTCAACACCATCCCACACAGTAGCAGTGAGAATACCCATAGTAATGGCCTGGCCAGCCGCACCAAACAGCATAAGCTTTCGTCGACCAAACTTTTCAATGGTATAGAAGGCGATCCACGAGGCAAGGAAGTACTCAGTGCCGTTGCAAGCAGCAAGGAGTCGAGCCATATCGCCATCCATGCCGATAGAATTCTGGTAAACAGTTGCAGCATAGTAGGTGATAAGATTGATACCAGTGATCTGCTGGAAGCACTGAACCCAGAAAGCCAGATTGAGTCGGTGGAAATGCTTCTTTTCGTCCATAGTAAACATTCGCTTCAGCGAGGCATGGGTATGCTCTTCCTCAATGAGAGAAGCCATAACATCGTCCATCTGCTTGTTCACTACCGGGGCGTCAACCTCACAATCCTCAAAAGCAGCGAACACAGTTCGAGCCTCGTCAATCAAGTTCTTCTTGACGAGCCATCGCGGAGATTCAGGGAGGGACAACACAAAGCTGAAGATGAAGAGGGCAAACACAATTTGGAATGCAATTGGGAATCGCCAGTTGATGCTGGAGCCGTGGATAAACGAAAATCCGTAATCAACCCAATAAGAAATCATGATGCCACAAGTAATCAGGGCACCCTCAACCATAACAAGTTTACCTCGAACTTCTGGTTTAGCACACTCGGCCTGATAGGAAGGGACAGTGGCAGTGATGAGACCGTTGCCGACACCAGTTACAACTCGACCAACAATAAGCTGAGCAAGTTGGAAAGAGGAGCATTGCAGAATTGCACCGATGGTCATGATAATCGATCCAGAGAAAATCATCTTTCTTCGGCCAAACTTGTCGCCAAAGTACATGGTCGACAAGGCCCCCATCATACAGCCGATCTCGTAAATGGAGATACAAGTGCCTTGAATAGTAGCCTCATAGTTATTACCAGAGTCAACATTCATGGCTGGGAACTGCTTATTGAAAGTTTCGAGAGTGAGCAGCCCTCCCATAACACCTTGGTCATAACCAAAGAGAAGGAAACCGCAACCGGCGACAGTAGCGACAACATGATGGAGCCACTTTCCCCTAACGCCAAGGTAGCTTTTCTTACCAGCGGAGTATTTTGAGCGTCCAAACATTATCTTTTTCCCTTGCTTTTGTAGACAGCTTTATTCGGATATCTATAGTTGATACTATTTGGATACTGTGACTCGAAGGATGTGTCTCTTTCGATTTCCAAGGGATTAAGGGTAAGTATCAGGAATGGAACTTCTACAGGGTTGGAAACAATCTGTCGCTCAAGAGAACCATGTCCTTTTATATATCAACGGAAATATTTCGATCACCATTGCCTCCATGACATAAATGTGCATCATAGTTGGTTCGCACTTGCTCTTTTCGAGCTTCCCCGGAAGTAGGCGCTGCACAGCGTGGGGTAAATGTTTCACTTTTTCCATGCCCATATATACAGTGTTGAGGCGTATAATTTAGTCTGGAGGCGGAATTTCCTAACATGGAAGCCCCGAGGTCAAAACTCGTGTCGGTCGGACGTTGAAGTTATCACGAGAAGGCTGAACACCTTACCGTTAGCTGAAATGGGTTTCATATTTCCCAGTCTTCAGTGGCGGCGGACCATCTTACACAGACCATGGCCGGCATTATTGACTATACATACTTGCGCTATTTTCCAATTTATTATTGAACAGTAGTTACCAGATCCGACGGCAATACCGCTCGTCGGATGCATTTGCCAAACTAAAGAGGCATGTTACGTGTATGTAGTCTCTCTTGATTCCAGCTTCAAATGCACGGCACGACAGCATCAGTACATCCGTCCTGGATCGTCATACGAGTCCGGGTAGAAGGTTCTGACCAAATAGAAGGGTGCCGAGAAGCGGATGTTCAGTTCCGTTGGATGAAGATCAACTGTTAGGCGCCCGATTAGTCTAACCGTTAGTTAGACCTACTTATTGAATGAATACAGAAAAAAAAAAATAAAAGTAAAGGTCGAACCCTGGCTCACCCCTTTTTTGCATGCATCGCTATGGGCTGTCTACCTATACGATTATACTGTTGCGTTTCCAGAGATATCACCAAGGAAACCAACTTAACAATATTGTCATAGGTTATTAATCGCATGAGCCCATGTCTTGCAGTTGGTGTTGCCTACCTGTATTTCACTCCCCCATCCCCCTCAGTTTCGGAACTGGTGTAAAAGATCCTCGAGAGTACATATTACGCACGATGAAGAAAGGAGGGGTAACAAGCGGGGGAGGTGGGGGCCCGGGAAGCTGTATGCGAAACATGGCTATTAATCACTAACTATGGTACTGAACGGAGAGAAATTTCATGACTTTACTGAATGATTTGTTGTTTCTCAGAGCTTCGTTATAATATGACGAAACTTAGAAACATTTGCTTACATATTCAGTTGTATTTGCCGAGCATTCGTTAGTTTAGTTTATGTGCAAATCCAAGACACTGTTTTAGGGGCCATCGGAACATTGCTAGGGAGCCGAGTGCATAACGACAGCTCTACCATCAAATGACATAGCCTAGCGAGAATCGTCATTTGGCAGAAAAATTCTAAATTTTCAGGAAACATAACTTGCATAAAGATCCAATTTTTATATTATTTACTCATTACTACAACTACCGCCGTTAGGCTATGTCAGTTGATTCAACGAGCTGCAATTATGGGAAATGTCAAAGCTTCAATCAAAAACTGAAGTTTTTACACCACAGTTAGAAAAGGTTAACGAATCATTTGGCTTGATCTTCCAAGTTTCCATTGCATTGATTTTCCACAACCTTGAATGCATTTAAGGTGCTTCAAGAGCCGATCCATCTTCCTATTATCAAATTTTGACTTCTAGATGTGAAACATCACAAATACAGCATACAGTTTAGTAAAGATGATGCTTCTGAAAGCCGTGTAATACCAAGCAGATGCAAATGATACTCGGTCCTGTGCACGATATTTGCATTTGAGTAAAGTGAAGTGATTGCAGATATGTAAACTACTGCTTAAAAGTTGTTACATTCTCTTCCGAGTAGCATATTCATGATGTCATACAACATAAGTAGTTTGTTCATTGAAACCATAGGAGACTCTCTTGTAGCAAAAACTCTAATAGATTTAACGGCTAGTTTTGAGAAAAAAAATGTCTTACGGTAATAAAAATGCGCTCAGGCCGGGAAGATTTTTGGAACCATGTGCATATTTTTCTCATGTCGATCTGCTATACGCAAAGCTTGACGAGATGGTCAAACAATATGTATTCGGAAATGAAGGCACTGATATCATTTTTCGATCTCTTTAGAAGTTTGCTGGGCTAGACTTTTGTGTTTTACAAATCTCCAGAAATTCAAGTACTCCCATTAATATTGTATTACTCCTCAGTAATTGAGGCTATATATCAGAATAATGAAAGTCCAAAATTGCTATAGCCATATTTTGTAACCAACTACTGTCCGCAAGAGAAATAATCAATAGATTACAATGGTGGATGCGAATCCCAATACGAAACTTTACCCATTGCATTGCATATGTGAGCTGCCTAGGCAGGTCCGAAAGTAGAATAATTCTATAGGGATTCCTTGCGGATATATATCACAATGTTAATGAATAACCCTGAATCAATGAATAGTTTCCTAATTGGAGTTGAAGATACCTTATCATCTGCGTGCTAACGATCATCCAGAAATAAGAAATACAGCTTTCATAGTATTGCGTGAAATGATGTAATACCAAAGAGATTGGTATTAACTAATTTCGTCAGCTGTCTTAGATTGGCCATTCTATATCTCTGGTATATAAGTCTTCTGTAGCCTCATTTTTTCGTTATTGATATCTTCACAAAACATCATGTCTGGTGCATGCTGTAAAGGTGGCATTCATTTTCCCTAAGATTAAGTACTCTCCCCTTACGGTACTATCAAAGATCGAAAATCAGCAACTATAGCGGCTGGAATATTACCAGGACGCCATTAGATGAGAAAAGCCGCACGCCGCACACCGCCGCACGCCTCGCAGCACCAAGAGGTTATCACGTGACTCAACTTTTTAAAAAAGCAACCTTTGCCCCACATTAGAAAACTGATAGCTTGAACTCAATTACCCATGGGGTACAGTGCGGGATAGCAAAAAAATACAATTGAAAAATGTAAAAGCGGAGAAAACTAAGTTTGGAGGTTAGATTCAACATTGGTCAACCGAAATGGCCAAGGGGCCGGTGGAGAAAGCTGCCGGAGATTTAATTTTACCCTTTTGGGAACATCCGGGGAAAGGATGTGCTTTAAGGAAGTTCCGTTGTTCAGATCATCTGGGGAAAGGCTTATAATGTTGAGCTCAAAATGCAACAGCTGATTTATACTGCTGTGGAGATATTTAACGGGGAGCGGGATTTCTTGTTTGAGATAAAGCCCAGGATTTTGTACCAGGTATTTTACCCGAGCCGGATCTTCTATTGCTAAGGTTCTTGCAGAGTTTGATTGTAATTGGTCATCGGACCGTCAAATTTTACTGCTAGAGATCATTGAGAAGCTTTTATTTTTTTCAAATTATGTTGGCTACACGGACATTTGCTGCATTGAGAAGTAACTATAAATTGGCCACCCTTTTTCCAGTGGTTGGTCGTCAATTCAAACTTCGGCATTATTCTTCTGAAGAGAAAGAACTCAAGATGACTCCACCACCATCTGAAGTTAATACTGCTAACGACGCTGAGGCTAAGCGCAAGTTGCCAATTACTCCATTTTCCAGCTACCAGCAGGCCCGGGAAGTACCTCAGAAGTGCGTTGGAGTTGAGGCTGCCTTTAAGGCCGCCGAGGACCCAAACTACGAGGTAAAGCCTAATTTCCCAAGCGAGTTTTCGTTAGAGGATAGAGCTTGTATTGTCACTGGCGGCAATTCTGGCATTGGTTTGGAGTATGCCACTATGCTTGCTGAGTTGGGCGGTACCGTCTATTCGTTTGACATTAAGGATGAGGCTTCTGAGGACTTCCTTAAGTGCAAGTCCTACATTAAGCGAATGGGCGGCAAGGGTTCTCTGGAATATGTTAAAGCGGACGTGACCAATGGTGAGCAGCTCGAAAAAGCCGTGAGCGAGGTAGCTGAGAAGCACGATGGCCTCCACGTTATGGTTGCCAATGCTGGTATTTTGGGTCCAGTCGTTGACTGTGATGAATATCCAGCCGACTGGTTCCGAAGAATTATGGAAGTTAACGTGACTGGCGTCTTCCTCAGTATCCAGGCTGCTTCCAAGGAAATGCTGAAACGGAACATCAAGGGTTCTATCATCTGCACTGCTTCTATGAGTGGCTCCATTATCAATAAGGACATGCACTGGGTGCCATACACCACTTCGAAGGCTGCAGTTATCCAGCTTGCGAAGGGCTTTGCATGCGAGTTGGGCACTACTGGCATTCGAGTCAACACTATTTCTCCAGGCCATATTAGAACTCGAATGACCGAGGCTTACCTTGGTGTTGAGCCACTTATTGAGAACTGCTGGGCTGCACAGAATCCAATGGGTAGGTTGGGTGCCGTTCATGAGCTACGAGGCACAATTGCTTATCTTGCCACTGACGCTTCCACTTATACGACTGGCATTGATCTTCAGGTATGCGGCGGTCATACTGCTTGGTAATTTCGTAATGAATGTATAGATTTAATATGAATTTTTAATGGAGTAATATTCAGTTTTACAATCGACCCGTAAATGGTTGCGGTAGTTGATATATTATTAGGCTTGAATTAGTAGTTGCAGAAGTGCCAAATACTTATAAACCAATAAGGCGAAGTACTAATACGAAATTTTGAGCAAGAGAAAAGGTTCCATTAGACATTTTAACTACCCTAACCAGAAGCAGAGACAGCAGACTCGTATTTCGTAATTTCGGCTACCTTATCAGCAGATGCACTCTTTGAGTCGAATTCGTATGTCAACCACTCCTTTGCCAGCCGCCTCGCAAGTTCAAGGCCGATTACTCGCTGGCCCATGCACAGAACTTGTGCATCATTTGACAGAATTGATCTCTCAACACTGAATGAATCGTGGGCGGTCACTGCACGGATGCCATTAACTTTGTTTGCGCTGATAGCCACTCCGAGACCGGTTCCGCAAATGAAGATACCACGATCAGCCTCGCCTTTAGCAATCAGCTCAGCACCATGGATGGCAACGTTGGGGTACGCAGTTCCATCAGACTTCTCGCTTACGCCGACATCAATAACATGTAGAACGTTAGGGTTATTCTCCAGGTCAGCCTTGATGGCGTTCTTGTAGTCAACGCCAGCGTTATCGCAAGCCACTACCACTCGGAATCTAGCAGTCATTTCAAGAGAAAAAAAGATGCAATTAGAACAGTTTAAAGATAGTTCTATTGGTGTGTTACATATTGTTAACTGTATATATAAACGTGCTAAAGCCGGGGTAACGCGCACCATTACGGATTTACTGAATCGGGCACGATCCAATTCCTTACGGCAACGCTTCTAAATGGAGCATTTCATCTTATATCATGCTCCTTGCTATTATTTGCGGAGAAAATATTAACCGTGGCGGCATAGGTCGATGATCCTCTGATGGTTGCGGCCCTTCCGTATTAGGCAGTTCCGCTCCCCTGATCGGACCTTCTCCACAGATATTCATCCGGACCAGACGTACTACGGAGTAAGAGCAAAATTGAGTAGAGCAGCCATTCTAGAGCTCGGAGCTTGGTGATCCTAGCCGAGTTGCCATATTGTGTTCCACTGGAGAATGAAGCAGGTGCATTGAGTTAGTACCCCACATATATATAGAATTATGTATCCATAGGATAAAAGTATCCGTACACTGCTGTACAAAAGATGACTGCGGACAAGTTCGTCTCTCCCGCTACTAAGCATTTTTTCTCCTCGCAGGAGGGGCTCGTCGTTGCAGCTCTGAAAGGATTGGCCTCAACAAATCCGTCTCTCAGAGTGATTGAGCACGATAAAGTCTTGTTCAACGGGAACCACAAGAAGGAACACGTCTCTGTTCTCTGCGGAGGAGGCGCCGGCCATGAACCCCATTCGGCTGGGTTCGTAGGAGACGGTATGCTTTCAGCGGCTGTCAGTGGCGAGATCTTTGCCAGCCCTAACACAAAACAGATCGAGACTGCCTGTAAAGCGGTTCCCTCCGACGAGGGCTATGTGTTCATCGTCACAAACTACACTGGCGATATGCTTCATTTCGGCCTTGCGTGCGAGAAGCTCAAGTCCTCAGGCAAGAGGGCAGCCCTGATAAGAGCTGCCGACGACGTTTCAGTTGGTAGGGCGAACGGCGGACTTGTGGGCAGACGAGGGCTTTCCGGTACAATTGTTATGCACAAAGTGCTTGGTGGAGCTGCTGTCGAAGGCTTCAAGTTTGATGAGGTTGAAGGACTCGGACATGCTATGGCAGATAGCCTGGTGACGATAAACGCTGGCCTTGACCACTGCCATGTCCCTGGTAGAGGCGAGGACTACGGTCAGCTTACAGGAAACAAGTGCGAGATCGGCCTTGGTATCCATAACGAGCCAGGTGTAGAGCTGCTCGACGAAACCCCGGCAACTGAAGACCTGGTTAAGCAGATGCTTCAAACCCTTCTTGATCCAAATGACGCGAACCGAGCCTTCGTTCCATTCGAGGAAAAGGACAAGGTTGTGTTGCTCATCAACAACCTTGGTGGTGTCTCTATGATCGAGCAATTGGGCCTGACCAACCTCTCTGTCGCTAAGCTCAAAGAGCAGTACCAGATCTCTCCCGTTCGCGTTTATTCGGGACACTTTATGACTTCTCTTAATGCCCCAATTTTTGCCATTACCCTTTTTAACGTGACTTATTGCGCTTCCAAGAGTGGTGTATCAGAGGACACCATTATCAAGCTGCTTGACAGGGAAACTGATTCTGCATCGTGGCCAGTCAACCATTACCAGACCAATGAACCAATTGATGTTGACTCTCAGCTGACTCTCGTTGATACTGCTCATAAACCAGAGCCAATTGATCCCAAAAAAGATCTCAGACTCGACCCGAAATTACTCGAGTCTCGATTGAGAGAAGCAGCTCAGAATGTTATTGATAGAGAGCCAGAGCTGACCGACTGGGACACTAAGATGGGTGACGGAGACTGTGGTAAAACTCTTGAAGCTGGAGCCAGGGCTCTCCTTGAAGCTCTTGATAACGGTTTGGCCAAATCTGGCTCCGTTACCAGTATTCTAGAGTACGTTATTGAAATCACCGAGGATCACATGGGTGGCACACTCGGAGCCATTTTCGGTATTTTCTTTGCCGCTTTCGCTGCTTCTGTCAAGTCTACTATCAAAACTTCTCAAGTTTCTGCCGACAATGCGGCGGGTATTATCATCCAGAGCGCCTCAGAAGCACTTGCGAGCCTGCGAAAGCATACTCCAGCGTCAGAGGGTGACAGAACTGTCATGGATGTCATGATTCCGTTCATTAATAAGCTCCAGGAATCGCAGAGCCTGAGTGATGCCGCACAAGCCGCAGAGAACGCGGCTGAGGGAACTAAGACAATCAAGCCCAAGCTCGGTCGAGCAACTTACGTAGGCGGACTTGACAAGATGTCAGTCCTACCACCAGATCCAGGCGCTTGGGGCGCATATGAGCTGATTAGGGGCATAGCTGGATTATAAGCACTGCTGTAAATGTAAGAACCAAATGCCACATGATTTAAACGATATAAGGAACTGGTAGTAGCACGTACCTTAGATTATTGCTACAACCTGTCAATTCGCAGAATTGACCAATGACGGCTTCCACCCAAGGGGTTCACCTAGCAAGCAATATAAAACCCCGTGGATATCCTCTTTTTCTGTGTCTCTTAACTTACACTACCACACGCACCACTCTGAACAATGGTCCTCGTAGGCGTTTCCCTCAAGACTTACATGTCTGTCGCGAAGACTCAAGAATATGTCTCTGCTCTCTCTTCAGTGTTTTCTACTGCGAGTGAATCAAAAGTTCAGTTCTTTTTGATTCCTGACATGGTGTCTTTAGGAGTAGTGAAAGCCCCGCTTCCAAATGGCGCCTGGTTAGGAGCTCAGGACACCCACTACGAGGATAGCGGGCCATGTACGGGCTGCATCTCCCCTGCAAACTTGGCAGAAATTGGAGTTGAGATCGTTGAGATTGGTCATGCCGAGCGAAGGGCTCCGCCGTTCAACGAGACTGACGAAATCGTCGCCAAAAAGACTGCAGCGGCCCTCCGCAATGGAATGAAGCCGCTGATCTGTATCGGCGAGCGGGAGCGACCTGCAAAGATCAGCGACGCAATCGAGGCCTGTGTCAACCAGGTCAGGGCGTCACTCGAGCAGTGCCAGTCGCCTCCATCGCAGCATGTACTCTTTGCTTACGAACCCGTATGGGCTATTGGCCAGTCAAAGCCCGCCGACCCTGATTACGTGGTCCAAGTTATCCAGGGTATCAAAGACTATCTATCAACTAAGTTTGATTCCGCACAGTTCAGTGTCATTTACGGGGGCAGCGCCGGCCCGGGGCTACTTTCTAAACTGCGTCCTACTGCCGATGGCCTTTTCCTCGGCAGATTTGGACATGACCCCTCTAAAGTGCTTGAGGTTATTCAGGAGGCCGCTGCCACTTAGACCTAAAGCCGAACGGCACGGGAAAGTGTGCGTTCCGGTGTTAGTTGAGGATTAGCTGATTCGGGATTTGCATTATTTTCTAAATTGGTAGTTCCAGTGTCTTTAGGCTCAAATGCAAGTGCATGCCAACGTGCGTTGAGTACCCGCAAAAACGTCATTATACTTTTGTAACGAAAAAGAGCAATGAAAATTCGTAATTATATATTATATATACAAAGGCATTAAAAACTACATCGTACTATTTGAATAGTTTGTTATCATTAGTATTCGTGCGAGGCGTGAAGAACTCTTGCAGTTCCAGGTTGCGATAGAGCATGCTTTTGAACGACTCGTCGTCGAATAGGTCATTCATAGAGCCGGAAGTAGCTGTGCTCGGGTCCTGATTGAAGGGATATGATGGTGGAGCCGAAGTACTAGTTACTGGACTGGTCGAGCTGGCGCCCTGGGCCATAGTTGTCATCACGTTCCCCGGTTGATGCGATTGCTTGCTGGGGTCTGTCATACCAGCGATAAACAAACCATAAAAATCCTCGGAGTCAGAGCCACTTATTCGATCAGCCAGCCACTTACGCGTCGTTTCGTCGACGGAAGCCTTTCGGACGACCCCCAGATCACGGGTATTGATATATCCTTTGGGGTCAACGGAGAGATCAACGTCAGGCTCTGAGGCCGCCAAAGAGTCCAGCGTGCGACTGTGCCACGAGATGCCGTGCCATACTAGCTCCATCCGGCTCAAGATTTGGCGGCATGAATTGTAAGTTCGTTGTAGTATATGGAGGCTGTGAGCAGGTGAGGTTTGCGGAAGTGAAAAAAGCAGCGTCAGGCTTGCAATAGCAGCCATTTGAATTGGCTGAGATAGGAAAGGGTTCGCCATGAATGAATTAGGCTCAATCAAATCGGCAAATGACACCATATCAGCAATGCTGATTGCGCCAGTCCCCGTTAATTCCGCGTGTGGATTAGAAAGCAACCCCATCACATCAATTTGGCATTGAGGGTACACCAAAGTTGGATGGTGGACAGCCAATACTAATGCCTGGTTCCAAATGTGGAGCAGAAGGAACACCTGGGAGTGTTTAATTTTGGAGTACTGCTGGAAATTTCTCACGTCAAAGAGCAAATCAGGAGGAAGTTCCGTGTAGAAATCAGACACTTCTTGCTGGAACTTGGCAAATGCATCCATTGTATCCCAAGACTCTGGCGACAGAGACGACGGTGATACAGAGTTCCGACTTTGCGCAAACGCAGCTTTCTTTGCCCGCTCTGTGTCGGAATTGAGGTAATTCGACACCCGTCCGAGAAGCCTAAACAGTTTACACAGGTATGGGAAAGGATCGGTTCTCCCATCTGGGAGATAGCCAAAGTCGATTTCGTGCTCAATGTCATGATCTGGAATAGTAGCGTTCCGGCCGGTACCACAGCAGATTATACGGTCTAGACACACGACTGACCAAAAGACCCTTTTGCTAAAGATTTCGTTTTCGCCTCCTTCGCCCTCTGGCTTCTTAGTTGCCTTGTGAAGGCCAAGGTCATAGCACATGCGAATAGCCATTCCTGACCAGGCCCATAGTCCCGAGTCCCGATCCTCGCCAAACTCACCATATGCAATTAGCAGCAAGGCGAAAACTATCTCTACGCTTGGACTAGCAAGGTGGGGAATGACCAATCGCTTCGCAGCTTCAAGATATCTTTCAGCCAGTGCACAATGTGGTGGAGTCGGGACATCAGTAGGCTTCTTATCGCTTCCTGGAACAGCCTGTGCTGTTGCGCTATTAATCTCCATGGCATAATTAAGCTTTTCCGCAAGTGCTGAGATGGCGTACAGCAAACATTCTGAGACAACCCCTTGGTTGACCCTGTCTAAAAACGTTTCATGAGACCAAAAAGGCAGATAGTTTGCCATATTATCAAAGAACTGCTCGTAAACATGCATCGGCGGCAATGGCGGGAGAATTTCTTCGTTTGATACCGACGATTCTGGCCCTGGAGACGTTGAAGAGGCGGCTGCATCGCCATTTCCACTTGTGCTGAAAGATTTCCTCTTAATGGACTGTACTGGACCTGCTGGAACAGCAGTTGCCTCATGGTTCTGGTCTTGGCGTTCAATCAGCACCGTTCTCCTATCGGAAGGCTCATTTGAGCGCAGATTTACGGAGATAAGTCTATAAGTTCCATTCTTGGGTGGTGCAATCGCAGTAGGACCAAGCCATCTGAAAAACGGTTGCCGAGTAGTCTTGAAGGACTTTGGTGGTTTTCTACTGCCAACAGAGGAAGTTGTAGTCGTAGACGTTGCCGGGCTAACAACTCTCGGGGCGCTAGCAAACGACTGACTATTAATACTCTGACTCGGAGGCAGCATTCCCTGCGTCAAGTTAGGCATGATATTCACGGTACCATTATTGGATTTGGAAGCAGATATAGCAGATTGCTGAATCGTGTTTGCAGCAAGCGTTTCGCTGCTCATTGGAGCGACTGCCGAAGATGATGCTGGGGCCATAATAATTGTACTGGTATCTGGATGAGTCCCACTCGCCATTGCAGTGGCATTTTTGACCGCGTTAGGAACAGCCGACTTTCGTCGCTTCGCTAAGTTGGTTTGAACATTCGAACTAGCCCCATCTTTAAATGTGCATTCGGTTCCTTTCGATCTGCAATATTCGCAGGGTCTTGTACCTGAACATCGGACCTAAATTAAAATGATCAATCAGTCAGTACTAACTACATAAGAGCAGATACGGCTATCTTACCTTTTTTATCTGGCATGCTTGACAGGCGTGCTTTGCCCGTTTTGGCCGAACGCTGCTAAAGTCTGTATCCTGTCCTGTCGACGAGTGGATCACAAAACGAAGATTGTGCATCGCCTATATCAGGCTGTAGCCGTAGACAAGTTATCGATAAAATAGACCACGGCCAGAATTACAGTTCTATAGGAGTAGAAAAGCGCAATATACCAGCTTTTGTATCATGTATCCTTCGCTCAAAAAAACGCGAGAAATTTCAACAAATCCCAATAACCGAGCTTGCGAACTCTATCTTAAAGAGCGTTTGAAAATGGTGGTAGGACAAGTCCACTGTAGACTCCAGTGGATTCTTCTCACTTGATGTATTCCACTGCCTCCTCTCGGAAAAACAAAAAAATGGGGTAGAAAGCAAAGTGTAGGACTCTATGTTTTTTCGTCCCCACATGCAAATGGGTTGCCCACTATACGCAAGCCCAAGTGTGACCCCACCCCACTTCTTGGCTGTTCAGGGTGCAACGCTATTTATAAGTCATATTCTTAGCAGATTTTTTTGATATTCAGGGGACTCTCTTCATATATCTGTGCTACGCACATTATCAGTACCATCTCCTATTTAATTTATAATCAGCATGTCCTTACACTCGTAATGCTAATCGTAGGAGCTGATTTGTAATATTAGGTTACCGTGGTTTATTTTATCTGCAGTTGGTCATTGCGCTCCGCAAACGGCCTTGATGGCATATCTTGCGGCATGAAAATTCCGATGGCTCTATAAGCCGCAGACGCTCCGTCAGCTGCGTTAATTGTGTGTATGATACTTATTCAGATACCGTATTGACAATGGGCTTTGGACATTGTCAATTGTAGTAATTTAAATACGCATTAAGAAATATTCATTTTACGCCAGAGATATATGACGATCCTTCTAAAATGGCAGTTGGTACCTAAAATTTACATACTAGCGAAAGCAACAGCTAACTCCAAGGGCAAAATTCAGCAAAACTCTATGGAATAACGTCGATTAACGCGTATCACAATACGGATAGTATCTCTGTAACTAAATGAACCGTTCAATTTCGTAACAGCCGCGTACGGCTTATGAAAGGAGGTTGCTTTGACAACTCCACCGGGCCGGTAAAATATTTGATCTGGGACTGCCTGCAAGTGTGGTTCTATCATGGACGCTCAATATATCACCAATATTTGCATCCGGAGACAATAGAAGCTTGATAATGAGCAGTGGAGGGGATGCTACCAAAAAGGTCACAGTGTTTTATGAGGTGATCGATGATTCCGACATTGAGGATACCCCCACCGAGGCTTCGAAACCGGTTGCACAGCCAGTGTGCATCAAATCTGAAGAAAACGAACAAATGAACAGAATTGAAGAGCTAGAGCGCTCGGAAGAGACCCAAGGTCCCATCCCTGAAGCTATGGGCTCTAATAGTGGGAGTGGCGGAATCCGAGAACATGCAGTCGAAAGTAATGGTGAACCATCCCAGAATGCCTTCAAGCCTACCGATCAGACGACTGTGCCAATTGTCCCCAAGGCGCCACATAAAAAGTTTGGAAATGACAATAGAGGCAGAGCAGAGGGGCAGGACTTTAGCGCTCGGCCAAAATTTTCTAGAAAGCGTCGTGCGGAAATTGATGCTAGTGCTCTGAGTGGTAAGCTTGTAATGAATCTTCCGGGAGGCATGGCATATGACATCAAGTTTGGAGATGGTGATTCTCCAGAAGCAGCTCACGAGGCATGGCCCCAGAGCGCGGCTATGATTGCTATTATTAACCGGGCTATTGAGCCTCCTTCGGATATGAGCCAGAAGCTGATAAGAGAGTTTTACGAAGAAACCTGCGATAATTTGTTAATTGGTAGTTTGGATGACGATCAGAAGGAAAATCCATTTTTGCGAAAGCTATGGGAGACGGAACAGAGTGTGTTCAATACCCCATTGAACCGATTGCTCTATCTATCGATATCGATGTTAAAATACTTTGTTATCGATCCGTTTAAAATACCACAGGACTTGCTGACGCGAGTCAGAATTTATGTTGGCATGTTGTCGAAAGCTGCAGGTCTCCCTAACGAACTTGAGACCAGGCTCCATAGCGGATCAATCGACCCGATGCCTATTTTGCGGAAGTTGTCTTCTCCATGGAGACCGTTTGAATATATACTTCGTGATGCAGTTTTGCCGCCAATTGATGTGTCTGATTTAACCTGGCCAGAAAATTATGCCCCACTAACTGCTGTCGAGGCGCTGCAAAGGCTAGAGATCTCATTTCAGCCTAACGAATTTGGCCTCGAGGCAATACACGCAGAATTGAGAGAGTACTTCCCAACAATGGAGCTAGCCCAATTTCGTGAGCTTATGATGAAATGTGCCGCTAAGGTTTTCAAGCGCACTTTCCACCTTGAAGAGAGCTCGAATTTTGGTAAATATGTACCAGTCAAACTCTTTGTCAGGCTGAAAGAGGACGGTCAAGGGTGGGCACAATTCTATTCACTGATATGTGAGATCACATTTGGATACCATGCTGCCCGAGCAATAAGCCCTTTCTACAAAAATGGGTATCCAGGGTCGTCGAACTTCCCCATGTTGGTTGAATTCTTTCTGCGCAAGTTCAATCTAAAAATTTCTGACTTTGAGGAACCCACAGAGGCGATCAGAATTGCCTACTTTTGCATCATTAACCACATTGCTACTGCTTTGCCTCCGGCAGTGCTACAATATCTTTCAGACGAAATTCCTTCGTTTGAGGAATACCCACAACGACTCCCCAATGTGCTTGAGCGACTTAGTGCGTTGTCAGACGAATCTCATCCATTAAGCGAAAGCAAATTGAACAACCTTGGAGTATCGTTGAACTACCCATTCTCCAATGGCTGCATTGGGCCGCAAATTTCCGAGCTGGCGACCAATTTTAAAGATTCGGAGGCTTGGGTAGTCAATAGCCATGCGCTTCCGACACCATTTATATCTCCACAGAGAAATTTTGTAAGCCTCTTTAAGCGCGGTCAATTGAACCGTAGCAATGGGTTTGAGCTATTATCCAAAAAGAGAAATGCCAGCTATGACCCAGGGGAGACAAAAAGAACCAAAATTCCTCGAAAGTAGGGCCTAGTGCTAATAATTGCCGCAATAGAGCCCTGTTTTTAACCAATTATCATTAACTTCAACGATTCTGTCAATCTGTGAATGATACCCAAACGCTTTAGAATTATAAGAGGTGGTCCTGTTACATTTGACACATTCGGGATTTACGCATGCTTTATTGCTTAGCACAATTTGCTGTAAAGCTTGAGTTAGAGATGTGTGACCGAACAACAGTCTTGTGAGTAGTATTTCTATCTGGAATACCTTGCGGCACTCAAATGAGATGTGACCTTCTAATATTGAAATGTCTGATTGAAACCAATCTAACCTTACACTGGCACTCAAACGACTCTAACAAAAGAGGGAGCCATTTACCCTTACCCTTAGCTATCCTGCCGCCGGAGTGTTATTGCTGCACATAGTTGATTGATATTGACAACGTTTCGACGCTGGATATCTCAATGAAAAGAAATGAATCGACATTTCAGTATTTTGTCATCAGATTCCACAGTTGCGCGAAGTTCTCGCGACGACTAAGTTTACAACTACCGCTCTAAATCTACGTTTCTTTTGCGTATTGCTGAAGTATCGCTTGGGTCGTGACTGTAAGAGCCTTAGGAATTACCCTATTACATTTGCTAGTCGGCCCAGACGCCTGGTAATATAGCATGCAATTTATATCTATCATAAGCATATGGTCTTTTTAACGAATACTTTGTTTTAAGAAGCCAAGGTTATAACCCTGTAAAAAACAGCATGTTCCAGAGGCTTTGAAAATCATCAAGCTTTATTGATTATCAAAACAAATCAATTAATAACACATATGGGTCTTCCATTGTACCTCTATTTTGTTGCTGGCCAAAAGAACGAAGAATTGACTCGGCTAACGTATATAAAGTGCTCCATAATGATCTATAGGTAATCTAAAGTAGTGGATCTTAATAAATTAGTCATGTAAGTCTATCTATATCCCTCACAACTTGGGGATTTCATTGTAGTTGAACTCAAGGTACCCCTTTACGCCAGGAGTGTAGAACGTGGATCTGTCGTACTTATAAAGCGACTCGTTCTTTGCAAACTTGGTAGGCAGATCAGGGTTAGGAATGTAATATCGGCCATAGGCAATAATCGTCTTATCATCAAGATCAGCATATTCCTCACCCAGCTCCTTGGTGAAACCACCAGCTCGCATGAAGATACCGTCCCAAATGAGACGGATCCACTGATTTGAGCCAATGTACTCTCTAAGGCTGATTGTGCCAGCAACACGTGGCTCCACAACATGCAAGTAAGCCAGTCGATTGCCATTGTTAGCCCGTCGTTGCAGCTCGGTGATAACATATGAATAAGTAGAGATCGGGGAGATGTCGTAACCAGAGACTGTAGAGTTGAGCCATGGAGAGAGTCGGATGGCAGTTCTATCGGCACCTACAGCCTCAATGACGGCATCTACCACCTCCAGCAAGAACCGCGCACGGTTCTCAAGAGAGCCACCATACTCATCGGTTCGCTGGTTAAGAGTCTCATCGAGGAACTGGTTGACAAGATAGCCGTGGGCACCGTGAATCTCCACACCGTCCATACCAGCCGCAATGGCATTCTTGGCAGCCTGTGCATAGTCCTTGACGTACTGCTTAACTTCGGCTGTGGTGAGGGCCCGAGGGGTCGCCTTCTCGCCAGTCATGGTATTTCCACCTTTCTGGGGCACAGGAGATGAGGACACGTAGTCCAATCCTCTAGATCGAAGCAGTTTGGCACTGGCAGCTCGCCCGAGAGCCCACAACTGCATGTAAATAGCGGATCCTTCCTTGTGGACTGCATCAGTAACTTCCTTCCACGCCTTGATCTGCTTTTCGTTCCAAATACCAGGAACATTTTCATAACCACCAGCTCGCTCGGTAATAAACGTGGCTTCAGTGATAAGCAGAGAACCTTTATTCGCAGCTCGCTGTCTATAGTACTCCGTCAACAGCGAGTTTGGAGTATGGTCGCTGTCGGCTCGAAATCGAGTAAGCGGGGCAAGAGCGATTCGGTTCTCGAGCTCCACGGTTCCGACCTTGATGGGTTTATAGAGGTTACTTGGCATTGTGATATTTCTAATATAAAATGCTAAAATGCTATGAAGAAAATGAGGGGAATGTGGATACATATATACGCCTTCGGCCTCGGAAGTAAATCAAAAACGGTTGTATTTGGACCGAGGAAGGCTGCGTCAAATGTCTCAGAGAAACAATAGAAGGCACAGCCATTACAAATCAGCGCCAAAAAAACTTAAAACGGTATGCTGACCCGATTTCTAATCATTGTATATACCGTATTACTAAATGTCTTAAAAAATATAAAATCCTAATGTCATACATCTCATCTGTCAACTTGGAGTATTTCCTAATCATTTAAAACTCAGCATATAGGGACCTGTAACCTCGGCACATCACTTGTAGCTGCTTACAGATGGTTTAATTAGGATTTACTATAGATGCAAGTCTCAATGCCTAACTGAGTGATTCCTTAAGCTAGTGGCCTCTCGTATTGGACTCGCCGGGTTGATTAACGAGCGGGGATATCGGGGTCCCGATGAGGTGCGTGAAAATTCTGCAGGCCAACGCGATATATCAGATGGTGAAACTTAGACCTGCATTAACTGGAGATATTCGATGTGTTTCTTTGCCGCATAATTTTATCAGTAAGTTTTCAGTTTGCATTACCGAGGAATATGAAACTAGAATTTCGATATGTGGTAAGTTATACCCGCTCAAACAAGCGGTATTTACAACACCACAGCTTGACCAAGGGCTGCAGTATCAAATTTATGAGCAGTCACTTTCATGGAATGCGGAATGGGGCATGAGCGTTGCGTATTTAAGACGCGAGGAGAAGACATGTAATTGCTGGCCAAGAGAATAATGCTCCCTCTAGAACTGGTAGACCTTGTCATTCACCATTTGGACAGTCCAGAATCGGTTTACTTTTGCAGTCTCGTATGTAAAGCGTGGAGGAACTACATATACGAAAGCGATAAACGATTTTTTGGATCAAAATGTCGGTATAGTGAGCGAGAAGTGCAGAACCTTGACCATTCCAGGTTAATTGATAGCCTCAAAGCCACATCTTTGCACCTCAGTCAACTTGGACCATTTTTCAGTCGCTGGTATACCTCTTTCATAGTCGACAGAAACCTTGCCGCAGGAAAACCAATTCAGATTCCTCTGGTGAATGCTTCGCTTTATCTAGACAGTATACCGGACAAGTTCAACCATATCATCTTTTCTGGCCATGGACTAGAGGTCAATTATAACACCGACCCAGTAGGCACATTTCCTATTGGTGACTCTCCATTTGGAATTCCCGCTTTTAGAGCCCATCTAAACCTGATTGAAAGTACCCTTCACTATAACCGCCAAAACCCTGGCTACGATCTGTCGCCAAAATACCGGAAACATTACCCAATTGTCGAACTGAATGGAAGGACCGTACACTTTTCAGTGCTCTATGCCTCTTTCGGACACGGGTTATCTGTTTACTCGCACGTAAGGAGAGGTGGTAAGGGGTACATTGGAATATTCAACCCAGATTTCTCACCCGTTCAGATATGGACCTGTGCTCTCACTTTCTACTCCAAGATCTGGTTCGTACTGGACGGCGCAGCTATTCTTGTCCGCACTGTTGGAAGTTCTATGTACCTCTGTCCTGCCAAAGCTTCTGGGCGCTTAGTCCGTGATATCGCCGAGGAGGTTTATTTCAGTGACGCTTCAGATATTGTTGGCAACGACTACTTTGCAACCAACCACCACATCATACAGTTTAGTATCACAGATTGGACATTACGCTATGCTCCAATATATGAAGTGGTGGCCAAAAAGGACTTGAGCCTGGTGACTTGGACCTGTGTTATAGACTGCGGACTGATTAGGCGAGAGCAGGAGTGGAGACAGTGCGTCTTCTGGGATTTCGATGGCCGTTATTTTTTCTTTCGTCTTTCTCGGCCATTGCCCTCATACAATCACTTTGTCGTAGTTGATCTGCTGAATCTCTCAGCAAAGCATTATTCCACTAGAGCGCGGCTCGGGACGCAAATGATAATGGATATCCACGGTAGAGTTGTTGCTTTAACAATGGAGACAGCGGAGCAGCTCATTGCTTACGCAGACCGCCATGGCCAGGAAAACTACGATATTGATTTATCTAATCTCGAGATAATCCCCAGCACGCAATCTGTGTAATAGCAGTATCAAACCGTTTTTTCTTCCGCCGATCCTCTTTAATAACATCTTAGACAGGATCTTTTCCCTGCAAAGAATTTCCCATCTTATCTTAGGCTGTATTAAATCGTGTGTCAGGCGCTGCCTACCCGCAGGGCTGAAAATTGCTCCTTACAGCATGAAAAGGGACTAATGCACAACCTTGCATGACTCCGATGCACGAAGATCGAACAAAGGGATAAATTCCTAGCCGCTTCTTGCCAGTGAATAGGTATTTGAAACCTTAGCGTATTTAAACTGACGGGTAAATATATTTCTCTACCTTCTCCTTATATTCGCGAGGTTGTGTCACCATGAAATTAGCCGTATTCAGCTCAAAATCGTACGATAAAAAATACCTGGAAGAGGTTCTCACCGCCAAGTACTCTGGAATGTGCGAACTAGTGTTCCACTCGTTTGCACTCTCTGAGGAAACTGTCCCACTAGCCCAAGGGTGCCAGGCAGTTTGCGTGTTTGTCAATGACACTCTTGACAAGCCAGTTCTTCTTGCACTTCACAAGTATGGCATCGACGGAATTCTGCTTCGATGTGCAGGTTACAACAATGTAGACCTTGTTACTGCTGAGCAGTTGGGCATGTTTGTAGCCAACGTGCCATCCTATTCGCCAGAGGCGGTGGCTGAATTTGCAGTCGCTCTCCTACAAACGCTGAATCGACGGATTCACCACGCGTACAACCGAGTAAGAGAAGGCAACTTCAACCTTGAGGGTCTTCTTGGCCAAACGTTTTACGGAAAGACTGTCGGAATTATTGGTGTTGGACGGATCGGGTTGGCGCTGGCGCGCATCTTTAAAGGATTCGGGTGCAAGCTTCTTGCGTACGATCCCTTCCGCAATTCTGAATTTGAGCAGCTTGGCGAATTTGCAGAGCTTGAAGATGTGCTTGGCAGAAGCGATATCGTTAGCTTGCACTGTCCATTGACTCCAGAAACTCATCATATCATTAATGAGACGACTTTGTCTAAGATCAAGAAGGGCGCATTGCTTGTTAACACTTCACGAGGAGCGCTGATTGATACGAAAGCCGTCATTGACGCACTCAAGCAGAAACGATTAAGTGGATTGGCCCTAGATGTGTACGAAGCAGAAGGGTCGTTGTTCTATAACGATCATTCCGGTGATATCATTGACGATGACGAACTCATGCGGCTCATGACCTTCCCTAATGTTATTGTATGTGGCCACCAAGCGTTCTTTACTCATGAAGCGCTTAGCGAGATTGCAGAAACGACAATGAGCAATATGTACAGTTATGTTACCAAGAAGCCGACAAGCAATTCTCTTGTTCGCCAAGGTAATATTCTTGTCCGTGCCGATTCCCTTCCGGTTCGAATGTAATTTTACATAAAATTATCCTGTCGAGAATTTTATGCATCACTCAATAGTAATTGGTTTACGAAGTTGTATTTTAACTTCTCAAAGCTTCTTAGTAAGGTTCCACGGGAAATTGAGGGCGTCAAATATCCACACAGACAAGTGACCCTTGAGACATAGCGCATTTGTCCAGTTAGAATACGTAGATGAAATTTATAGATCTTTAACAATCCCATGAAATGTCTCTGGAATGAGGCTTTCAATTAGCGTTAGAGCCACGTGGCTTGGAACCTAGCTATTTTATTCTATAACATTTTCTTTGTAAAGTCGGCATATTTAGAAATGATGTTTAAATTAAAGATTTGCCTTGAAAACTGGAAGCACGCTCGTAACAGTGGACCTCCAAATCGCAGAGACTCGCAAGGTGAATATCCACAACAATTTCAATGAAACTGATTCTTGAAAAGTTATGAGCTGCCAGGAAAAACCATTGGACTCCCAATTACTGAATGAATCAGGTATATGCGAACTCCACCCCATGTTGGACGTCCTAGCCTTTCGGAGTTATGCAGTACTAAGACATATTACTTCGCAGTACCTATGGAAGATATTATAAACCATTAGGGCAGAAAATATCTAAACTCTAAAGATTTTGGTCCTAATGCCTTTGTAAAATAACCCAATGACTAACTATTTAAAGTACCAGCTCACTACCGCTTATGAATTTGCAGTTTTCACCTCTCGGAGAGTATGGACAATTTCAACTCGTTGAACCTATTTCACGCGCTACGAAAAAAGCTAGCTGTTACGTAGGAATGGCAACCAGCTCAGATGGTGAATTTGTGCAGACTCAAGCACGTCATGGCTATCAGACATGCGATGGGTGTTTCACCTCGGATCTCTAAGCTTTTGCCTCGGAACCTTGCACGGAGGTAACAGCAAGAGTCCGGGATGCCGAGATGTGCCCCCGGCTTAGTAATTATCTGTTGACGGATTGCCGTATACCCAAAGGCCGTTTAGTATTAATGTTTGCAATGCAAGATTATATAAGCCAGCATAATCAATGACATCGGACTATAAAAGCAGTCCATCTGCCCATTGAAGGTATCACTATAGCATTTGAACATGGTACCATCTACTCAAAAGGCAATTGTAGTTGTGAAGCCGGGCGTGGCCCAAATTGTCAATGACCGGCCGATTCCAAAGCTTCGAGATGATTACATTCTGGTCAAGACCGTGGCGGTAGCTCTTAATCCGACCGATTGGAAGCACATTGACTACTTGGCTGACAAGCCAGACTTGCTAGTCGGGTGCGATTATGCTGGTATTGTTGAGGAGGTTGGCCCCAAGGTTACCAAACCATTGAAAAAGGGCGACCGTGTCTATGGCGTGGTCCATGGGTGCAATGTTCTGCAGAAGGAAGACGGCGCGTTTGCAGAGTACATTGTTGCCAAAGGCGATACTCAATGCGTGATTCCGGAAAACTTGAGCTTTGAACAAGCTGCCACTCTTGGAGTAGGTATTTCTACAGTGGGCCAGGGTCTCTACCAGACCCTCGGCCTTGCGCTGCCCACTGAGCCATCTACATCAAATCAGCCAGTTTTGATTTATGGTGGGAGCACTGCTACCGGTACGCTTGGTATCCAATTTGCAAAACTTTCTGGATATAAAGTTATAACTACTTGTTCGCCCAAGAACTTTGAATTGGTCAAGTCTCTTGGCGCGGATGCTGTGTTCGACTACCGTGATCCTAAATGCGCGGAGAAGATTCGTGAATATGCCAATGATAAGCTTGTTATAGCCTGGGACACGGTGTCCACTGTTGATTCTGCGAAGATTTGTGCTGATGCGCTAGCTCGTGATTCTCATGCCAAGTACTCTAGCTTGCTCAATGTGTCGGCCCCACGCGACGATATCGAGTCCCATTACACTCTGGCGTACACTACCGGTGGTGAACCTATTAAGAAGGGTCAGTTTGATATCCCAGCGAAGAAAGCTGACTTTGAATATGCCAAGACATTTGTTGAAATCGGGAGAAAGTTACTGGCGGAAGGCAAGGTCAAGCCTCATCCACATCGCGTGGGGAAGGGTTTGGAAGAGGCTCTAAAGAGTCTGGACTTGCTTCGAAATGACCAGGTTAGCGGCGAGAAGCTCGTTTTTCTTATCTAAATCGATTTAATTTTAAGTACGGATATGACAACTCTATCAATGATTTGCTTTATGCAAAAGTAAAGTCGAAATACTTGCAGTTGGGTTGTGATGGTCTGCCTTCTGTTACCTTTGCCAGTCGATTCTTCAAATCCATTACAATATTAAAGATGGTACTGGATTCAATATCCCCCTCGCTCTGGCGGCAAATAGAGCCTGGATATCCTTTTTCATCTTTGAATACATCCTGTACACTGCTGATAGTAGGCTTGAGTGTCTTTGATATCTCGGCAATCCGCTGTACCCTAAACTTACTGTCCACTGGTTGGCCTAGAGTATCATCGACATCTCCATGAGACAGGATATAGTGGTTGGAGTGAAAGATGAATCCATTGGCATCCGGCTCAAGTGATTGGGTATCTTTATAAGAGAATTCTACTCCGCTCGCTGTTGAAGAATCTCCAACAAGCAAGTGACCAGCAGAAGCCCCTCCATGTTTGTACAAGAATTCCACAGCCTCTCGAGCTGACTTGAAGTTCAAAACTGCCCGTAGAGCAAGGTGAATCGGCAGCCTTGATGCGTCAAGTCCATTTGCAACGATGGCATTTAGCAAAACCCCGACCCCGTATTCGTTGAAGCCAATCTTACCAATAATACCGCCTTCTGTAACTATCCGGTATCGCGGAGAGTTAGCAGGGTTAGCATGGATTGCGATAAGTGCTTCATGCTGCTGCTCCTTCCAATCCCAGTTTTGGGCCAAAAAGGCATCATCACCAGTTCTCCAATACATCGAGGTGCAGCCATCCAGAGGATTTCCCTCACAATTAAGGCCAAAAGCAATCTCAGTTCTCACATTCAATGCAATAATGTCAACCAATGGGAGGTTTGAGCCTTCAGAAATACCCCTCATCTCTTCTAACAAATCGGGCCAATGTGACTCGATCGTTGGTTTAAAAGTTAAGGCAATTTCCTGTACTTCTTCCCAAGTTTTCTTTGCAGTCTCCATGAAGAAGGATGCATAGAATTCCTTGGACTTGAGAACGTAATCCTTTCCTTCTCGACCATGGGCAAGGCCAATTTCAAAAGGCGTACCTTCGCAATTGATATGTTTCATACTTGTTCTTAGTGGGAAAAATTAAAATATTAAAGACGAATTTGTGCTATTGCCCTATCACAATAGGTTTATGTATTGCTGCTGGAAATTAACTCGGCAATACAGTCCCTTCGGCTACTGTACACTTTGGAAGCTCAAGCCGGCGGACTGCGATGCCCCACAATGTCTTGTCGGTTAAATGCATCAGCCCCACCTGCCACAGCACGGCTGATAGCCACGGTATTTGAGACATTTTGGAATACGACACTAATCATGAATTTAACCGCCGAAAGTGTAGTTTTGTAGCATACCTTATAATATCTAGTTATGTAGCTGATTTTATGGTCAAATTGTCTCTATTCTTAGATTAACATGCTGTAAGCGTCCTTGTATGTGCTTAAATGTAACTTTGTCCCTATATACTTACTCCTTACACATATAATTAAACCTGGCTGAGCGCATCTCGAAGGACTCCTGCGAGCTTGAGAGCCTTTTCATCTTCGAACCGGCGAGTAACTACTTGCAGTCCTACGTGACTGCCGTCATAACGAACGGGATCGTAGTCCTCCCAAACAGCTTTATCAAAGGCACCCCAATAGGAACGTTTGGGTTTGCCGTCAATCTTAGAATCGGCTCGAAGAACAGGAATAGCAACGGCAGGATAGTCCAAGGTATTCCAAGCACTGGTGTAGCCGATATACAAGACATCATGGTGAGGATGAGCAGGGACTGCAGCTATTGGAGAAATCAAACCGTCCATTCGTCGCCCGCACTTCGAGAGAGAGTAGGATTTATTCCACTGTTCAGCAATTGCCTCATCGATGTCCATCCTTTCGCGTTGGAGTGTGTACATAGATTGGGCAGTCAATGGCTCGCAGTAAATAACATCCTCCATTGTAGGAGGTATGGGGTCACCATCCAGCAATGCCTTGCCGTAAGCGAACCCATCTCCAACAGTCAATTTCAAGTTTATTTCATGAAGTTTTGCGAAGTCGTAAGGGTGAAACTCAATCACCTCATGCCCCTGCCTTTTAACCGCTTCAACTGCTCGCTCAATGGCTCTTTCTACGGAGGGTACAGGCTTGACAACACCGTCATGACGCAGGACTCCAAAAACGAGCTTCGAGGGGAGATCTGGTTCTTTCCAGGGTAAAGGGATCATATGATGGTCGTACTCCTGTGGAGAACTATTGAAAATAATCTTCGCCAAAAATGTAAGCGATTCCAAATCTTTAGCCAGGGGACCAATGCTGGCAAGAATATGAATCTGGCCAGGAGTCGGGTCCCGTCCACCATTCATTGGGAAGCCTCTGTAAGCAGTTGGCTTTAAGCCGTATAGTCCACAATTCGAAGACGGAACTCGGATACTGCCACCAATATCGGAACCAATACCAATTGGTGACCCGCCAAAAGCGATTAAGGCTGCCTCACCACCACTGCTTCCTCCTGGAGTAACATCTCTGTTGTACGGATTACCCGTAATACCAAATAATGCGCTTTCTGTTTCAACAGCTAGCATTGCCAATGGAACGGTGGTTTTACAATAAAATACTGCGCCTAAATCCCAAAGCAATTTGACCGTACCGGAGTCTATGGTCGATTTCTCAAATGCAAGGGAAGAGAACCCAATTGCAGTATAAGTGTCTTTCATAAAGTGCTCGTCCTTAATGGAAATTGGGAGTCCATGTAACGGGCCAATGGTCTTGCCCGTCTTAGCAAGGTAATCATCCAATTCTTTAGCTCGAGCTTCTGCGCGCTCAAAAAACATATTAGTCAAACAATTAACCAATTGTTGAGCAAGAGCTGCACGCTTGCTGAAAGCACGAACCGTTTCAACAGATGACCATTTCTTGCTAGCAATATTCTCCAGGATTTTTAAAGCATTGGAATCAGTAATTTCAAGCTCTTTTTCACTTAAGAGCCCACTTTCGTGGGGAAAATTAGAGACATCTTTAACTTCATCTCCGGGGAGTTTATCTTTTGGGATCAAGTATTCCTTTGGGAGCTCTTCATCACGCTGCTTTCGAGCAAGTAGAATCCTATCTTTCGAATTGAGTACTTGAGCTTGTTTCATTATTGTTTAGTGATATCTTGCTG
The DNA here is from genome assembly GCA_003705765.3 of Blastobotrys mokoenaii. NCBI lineage: Eukaryota > Fungi > Ascomycota > Dipodascomycetes > Dipodascales > Trichomonascaceae > Blastobotrys > Blastobotrys mokoenaii. Next base: position 135,181 of record PPJM03000026.1, read on the forward strand.
GTTTTCACGGCTATAAATGTAATCTCCAAGTTCTATCTCGCTTAAACCGATAAGGCTCGACATACTGCATTTGGAAGTGGTATCGCCGTTCCGTTAACCGCTCACACCTGCACTCATACTCAACATCGCTGATACCTCCCTTCTGCAACTATATAGATGCTGAAGGATATTGAATTCCCCTCTTACTGTTTAATATTAATAGGGATTGAGTTATCGATTATTGATCTAATTCAGATATTTTGTAATAGCATCGAACTACTTCACTTTGTCAATCCTAGCGAAACGAATTACAGTATATTTGCTAAAGTGAATGCAATGAAGGTTGTATTTGTATAGTAAAGAAATAAAATAGCAGTGAAGTGTCGTAGCTGGTTTAATAATGGCACTATTCGATATTTTCTAGCATTTGGGCTCGGGCTAGTTCAACTTGTGCGATGGTGGTTTCCAAATAAGTATTCTTTCCTTTAATAAACCAAAAGAATACAGCGATTACCAGGACAACTCCAAACACCGCAATAGCGTAGTTCATATCAGATGGAGTTGGATGTGAAGAGCCGGGGAAAAAGAAAAACACCGAGGTGACGACACAGTAAATAAAGGCGATCCAGTTGATAAGTAGACCCCATCGTCCAAGCTGGAATGGCCCCGAGGGAAGTTTATCTCGTCCGTAAAAGAGAAGTGTTCCAATTGGCATAGCGAATGCAAAGTTGGTTGTCACTGTAGCCACACTGATAATGGCCTGAATTACTGTGGTAGCAAACAAGTAGAGTAACCCAATCAGAATAACGATAGTTCCATTCAGGCAGATAGAACGAATCGGAACCTTCCAATACTCATCAACCACAGCAAAATAATTGCTAAATGGGAGACCACCGTCTCTGGCGAAGCCCCAAGTCATCCGGGAGGAAGTTGTCATTAATGTTATTCCCTGGCCAAGACCATCAATGATATACATCACAATCAAAGTAACGCCTCCAGCTTTTCCAACAGTCCCAAGGGTAAGATTGACAAATGGTACTGTAGATTGTAACAAGTCATCAACGTTCTGAATACAAAATAGACACACCACCATAAATATCCCCCCTGTGACAATTCCAATTATAAGTGCCATCGAAAGGACCTTGGGAATATTTCGCCTGGGATCTGGTATCTCTTCAGCCATGTGAATTACTGCTTCAAAAGCTGTTAGGCCGTAGGCAGCCTGTAACAATCCCATGAACCAAACCACACCATTCGGCCAATCCGTGTAATTCAACCAAGTGGCAAACACAAACTTTGGTGGCTGGAAAGAAAGGTCTTCTTTAGTTCCCACAGACACTAAAAGTGCTATCATGAATGCAAACATAAGAGCAGCAAACCATAGGGCAAAAGCGGAAGTAAGAAAGGGGAGCAATTTTTCGCTGCGGCATACAACACAATTGCTAAGGGTAAAGTATGCTGCAATTGCAGCGTAGAGTAAAAACTGAGTCCACCCGGTATATACAGCAAAAAAATCTGGCTTAATGCTGGCTATCATCTCGTAAATGAAATTCGTGGTGAATGCACAAAGAGATGACACTGACGTCCACCAGCCAATTGTACCAATCCAAGCACATATATAAGACAAGAACCGTCCAAATCCGGAGTCATTAATCTTATACATCCAATATGCTTCTCCAAGGGCAGTCGGCATCGCACTACACATTTCGGCCATGGAAAGTACGACGCAGAAGAGGCAACAGCCGGTTAATAGCATTCCATAAATGATAGTAACAGGTCCCCCATTAATCAAGCCCTCTGCCATGTCTTGTGCAAAGAGGCCCCAAGTACCCATTACGGAAAATGCTAATGCAAGCATACTCCATTTGCTGAATTTTCGGGTAAGCTCTTGGACATGGCCCATTTCGGCCAGATCCAGAGCGTCCGAGGTGCTAATAACGGCCTCTTTCTTCAGGTCAAATTCTTCACTATCCCGATTCATTGTTAATGAAGTTAGCAGTTTCTTAGTGGAATAAAGCTCGCTTAAAATAAAAAAAAGTTCGACTCGGGATGTATTTGATCTACAAATATTGGTTCTATGCTCCAGAACATGTTAGATAGAGTGGTTACACTGTCATCGTGTTAGAGCTGCCTATTCCGGAAATGATATGCAGTCGTATCTTATGCGGGGGTGTCGATCTTAAGAGAGATACTGCTGTTCAATATTTGATAAGAGAGCGCGCGAAGAGCATGCACTGCTAAGCTTCGACTTTGTGGAGATCCTGGCGGTAAAACGCTTGCATTGTCACCAGCTTAACTTGAACTTAACTGGACCGTTGTGCGTATTACGTATTTTGGTGGATTGAAGTGGGTACCCTAGTACATTTCAAATCGCATTGTTTGTTCGATTTACATTTTGATGTTTTGGACTATTTCAAGCTATGACCTGTTCAATATATACTATTTGGATCAAATGATTATTCCAGAGTATAACGCATTGCATGGCTTTTTATCATTATCCTGCCTTTGACATCGTCAAGTATCCTCACATGCGCCATAAACACTTTTAAGCACTACATTAGTACTTTCATCCGGTAAATGTTGGAATCATTTTAAAAATAATGAGCGACTGCTGCAAAGAATTTGTTAAAATATGGGACATTGGGGTTCACTAGGAAACGATACATTGTTGATCATCTTCCAACTCACTTAACAATGATTTAACTGGTGAAATTTGCATTTTACGATTTGTCGTTTAACTTTATGTAGGTAGTGACTTTATTAGCAGTCGTTGCTGTGATGACCAACCAGTGCACCGAAATTAGTACAGTGGTTCGTCTCCATCTAGCATTCCCCTCTCAACTTCCTTTCCCCGTCCTCAAATTAACTGGAACATAATTTTAATACTGTATTGATATGATTTACTCTATTGTCGTTGTTAAGTTTAGGACTACATATTGAGATCGGGTAAAAAGACTTCGATAGGGAGCGGTGCAAGAAGCCAACCAATGTAATCTTGGTATCTTTTACTACCAATGTATATTTGGGTACCTGCTAGTAGATGATATAAATTGTTTAGTATTGTGTTAGATATTTTTCACAGCGCCGTGGTATATCCCCAACACCTCAACGATGCAGAGCTAAGCAGTCCCGCGTTTGTTGAGTCATGTGAGTCTCGTGAATCATCCCAATCTAATTTTGAGTCACCTGAAGTCTCTCCACCAATCAACTTAAATGCCCAATTGTCATAAATAGGGTTATTCCCCCCTCCGAAAACAAATCTATTCAAGTCACATATAGAATGAACCAAGTCGGGGCCTGCTTTTGGAGGCAGATGAAAGCCCTCCAAGTCTTTGGCGCAAATACGGATGTTGGTAAAACCATTATTACCACAGCCATTTGTCGTTATTTAGGTAACAACCTCTCTAACCGACGAATTCTGTATGTAAAACCTGTCCAAACAGGGCCAGAAGAGGACTGGGATCACCACCACGTCAGCAAGTTCTCTAAAAATGTCGTGACTCAATGCCTTTTCAGCTATGCCCAACCTCTGAGTCCTCACATTGCCTTTGAGCCTGGGAAACAGGAGCCTGCAAGCAATTCAAGTATTATAAAAAGTGCTTACAACGTACTCAAAGAAAGTGCTGAAGTTAAGGGAATGGAATGGGCATTTATTGAGACCGCCGGGGGACCCTTATCGCCCTCTCCCAGTGGCAGCCTCCAGGCTGATGTTTTCAGACCACTGCGCCTACCATCCATTCTAGTTGCAGATTCAAAGCTTGGTGGTATTTCTTCTACTATCTCAGCTTACGAATCGCTTAAGGTACGTGGATATGATGTTGCGGCAGTTGTTGGTTTCAAAAATGATATCACGAAGAATGATAGTTATCTCCACGACTATTTCAGGAAAAAGTGCCCAGTAATTTCACTGCGACCGCCACCTCTCCGAACTGATGGTCCTACGGACAAATTGAATATGGAGAATTATTACACTCAGATGGTTGAATCCATGGAGATCAGCAAGCTTGTGGATATTTTGGAGGATTTGCATAGAGAAAGGGTAACGAAATTGAGTTCTATGACTAGTGAAGCCGAGCAGCTCATTTGGTATCCTTTTTCACAGCACACAGAAATCAATAGGGATTCGATAACGGCCATTGACTCTGCCCATGGAAGTTTCTTTCAAACATTCCAGTCAAGTGAAGGAAATGGTAATACACTTGTTCCGGCTCTTGATGGCTCTGCCTCTTGGTGGACGCAAGGATTGGGCCATGGAAATCCAGACCTTGCACTTTCGGCCGCTTATGCTGCTGGACGATATGGACATGTTATTTTGGCTAACACTATACATGAGCCGGCATTAAGTCTTGCAAAAAAAGTGTTACAGCTGGTTGGTAACCCACGCCTTAAAAGGGTATTTTATTCTGATAACGGTAGCACTGGTGTTGAAGTTGCTATTAAAATGGCATTAAAGTCTTCTTGCGATCGATATGGCTGGGATGTGTCAAACAACAACATCGGCATTCTTGGGCTAAAGAGGAGTTACCATGGAGATACTATAGGCGCCATGGATTGTACTGAGCCATCCGTTTACAGCGAAAAGGTGACGTGGTATAAAGATCGTGGTTTTTGGTTTGATTACCCAACTTTTAGTATGAAAGATGGAAAATGGACCGTGGAAGTACCAGAACATCTTAAACCAGCGCTAGGAGATGGAGCAATTTTTGGCAGTCTAAATGATATCTTTGACCTCAAAAATCGAGACAGTTCAAGGTATGAGAACTACATTAAAACAACAATATCTGAGCAAATTGCGAAAGGGGAAAAATTTGGAGCCGTTTTGCTGGAGCCAGTACTCCTTGGGGCAGGTGGAATGGTACCCGTGTAAGTTATTCTACTGAGGAATTTGCAGAACTAACATTGAATTAGGGATCCATTATTCCAGAAAAGTCTGGTTAACGTTGCTCGACGAAACCCTCATTTGTTTGGGAAACCTAAGGGAAGCATACCAGAGGGAGGTTGGAGTGGTTTACCTATTATTTTTGATGAAGTGTTTACTGGATTATACAGGCTTGGGTATGCATCCGCTGGTTCATTTTTGGATGATGCTAAGCCGGATATATCTGTTCACGCAAAGCTGCTTACCGGTGGGCTAGTGCCATTGTGCGTCACGCTTGCAAGTGAATCAATTTTCCAAACTTTCTTGAGTTCTGAAAAATCTGATGCGTTGCTGCATGGACATAGCTACACAGCACACCCAGTAGGCTGCAATGTAGCTCTCGAGTCCTTAGAGCAATATCAGGCTCTTTCTTCTAAGGGGTGGACAGAATGGAAAAAGAATTGGGGAGTGACAGACCAAGGTGAGGCTCTAGGTCAGCAACCCTGGTCTTTTTGGTCACCTGAATTCCTTACTACCATTTCGACTAATTCAGGGGTTAACCATGTGCTGGCAATTGGATCTGTTTTGGCAATCAATCTAAGAGACTCCCAAGGGGAAGGTAAGAATTACACTGCCAGAATTGCCAGCCTCGATGGCGCAATTGTTGTTTCATAACTAACAGATTTAGGATACACCTCCAAGGTCTCCGCTACACTAGCAAAAGAACTGGCAAGGCCTATTGATGAGCAATATCCGTGGAAGATCCACCTTCGAGTCCTGGGCAATGTTATTTATATTATGACAGGCCAGCTGGTGGGTAAAGAGGAGATTGAAAATATCCAAAAGAGAGTTCTGGATGCTGTAAAAAATGTATTATAAATAGGCAAATTGGATATCAAATTCATTTATACTTTATTACAATTTTATTGCCCTCGTTATATTTTGAAAGCTCATTTGGATGCTCGTTGACAACGTTCAGAGACAGCTCCAAAACCATATCCCAAGGATGACTGAGCCATGTGTAAAGAAATCAAATATAAGCTATAGATAATTAGGTCTATAATCGTACTCTACAAAGTCTCTCTGATATCAGCCAGCTGTTGATCAATGCAACTAGTTTGTCAATTTCTTCCGCAGTATTTCCCGCATGAATGCAAACCCGGATTCTTTCAAGCCCTTTTGGCACCGTCGGATAAACTATTGCACGTACCATCACCCCATTATCTTGGCAGAATGCTGCAAGGGACTTGGAGTTTCTACATTTCAAAGCGAATATGGGTGACTGAGGATACGACAGTGGTAGCGATATAAATCCTTTTGCAGTGGATGAAAGTCGATTAATCTCGTGGTAAAAGTACCAAACTCTCTCCCAAAGAGTTTCAATTTGCTTTTTTGGTTAACAACGTCTAGCCGAATGTGAAAACTTACTGAAATTGCATCCGGAGAATCAAGATAGTCGTAACTAGACTTGATTAGTGCCAGATTACAAAAAGTCATCGCGGTGGAGTAAATTAAAGGACGAGAATAGTTGATCAGAAAATTCTTTGTCAGCTCCGTGCAAACAGCAATGCCTAGAAACGTGAGTCGTATTCAAATGACAGTCTCAGGAAACTTACTTCCACTGGCATGTACTGCCTTCCCAAATGTATATAATCGGATGTAAATATCCTCCTCCAGTCCCTTTCGACAGACTAAGCCCTTTCCCTGATGCCCAATGACTCCAGTAGAATGGGCCTCGTCAATAATTATATAACAATGTCCTCGAGGGATCAATTCTTTTGTTAAATCATTTATAGCTTCAATAGGTGCAGTATCGCCATCCATACTATAAACACCTTCGATGGCTACAAAGATATTTCTGTCATCGTCAAAGTAACTAGGTTCTTGACGGATAATATCTTCGATACATTGTTTTAATGCCGTGACTGAGTTATGAATGAAGGATTTTGACTTCGCCCTGGAAAATTTCATTCCATCATGCACACTCGCATGAACATACTCATCATATAGGATCCAGTCACCTGGTTGGGGTATGCAGCTGAAAATACTCACATTGGCATCGTATCCAGAATTAAACAACAGTCCAGCATTGCCATTGTGAAACCTTGCAACCTGCTCTTCTAGCCTTTCCATGTACAACGAATTCCCATCTAGAAGCCTGGACCCCCCACTACCTAGGTATTTCGCAGCTTTCACTTCATCGATATAGTTCTGCTTAATACATAAGTTTTGGCCAAGGGATAGATAGTCATTGCTTGAGAAATCAATATGAGAATCTGATGCTCGGAGCTGTCGCAGGCGACCTTGTGAGCTCCTCCGTTGCAAAGCACTTTCAAGCTTTCCTTCTAATAATGAGTATTTGTTCACCATGGTTGAATGGCCAGTTTATTGCCAGAATTTTTTTCACACTTATAGGCGCGACTCAATGAGTCACTTGAGTCATCTGAGTCTGAGGGTTAGGGTTGCGGCTGGAACGTTACCCCCTCCTTTAGCTCCCTTTTTGTAGGGGTAAGAATATTTGCTAAGTCTTCACCTAAAACCTGCAGAGAATATTCAACACCAAAGTTTTTTCGGACTCTGGCGTTATATCAGGCGTAATTTACTATTTAACAAGCCAACAAGTTTTGCTGTGGTGTGGATTGTTTTTTTTCCATTAATTACAGAAATTTAAAAAAAATGTAGCCTATTGTAACCCGTTCTCTCCATATTAAACTTAATACAATAGCTATGTAACCATGTCCACCATCCAAACCCATATTCCGAGTCGTTTCATACTCTGAGGTTATTACAATCTGTCATTTGACTTCACAGTTAAACATTCCATTCAGTGAGAAGTAAAAGCTCTCGCTTTAATAGTTCGGCCTCTCCACCCTTCAGTTTATTTGTGGTATACAATTAATAACCTATTAGCTGTTGAGCTTTTTCTGTTAACCTGCCACATTAGTAGAGCCAACAAGTGGAAAATCGATGCTCTGTAGGTAAATGATTGGTCATTAACCGTTGGTTAAATAGACTCGATGACAATAACTGCTTGCCACCACCCCTGCGACCCAGGGTTTAATACACGCAACCCCATCCAATTAAGGCTGAAAATGGTCATAGGGGAATATCGAAAATTCTAGTACATATATTATATTTCGTTGCACTTCGGCAGCATGTGACGACCCTAAATCTCACAGGTTATTTCACATCGATTTATAAGATTCTCAGCTTAATGAAAAGGAATGAAAGTATCGTATTGATCTACCTCAGGAGCACAGAGGAGATGCTCTACACTTGCAACAGGTCACATATCCCCTACTTCAGGGGCTATTTTTAGACAGCCCTTTCAACCCGGTGAATTCCGACGGCATATAAGTAGTGTGTATTACTTTAAATATGCACATGTATGAAAATATGCATGTTAATGCCTCGGATGTCTCATATGGCCAGCATAAACGTTATACGAAAATTGGGGTTGTAAACTTCGTCCAATACCAGGTAGTGTGGGAGACTGTCTCCAACTATCAGTTGCAAAATTAGCAACAACGACATTCGCGCAGTGTAACTTTTGCCCGACTGACAAGGGCGTCGGCATACCGCATATCGATCCAAAATTGAAGGTTTGGTGGAAAATTTGACGACTATGAAATGTTGGATCGATATGTGCTATGCGCCTAATTTCCTATTTTACTCAGCGTGATAAATAAATAAAATACATTACTTAAATGTTTACAACATCTAGTCTGTGAGTAAATAATGGAACCATTTGTGAGTTTTCTTTTTTTATGTTATGCATGACAGGGTTAATGCATGTGGAGACGCAAATTTTCCGCGTACTCCATTGGAGTGCCCAGAAGTACGTCGTTCTGAAACCTACCGGCGAGATATTGTCTGAAAATGTGGATCATATAAGCAATTGGTGCTATGCACATTCCGATCCAGTAAATCGCTGGATAACTTGACGATTCTTCGGAGGAGTCAAGATTCAACCCCACAAATAATACCAGTACTGACAGACTAATAGCTAATGACCATGGTATAACCAGAAATAGTCTCTGACAGTGGCGCTGATACTCGGCATGCAATTGTGCAATCAACAAGTCAGAACAATGCTCTTTCGCCTCGCTTCTCCTCTCAATATCGTTGGAAACATAAACGAGAGCAGATTGCTTGCAAAGTTGTCGCATCGACCATATGTTGAATGCCACCGTTATCTGTAAGCCTATGAAGCTTGAAATAACTACCGCTATGGCCCAAACAATGATCCAACTACTGCTCATCTCAGCTTGCGTAAAAATATTGGGCTATATACAATTTTGGTGGAAAGCACCAATCATTTATATCGCATTCACACTGCTCAATTCGGCCGCATCTACGCAGTTAGAGAAGGGGCTGCACATAGGAGCTAGGCCCTGTCCACGCCCTTGGAGAATCTTATGTAGGCCCCCATGGGAGAATTTTGCCCTCTATGGGAATGGCAAATATTACCCATCTTCCCTCTTGAGATTACACGTAACGCCGTTAAAAGCATTATAAAAAGTAATGTGAAAATAGCTAACCCGCATGAACGTCCCACCATTGTCTCAGGAATTTTGCCAAGCTGCCTCCCTGTTAAATGCTTTCTTTTATTTCACGAGCAAATGTTACCAAGATACATTAAGATCCTTTGGCTACGTAGAGTATCGATCGTAAGTGTTGTGTACAAACAAGCTATAATTAACGCCGTACAGAAAATACAAGCATACAGGATGTTTTCTTCTTTGAGACTCAGTAGAACATCTCCCTAGGTATTAAAATTTGTTCTTGAAATTTTATCTTTCAAAATCCATTAATTCTTTTCACGAGAGTATTGAACTCGGTAGATATTTCATTACACAGCTGACCTTCTCAGCGAATTTTTCAAGAAATAAGATTAAATACATTTAAAAGCTTTAGAGCTTCACGGAATTCTAAGCAAGAGGATTTGGCAGTTCTGTATCCCTATATTGTTATATATTATGGGCTACAATGTTGTATCCAGTGGATGCCCCGACATTCCTAGTGACTTTCAACTGAAGCGCGGCCACTAAAATCTTTTAGTCACAGATCTTGATAGGGAGCTCCCCTACAGACGTTGAACCTCGTTGTTTCTGCTTGTTATTGGTAGAGTATTAGAGGATTTTTTCTCAGATGCGCTTGTACCAGGTCGGCGGAAAAATTGCCTTGTCACCCTCAAAAAACAATTTCTGGGTATCTTTGTTGCATGCCCGTTGATTGGCTTTTCGGAGTCTTCATTGAAAAGACATTGAAAAGATATTAAAGTGCCCCATATCTAGTGGCGGGATGGAAATATACAGCTGCCTGGTTGCTGTCTTTTTTGCTAACTTTGAACTGACAAAAAGCATTTTGGTAGACGCTTCTGTATTTATAGACTACTTGTTTGTATTTTATGCCTACCTTAATTGAGCAAGAGACAAATTCCACTATTAACATCAATCTTAGTACCTGTTATCGCTATTTCTTACATTTTTCACTTATGTTACTTGCTCAAGGAATTTCCCTGATTATTTTCACTATGTGTAAAAAGGTCGTATACAGCCAGGTACTACCATCATTAAAAAAGGTTTTCTAATCAAGGAGAAAACACTCAGCCGAAAAATTTAAATGGACGCTCGATTTAAACTCCGCATCGAATTGTAAAGGGTTTATTCGAACACCGGAATCTCCTCCCTCCTCCACCACGCGCTATGCCACAGCCTACTCTTATTATAAATACTCTGGATTAGCTAATGCCATTTACAAACTAAGTGGTCAGGTAAAGCAAATACTATGAGTAATGTGAGTACAGTAACGTTAGATATAACTTAAAGCGCACTTCGAGGCATCTACTCCCAATTATATGGTAGCGCAATTGGAACTATAATGTTACTAACGAGGGTCATACCTTAATGGACTATGGTAATCTTTCAGCAATTTGGTGACTCCCTCATTGATAAATTTCTGGGAAATTTTATCGGGCTGTCCTTCAGGTGGCAGATATTTGTCGTAAATATCCATCTCTTCGTGATGAACTTTTGTAATCAGTTTCGAGCGCTCATACTCATTGACATATTTGTCCATGTTACACCCTCCATACATTGTTAGTTCGTTATCAGAACCAAACTTTTTCGATCGATCCTTGAACGATTCACAGTCCTTCTTTCGCACCCAAAGACGAAGGTCTTCGTCATATTGCCAACCAGTAGCTGGTTTAAACTTCTTGTATTTTTTCTTAAGAAGCTGTTCATGCTTATTAGGAACGTATACCTGAACTCCCTCAAAAAGAGTTCTACGAAGAGGGCTTAGCTCATCAGTAGAGTATATGTTGTTAAATTTGCAATGCACCTCTTTCTTTTCCAATCCTTCGCCGGTTGCTGCTATGCCAGTTATGTCAATATAAATCCCCGATCTAATATCAATAACTCGGGAATCAATAGAATTCCTGCCATTACCCGAGTCCCGCTGTATGTACCAGGGACCAACATCAATAAAATACCTCCCATTACCTTCACTCGGATCCTGTACAATTAATGTCTGGTTAAACATTCGTGCAAAGCGATCAAGCTCTGCTACAGGCATTTGTATGTCATGGTCATTATCCCAAGGCAAAGACATGCCGTTCCACTTCCATCCCAGCATTGAGCCTTGAGAAATCCACGATAAAATATTATATTTGTCGGAAAGTTCAGACCACGTCCTCAGGAGATGATGCCTGAAGGCTTCATGGTCCCTCTCTGATCTCAGCTTATTGAAAAACCTCCAATCATAATGCACACCCTCTACTCTGTGCCCTTTAATAGGCACTTCATGAAAGTATTTACCAGAATCCTTATAGTTCTGGGCTGCCCATTTAATCATCTTGACATGGTTCTGTCTTTCTTTATCCCAGGTTAAATCAATATCTGTTTGGGCCATTTCTGTCACGTTGAAAATAAACTTATCGAAAGGAATTTCAACCGTGATTTTTTCAGACAGCTCATTTGAAGCCAGTTCAGGGAATAAAGTATCATTCTCTAAGTCATCGAATGAATCAATTTTTAATGAGGAATTATTGTATTGCGTTCGGTTAACTCCAATGGCCAGTTCCGAGTTTTTAATGTAGACAACCCTATGACCCTTGCCCAAAAATATAACCTTACGAGGAATCGGTGCGTCGTGCGTCAGAAACAATCGACCATTAAGAGCAAGTTCATCCTCACTTCTCTCAGTTTTAGGGGGGAATTCCATATTTTTAAATGGATTACTCTTCTCCCAAGCTTTTGGCCACAGTCTATGCGAAGATTCTGAAATCTGTTTCATTTCATGAAGCTCAAAAGTATCCACCCAATCCTCCCATTTAAAGTTTTGGAATTTACCTGGATTACTCAACATCTTCGTTCGAGCGGCGGAAGGGTCAAAACCAGATTCCGGTGTGTTCAGAGGTTTGAGGAAGTCATGCTCAGGGATCTCTTTCTCATGAATAGAATTCGAAACATAGAAGCTGAATAATACAATCATATACGACAAAGCCAAAAACATCAAAACTTTGATAATAACCTGCCGACGTCGTACTGGTGATAACTGCTTCATCACGATGTCAAGTAGAGTATGGGGAAATGCTAAACGAGAAAATACGATTCATATTTAAGAGAGGAGCGAAAATGGGGACACTGAAAGCCTGTTATGCAGGATGACAAAGTAATGTATAATGAAGGTATTCAATCCACATCTGAGGTATATGCTTCACCTGTGAATGCGTGTGTGGGGATACGTATAATTTTTCTTTTTAATGAAAACGGCATCTGCAATATCTCATACAATCGGTGATCCGTGCCCACAATCCGAACGCTTGGCGTGTGACGTACGGACAACAATTCTCGTAATCGGGGATGACGTGTTCTGTCTTCAAAACCTGACATGCGGCCATTTAATTGTTACCCATCGAGTTATTATCTAGTTTCTCCACGATGAGCCGAAGCAATACCTAAAAGTTGAACAGTTAGAGCCAACTGAAGTGCGTGTATATATCAATCAACAAAAAGAAAAGTGTCACTGTAAGCTATTGTCGCAATACCAAATCTGGAAACTTCCGATAGGCATAATTACCGGATATCGTTTATTTCAGGGGTAAGCTTGGCTCGTTCATGGTAATAGGAACCAAACTAGTTTCAGTCCTGACTGTATCTTGTTTATAAGTGGGAACAAACATTATACGGGGATGTGAGACAAATGACACAATATCTATAGACTCCAGGCTAGCTAACATCGAGTTTTATATTCTTCAAAAGAGGAAGTGTTAAAACCCATATATCCAGAAGCTTTATTGGCGAGACAATTCGCCATTTGTTTCATTGAGAGTTTGCCGTTAGAAGTTTTAAACCAGTTTGGGGAAGGTTAACCATTTCTGAGAGAGACGTGTGCAAACCTGTTGAGTTTGGAAAAAGCGCTGAAATTACGAAGTCTATTTTTCCAGTATTCCACGCCAAATCTATGTACTATACTAAAAATCAGGCTCAATAGTCAAAATTTGGTACCAGTTACCCCCACTTTCGATTAAACTGGCGAGGCTGCTAGGCTTATGAACTTCTCTTATTTTCCGTTTTGAATTGATTCGCTTTTGAATACTTGTGGCTACCCACTCAGCACCAGTTCGAGCACCCTCCAAGTTCGCTGACGACGGCCCAGTTCTCAAGAAAGCAAGTCGCCCAACCATATAAAGTGGGACATCCTTCCTCCACTCTAAATCATGCGTTAAGCAAGGGAGTCCTCCTATTGTTTCAATAGGATAATTCTCAGATATTGAGGCCAGGAACTTAATGTTGTTCACGTCGGGAGTTGATCCAGTAGCATAATAGATATAATCTATGGCTTCCGGGATCTCAAACTCACTGTTTACAACCACATTATTCCATTTTTCGCCATCCCAGTTCGACGGTTGAATTGTTGAGTTTTCGAGAATTTCGATTTTTCCCGCCTTTTGAAGATCTTGCAAAATTTTAAAGTATTCAGGATTAACCGAGCCTCCATTTCTAGCCTCCCGGATAAGGTTTAATCTTTCTTCATCACTTTCCTTTTGCCAGAAGGTTGACTTCATATAGTTCTTATATTTTGTCACCCACTCGAGATCGAAATCAAAATGTTTCACTTTAATACTACCCCGGGTAACAAAATAAACCTTAGACACCTTCTTCGACTTAATGAGCGAATCGCACATTTGAGCCGAAGTCAATCCACCGCCGACTACAATTACAGCTTTTGCGAATTTCGTAGGAGGAAATTCAACTTGCTTCGAGAAAATATGCGAAGTGTGACACGACCCTCTGGGGTAGGCCATGTCGTCGTAGTTGGGGGATCCGATTGGCCCACAGGCCATCACAACGGTGTGACTAGTGTACACTCCGCAATTAGTGGTGACTGTGAAGACGTCGTTAATATCGTCATATTCGATTTGTTCACATATTTCCTGGGATACAATTTCTGATAGTCCATATCGCTGAATAATATCCTCACAATAGTCTCCTAAATAGTCGAGTAGATGGCCGGTAATAGTCCTTAGTATCTCGAGTGTCCACTTCAATTGGCTTACTCTTCCTCTTTCGTTTCTGCTGGTGCTTCGAAAGTTCCTTTCCAACTACTCCTTTAATTTCCTTAAGCTCATCCTGCCTGTTGTTTCGATATGCGAATGAAATCAACCCATCAATGTCGGCAGGATCTGGGTGGAAGAACATCGGCGATCGTAAGTACGGGATTTGACATGTTTTAAATTGACTATCCCATTGCCCCATCCATTGAGGAGAGTGAGCGTCGATAGCTTTAATAGATATGTTTTCGGAAATGTTATTAACTTCCTTTGCTTTATTTTTCAGCACATTGATATTTTTATTCTTGAGCCAATAGAATCGCTGATGTTCCGCCTCTGTGAATAGAGCACTCGGAGTCCTCTCTTTCAGCCTTGCTGCCACCGCAAGGCCACAGGGTCCTGCACCTACTATCAATACATCGTAGGCACTCATTTGATGCTCAATGTAATTGAAAAGTTTATCAACGAGATGGTTGGTACTTATAAAATATGTACAAACATACCTTGACGGTAACACAATTAGTCGATCGCAATTCTTTCACCATTGGATTATACCACTTTCAATACCTTGATAGTTACAATCATATGGGAATTGATTGGCAGGTAGTGGGTGTATAGGGAGTTAAAGAACCAAACTATTACCTTGGTGGTTAATTCATTTTAGGGGCCTCACTGCAAACGGATTTCACGCGCCCATTATTTTGTATAACGAAATTGAGCTGTAACCTATAAATTTATTGGGTCCCTTCCTCGCAAATAACTTGAATACATATTATGAGCACGCCTAGCTGACGGAACGCGAAATCGCAACCACCAAACGGCGGCGCCAGCCGATTACACCCCAAAATCTGCTAGAGTCAGAATATTACTGAGAAAGACGCCTCTAACGTCCATTCTTCATAATATTTATTTCCTGACTAATTCACCCTTTTCGCCATCAAATTGATCTGGGACAAGAAGGGAAAGGATTGGAGAATTGAATTAAAATTATAATTTGGGGTCAGGTGGTGCTAATCAAACGTCTCAAATTGTCCTATCCTTATCTTTTCGAACACCATTCGGAGAAAAATGAAGGGATTTCGTCGATTGGCGGCTGACCACTTGCCGGTCACCAGTTCCCACTTAACGGTGTAGTCAAGTAAGGAAAAAAGTCTTATCTTCAACCTCGAACAGCTTGTGGGAGTCTAAGGACCATTATTCCTTGTAGCGCATAGGAAGTTAGTAGCATGCTTGTAAATTGGTCTATTCTATTGTTTCTTAGATATTCTCGATACCCAAGGAATGTGGAATCCGAAAAACCAGACTGAAATTGAGTTGTCGATTGCGATGAATAGCAGCTTCCCTGAAATGGAAAACGCGTCAATTATATCTTCGATTCTTGCCAGGATGAAATCAGCACACTTATTGAAATCATGGACGATGAGTGGCTCCGTCACAATTTGCAGCGCTCTCGAGCAACTCCAGATCTTCTCATCGCATTTATGGGGTCCAAACTCGAGATAACTTTGGCATAAAGGTGATCTGTAGTGGAGTCAACTATTTAGTGATCAAATCCTCAATCACCTTCATTGCTTAAGTTTGCAGTGATAAAGGGTTGTTATGACAATAATTTCGCTCTTCCTAAATCTAGTTGAGGATCTATATTACCCCGAGAGCTAAGTCTTGGATATTATCTATTAAATTTAGTCTATAGCTTCACAAATCTAATGTAATAAAAAGGGCGATCGTCATGACATTTACATGAGCCGCACAAGGTGGTAGAGGCGACATGTGGGCTATAGGAGAATCCGACTGCTCCAATTATAACAGTATATAATCCAGATGGCACTAATTTCGTCATGCTAGATTGATTCCCCATTCCTGTCAAAACGGCAATGTAAAGTAGTATAGCGGAATAGTACAGTACAGCGTATTTCCATTAGGTTAATGCGTATAGGATGAGCCTCCACAGGCTCAATGGTTCTTTCGGAGATTACAATCTGCGACGTATAAAGAGCCCCTCTCGTTAAATAATAGACACTTTCTGCCTGTCATTATTGAACCTTTTTCATATCCTGTCCACAAGCAGCTAAATTTGAAGTTTGCTTGATGGGAATTCCGGCATGGATTTGTCGAACGCTCCACATGCTCAGCTTTGGAAGGTAGGTCGCTATTTCTTACCTCAAAACACAAACTCTCTAGCTCATTAATAGACGAGGCTCTCGAATATGTTGAGTAATTCATTAATATCGCCCTCCTTAGTCGACGGCCGCGCTCTGTGACCATGTCAAGGAACATTTCGGAAGTCGCGATCAGCTCTGTGGTCCTATGCTGAACGGCAAAGAGGAGTTTGTAAAGCAGTAGGACATAATCATTAGTTTGCCTTTGCCTGTAGCTCTTCCAGACAGATCAGCAACGCATTGCAGGTATCCAAAGAGTGTGCGAGTATATATGTCGTAGCCATCGATTAGAGGGAAGCCATGATCTGCCCAGCCACTCCCAGTTCTGTCTAACCACACAGTACCATTGGATCCATCATTCGGTTCTATCTGATCATTCAGATTAACCCTGACAGCGTCCTCATACGAAGATGGCCAGTCTTGTTCTGGTACGGTGATTGGAAGGTGGAAGAGGTTTTCCCTGAGAAGTCTAGACCATAGTCCGACGAATTTTCCACAAGGGGGGCTAGAAGTGTAGTGTTCCAATGTCTCCGATAAGTTCGAGTATAAAGCTTCTTTACATAATTCCATTCCCAGTAGTCACTGAATATTATACGCAACAGAACAATTCCCAGATAAATAAAGATAGACCCTTGAGAAATAGATAGTGTCAATTGACAGAGGACAAAATGGGCCAGCCTCAGTTTTGAAACATTTTGGATTGGGAGGATTGCCACAATAACTCCGTACCCATAAGCTAACCCTGATAGACAACTCTCATTAGACAGTGATTCGCTCCATGTTACTGAAAGGCAAGGTCTTTATCCTGAAGATTATCTCTCGGCCCTTGCTTTTGTACCTTATCTTTCCTGGCCGACTAAACTAAATATCTATATAATTAACTTAATGCTGAGCTATTACAAGTCGTAGTTTATCTAAAGAAGCTTGATATATAATAACAATGAGGAAACCTGACTTTTGATACTTGAATTTTGTGTTGGGACGAGTTAGTAGTTGGCTGACAGCCTATACTTTTAACCTTCATATCATCTTGAGTACTATGTCGCCCAAAATGTCTCGGTTTGAGATCAGGAGACCCTTGTGAAGCTGAGACCACTAGTCTCATTGCTATGAGTATTTGGGTTCTATCTGGACCTAATTCAATGAAGTAGAATGGCCACTTAGGTCATTTCATTTAAAATCTGGGGATTCCTTTGGCTCATCGTCTCCAACCTGCATTACTGTTTGTCCATGTCTCGATCGAGTCATAAGCCTTCGCAGTCCTTTGAAGAAAGACTGAGGACCAATATCAATCACCATAATACAGAGAACTATAGCACTGATGACAACGCAAGTGATGACCATAATGTTTTTGCCAAAAGTGCAGAGGGTCCCGACTTCCGCGGCCTAACCTGCATTGGAGCAGCGGTCCTGATCGCCAAGTCACAGATTGGGCTGGGAGTTCTTGGTCTTCCGAAGACTTTGGAAGTACTAGGAATTGTTCCTGGTGTTATTTCCCTCACCGCTCTCTGCGCCTTAAGTATATGGTCGGGAGTAGTGGTAGGAAGGTTTCGCTTAAGCCATCCGCAAGTCTACAGCGTTGGTGATGCAACACTTCTTATGTTTGGGAAGCTGGGGTGCGAGGTGATGGGGATTGGATTTTGGCTGTTCTATACGTTAAACTATGGAGCTGCTCTTCTTACATTCTCGATCGCGTTTAATACTGTTACGGACCACCCTTTCTGCACAGTGGGATGGTTAGGTATAGGAGCTTGTACAGCTCTTATACTGGGACTTATTACGCGAACGATGAAAGCTCTATCGTGGTGCAGTTATGTTGCTGTGATATCGGTATTCAGCGCAGTGTGGACGGTAACAATTGCTACCTTAGCTGAACCTATTCCAGCAAATGCGCCTTCTGGAGTCCCTATTGACCGGCATGTCCGAGCTTTTGGAACTGGTTCTTCCTACTCGTCCATTGCCACGGCGATAGGGACCCAGCTGTTAAGTCTTGCTGGTACTGCCTCATTCTTTTCTATACATGCTGAGATGAGGAACCAGAAGCAATATATCATGTCATTGTACCTGGGTCAGGCGTTTGTAGTATTCAACTACATTGCGGTTAGCTGTATTATATACGGCAGGGTAGGACAATATGTGGTATCGCCTGCCCTTGGATCAGCTGGTCCGTTACTCAAGAAAATCTCTTATGGTATCTCCTTGCCAGAACTTATCTTCTCGTGCTTCTTCCAGGCTCATATTGCCGCAAAGTATGCCTTGGTGAGAATACTTAGGGATACGAACCATTTACAAAGTAATAGCATGACACATTGGATCACCTGGGTTTCCATGATGACTATATCGATCGGTATAGGCTTTATCATTGCTGGTGCCATACCTTTCTTTGGTGATCTTCTTGGGCTTATCGGTTCTCTCTTAGGGACAAGCTTTATGTTGATCCTTCCTGGATTTATGTCACTTTATGAGATTACCGATGTATATTATGAACCTGGCGATAAGTGCCTCCAATGGTTAATGCGATCTCGCAGAGCGTGCTCCTCCAGCAGAAGAAATGTCCTAATTACATGTACTTCTATTTTTGCCGTCTCCGCAGGTATTTATATTACCGTTACTGGTGTTTACGGCTCTATAACATCAATTGTTGATAAATACGCTGCTGGAACCGTTGGAGGCGCGTTTTCTTGTATGGACAATAGTTAGCAGTTATTGGGGATATAACTAGTAGCAGCCCATACAATACGTTGCCTCATTTTACGAGTTTAGGTTTTTTTTTTCTGAGAATAAGACAGTTAATAGCTTATTTAAACCAGTCCTAGACATCTAAATATACGATATACCTCTCTACTTACCCCGATAGGCTTCAGGCTGCTCTCAATAACATCTTCTACCTCCGTATGGGATGGTGTGCAATGTTTTCTATTAAATGGTATAAAATTTGTCTCTCTATAACTGATTTCAATACGACTGGTTTGCTTTGCTAATCTACCTCAAACCTATTGTCATCAATTTCATTCACCTACAGCTATCAATTGCCGATTGCTTATGCATCCAAGTTGAGTATCTTTCCTTGGCCCAAATTTAACAACCTACAGGGCTGACAATAAAATTCGTCATAGTCCGACGATTTGATAAGGGTAGCCGTGTATGCAGGCGTTGCTTTCCTTTACCAGACCTGTCAAGCTTTTGGCCCTCCTCGAGCCTTTTTGAGTTACGCGCCGATGTACTCTGTGACGTCATTTATGACTCAGCAATATAGGACCAAGGCAAAAGGCTTTTTCATTACCAGCTCAAGAGTCGAAGATGAAAAATGCTTACGAATGTTTTCGAAGTCAGCTACTTCCTGTCGTTCAATAAATTCGTTTGCGGGGTTTAATCCTGTGGGCATTCCCTCTGTTGCTCCAATACTAGCTACTTTTAAGTCTGATAAGATTTTCTCATATATAGTGGCCAGTTGAATTGCATTGTTCAATATTATAATTAGAGTGAGGTATGTTTCTCCTAAAAGAAACTGATAGATATGTTTCTCTACTGCAAATAAAGGAGATGGAGACAATAAATTGGTAATAGCTGTTTCGCGTAGAACCCTTAATTTGGATAGGTATTCACTAGGATATCCAGGCAATATTATTTTAAAGCCGCTATTCCGTTTGCTAAAGAGGGCAGGACATACGAGCAAATGAATGTGTTAGGGCCGTTATGCAAATTCCATATTCAAGAAAATTTCTTTGACCGCCAGAGCATTGTTATGCTTATGGATATATAAAATTGGGTTTGGCTAACCGAAATTGAGTTCAGGTTTGAACCCGCATTAACGGCTGAATTATAATACCCCGCTTTCCTGGAACTATCTTGGCTAATTATACTATGTTTCAGGCTAAATACGGTTGAAAACGTTGTGTCTTAAATTTTAGTTGAACCTGCATGGTTCCCCCGCATCAGGGGCAACGCCGAGAGGGCAAAACCCGGCCATCACCTCGGCAAAATTCCTCCACCTTTCTTTCCCTAGCTCACAAGTCTAAGGCACAATATAGGGAATATTATTACGGCTGTAGACACGGATATATCGGATAGTCAATATGCGCATTGGAAGGGGCACAGTGGAAAAGACTCATCGGAAGAGACGCTGGGGAGCAGTATAAAAAGTCTTTAGACTCTCAATAAACTATCTCTCAGGTGACTCTTATTTTTACTTTTCTAAAGAACAGGCAATACAATGAAATTCGACAAAGCTATGAGCCTTGCCATTGGCGGTGCGTTGTTGCTCAAGGGTGTTGTTGCAACTTGTCCCCTTCCATCGACTTACAGCTGGACTTCTACCGGTGCACTAGCCAGACCAGCCCCCGAGTGGGTGGCCATCAAGGACTATACGGATGTGGTCTACAACGGAAAGCATCTCGTGTATGCCTCAACAGCCGACTCTAGCGGGAAATATGGCTCTATGAATTTCGGTCTTTTCTCCGACTGGTCCGAAATGTCATCAGCTAGCCAGAATGCGATGACCAATGCAGCTGTGGCACCAACTCTGTTTTACTTTGCACCGAAGAATATTTGGATCCTCGCTTACCAATGGGGCCCCACTGCTTTCTCATTCCGAACTTCCAGTGACCCCAGTAATGCCAATGGTTGGTCAGAAGCCAAGCCGCTGTTCTCTGGATCGATCTCTGGTTCTAACACCGGATGCATTGACCAAACTGTCATTGGTGATGATACTAACATGTATTTGTTCTTCGCCGGAGACAATGGGAAAATCTATCGGGCAAGCATGCCTATTGGAGATTTCCCAGGTGATTTCGGTACTGAATATGAAGTGGTTCTGAGCGATACTACAAACAACGTCTTTGAAGCTGTACAGGTGTACACCCTTGCTGGTCTGAACAAGTACCTCATGATTGTTGAGGCCATTGGCTCTAATGGTCGATATTTCCGATCTTTCACGGCTGATAGTCTAGATGGTGAGTGGACGGTTCAGGCGGGTACAGAGAACGCTCCATTTGCTGGAAAAGCCAACAGTGGAGCCTCCTGGACTAACGATATAAGTCATGGTGACTTGGTGCGAAACAATCCAGATCAGACAATGACTGTTGACCCTTGCAATTTGCAGTTACTATACCAGGGCAAAGATCCAAATGCTGACACATCCAACTACAATTCCATTCCTTGGTACCCAGGTTTATTGACTCTTAAATCATAAGATTAACCAGTATTATATTCCATTTATAGTTGCCAATATATCCTAATCCTAAGCCCCAAGAATTTAGTCTGTGATAGTTATTCCCATATATTTTCCCTCGAAAGAGGTAGCTAAATGAAAATGGTATGTCTGATACAAAGTTGGCTTCTTAGCTTTCATTTCGAACATCGAATCTTTGTCTCACTCATATTGGAATATTTGAAAATCTTCACTGTTGAAAATAAAGTTCTAAAGCGAGAGTATGTGCTCGGTTAAAATGGACATTCTATCCAGTTGCTACCCGGCTCAGGCCCTCTCCGTCGGATATAATATCTGCAAGGTCTAAAGGTTCTCGTCGAGCAGTTTATTTTGCCCAGTATTTGGTATATATGTAGGAAAATTATCTTAGTATTTACTTCCTTCTGCCATTAAGAGGATCTAGATATAAGTTTAGGGGAAATCAGATATGCTAATTTTGAGATTAGGGACCCAAAGTAAGATTATTTTAGACTGAGTGATATTTCCGGGCCACAACCACAGTTGGGGGGGGGGGTGTTTAAATGTAACTGGACAGCCAGTAATTGTGGTAAAAAGATGTCTAAAATACTAAGATGTTGCATTCTTTATGTTCCTAGTAAATGATCCTCATGTGCTGAACTATGTGCTCAGTATTTTATTGGAAATTTTACGCTTTTTCAGCACGTCTTCCAAAACCTCTTGGCGCAGCATACCTCTCATCGTTACGGTCTCGAATTAAATGCCCTGTGTATACTGTTAAACGACCTCCATGGAAAAGCTATTAACTGTAACAGACCCTCCAAGTGATTTCGTTGCATAGTTAAAAATACCGTACCGGTAGCCCATGAAGAATGGCCAGTCTGTTTCCATGATAAATGCCGAGCCGATGTCCAAATAGTTAGTACCATCAGTAGAGTAAGAAAACTGGATTGAGCAGTCAGACGAAGGACGAAAATTGCCTTTTGCGCGTAGAAAAATAGTTCCCGACTGGCTGATATTCTTGGACGTTTCGAGTGATCCCACGTTAGTTGTCGACCATATACTGGTATTTTTATCAGATACCATATTTAACCCTTTCCAAACACCAACCACTTTTCTATCCCCGTTATGGATAACACCAATCCACGCAGAAAGGTCACGAAGCATTACCAGACCTGCACGGTCCCCGGGTTGCATACTGCTAAAGTCAAGTTCAATTGTAGCAATGCTGCTTGGACCAAGGGCTCGATGTGTCAGCGTATTTCGTGCCTTGTACAGGTCGTCCGTCACCGTTGCGGTATTGAGAACAAGTCCGTTATTGACTTGATATGAATCCGTATCAGGGTTGTGGTTCCACTCCCATTGAGCGCTCAATGTGTTCCCAGTGAAGTTATCGGTATAACTCATATTTTGCTGAGGAACCGTATCCAGTGGCAATGTAACTTGTTCGGGCCAGGTGTCTGGGTCCGATAGCTGCGGGAAACCTTGCTCATTGAATTCAATTGGCGCCAAAACAGGGACACGGCCTCCTGGGTAGGAGTCGCAGAAAGCCATATAATACCAATTGCCTTGTGGATCATCTACTATGCCCCCTTGATGTGGGGGCCGTCCAACGTCTGATGGACATAGTGGGCCGTTGGATACCACTCCTAATTCATAGGTACTCCAAACCGAATCTGATTTCAAGACGTACTCAATGGTGGTGGAGGGATCTACATTAAGGATGTAATATGAGCCATTGATCTTGTACATCCTACTGCCTTCAACAGCACTGTCGTATTGAAATACAGATCGACTGTTAATTTGGCTAGTTAAATCATTGGATAATTGAGCCACAGAAATAACTTGACTCCCATAGGCGATATAAGGTGTTTCATCGTCATCAAACATCAGACCACAATCATAATAACATTTGTCAGCGAATTTTGCAAGCTGGGTCCAAGGTCCAGTCACCTCAGGGGCTGTATAAATGTAAGTGGTGGAGTACTCCACACAACCCACCCAGAACCACTGTCCATCGCTAGGACGCCTCCTGAGTGTTGAAGCATAAATTCCCTTCACATAAGCAGAGGAGTTATCTTCAAGGGAGTACTTAGAACCCCAATCTAACCTTGGTACGCTATGCCCAATATATTGCCAATTGACTAAATCTTTGCTAGACAAAATTGGAGCACCTGGGGAGTAATGCATTGTAGAAGCTGAGTAGTAAAATGTGTCTTCTACTCGGAGAATATCCAAATCTGCAAGGTCTTGCCACAAAACTGGTTGCTGGAGCAATTTCGTCTCGCATAAGCAAACACTGGCACTTAAAGTAATAACAAGAATAGTAAGAATAAACATAGTACCTAGGCTCTCAGACCAAAAAATATAAAAATGTGAAATTCCCTATTTCAATTGATATATATTTCGATTTTCCCATTTTTTCCGAAAGTCTAGCAATTATATGTACTTTTTCTAAGGGGAAGAGGAATGATACATGCCGCGATCACCAAACGGACATATAAAAACTCGACTAGGCAAATATGTAAACAAAAGGGAGTCATAACGACACATTTAAGTCCATTTATCCGAAATTATATTATATTGACAAAGGATGTTGGAAATTGGCAAATTTAGCACCGGCGGGTGTAACTTTCGTGCCGATCGCTTGCTTACTCCACCGAGAGCGGCTATATACATACAGATTCATGGACAATTAGAAATTTTGAACCAAGTATCATCCACTAGAACAAATATTAGTGATAAAATAATTGAATCCTAGTTACACAACGGGTCATCAATCTCAAGCTATTCCAGAAGGCAATAGACGTGGTTGAAAACTCAGCCGTATCCTTGACCGTTACCCAACGTTCATTGAATTCCAGCAACTGGAGCTCAGCTATACTTGTGCCTGATGCAATTCTGTATTTTAAATCAGGGGCTTAATCCAAGGACAATTAAATACTGGATGAATGCAATAGTATCGCACCCTAATCGATGAGTTAAGATGATCTGCAAAGTCCCCACATACGCGGCTTTATCTTGAAGATTAAGTTATACCTAACAGTCTGTCCCTTTACCGCTCCGGCAAAAATACACCACAGGAATGAAGACAATTAGTCTCCCAAATGACAAGATTGATCACATATAAATTGTAATTTCAAGGCAACTCATTAGCATTCGAGTGGTCCCTATTCCTTAATGAACATTGATGAAGGTCTGGTGGTGTTTTGGGTGTGCTTATTTTGGCTAGATAAGACTGCATAGCTTGTAAATTTCTAAGGATTGAGAGGATAGTGCGTCGAAAGGCTCACTCCTTAGAGTATGCTATCTTGAATATGACTATTAATGGATCTACCACTATGTTTTCGCAGCATCCATCATTAGATTTAATTTCTCCAACCTTTTCCCATCCA
Organism: Blastobotrys mokoenaii; assembly: GCA_003705765.3. Taxonomy (NCBI): domain Eukaryota; kingdom Fungi; phylum Ascomycota; class Dipodascomycetes; order Dipodascales; family Trichomonascaceae; genus Blastobotrys; species Blastobotrys mokoenaii. The sequence continues at coordinate 160,298 of PPJM03000026.1, forward strand.
ATCTGATATTGGATTGATCCTATAAAACATGCCTATTAAAATTTTTCTATCAATCAATTGATTCTCTATTTAGTATTCCAGTGCCATTTCACCTTTCACCAGAATACTTGCCCAATGGCCACTCAAGGTCTGCTGAACAAAGGTGCTAGTATGAAATCGTATTTACTATTCCCTTTCTTCATTCACTGGAAAAATGACAAATTTTCTGCTGTATTCTAATGGTAGCCTCTTACCGACCAGCTAAGGCTTTGCTGATCCCTTGCTCGATGTACCGTACTACTTATCACCGAGTCATTGGAGTATAATATAAATGTCATATAGCTTTAAAAGATCAAAGTGTTGCCAGTGCCCAATCTCAATTCATTCCCCAACTGCCGCCATACACGAGTATTCAGGACAAAAAGCTATTCTGGGTGTAGGGATCACCCGGTTCCCATGAAGTAAGTATGGGCATGTTCAATCAACTATCCCCTAAAACACGTCGCCAAATGTGCTTCAAATGAAATTCGACCTGGAAAAAATTGTCTATGCTGGGAGTTCCAAAAGGTGGAATATCCATATTTTAACTGGTTCCCTACGATATGTAAATATTCAAAGTGAGTGAGTTCTACAGCAATTATACTTCGGAAAATAGCTAATTAAAAGTGCCCGCGTCCATTGGCAATGAATACAGGGGTTCTATAATTTTTGCGTGGTCATTTAGTTCGAACTATAGTAATTAATTTTTATATTTACCAATGTTGACCTAGGTCAATAAATTTTCGCTATTAAGATTATGAACTTAATTGGCACCACGCAAAAACTACAGAACCCCTATATTTCAATCCACAACAAACCTCATAGTGGGACGGCTTCAGGCATCACTCCCAACCAAATAGGCAAAACTCCGAGACCGGAAAAAAAGCTCAACACCATGAAAGAATGCAGACAAGGCAATTAAGCCCTTAGTAGCGATAGATGAACGACATCCCTTTTTCACATCGGCATCTCCGTATAACGCTAGGAAAAACCAACAAGTGGACACAGCTATTTGCAGGTTAGGTGGTGTTTGCCGGGATGTATCAGAGCGAGACTGTCGCACCTAACCCTATGTTTAGCGACTGGAGTATAAGTGATAGGCCATGACTGTACCGAAATAATTGGACCGTACGAAATAAAATCAGCTGCGCCACGATATATCTATTCTTCCACTAAGGAGTTTAGTCAGTTGATTGCGGTAAACGGAAGATATTTCTGGCGACGGCTTTATAGAATAAATTCCATGTTTCGTCGGCATTATCCATTCTCAAAGGTAGGAACGTCTTTGGGGTTAATTCTCGTATGAGTTACCTGCAGATATTGCGATAATGCAACTAGGATCTCTTCTCTACTTGAAATAGCTTTGGGAGTCACGTTTGGCGAACCATTCCTGATCAGTTTATGTATAGCTTCTAATGCCTCAACCGAGCAACTAAGATTTGCATTGAGGCAAGTACATATATTCCGGGTAGACCGACGACAGGGCCCTGGATGCAGCGCTATTTTATGCACAGATTATTTTCTTTTTTCGCGATCAGTCAACCTTTCGGATCCAGAACCATCTTGAGTGGCAATGCATGCTGATGTCGTGCTACAGCTGAGTAAACCTCGGATATCTTGTATAGAGGCATTGGCGTACCCAGCAAATCGACATTCGTGAGAAGATCGAAAATGGAATCATCCAATTTGAGAAGGCTGCCAAGGCAGACATGCTGGCAGACTTACTAATAACCTTGGAGGGAGGGTTACTGTTCAATGCCACTTGTAGGGTTGATCGCAGGGGAGTGCCACCGAAGGTACCTTTCGGACACACATTGACTGAGCGTGTGGAGTATGACCTAATTATGCTTAAGAGTTACATTTCGGACATAAGGTTTTGTCTCCAATGCCCGCGCGGGCGCAGAGAGTTCCTCCTGATATAAACCAAACTTGAATGTTCTTTTTTCAACTACACTTGACAATGAGAAACATATTAAACACTACCGCGTATATAATCTCAAGCTTAATTGAACTGTCTGCATACACGATTAAGAACCATTTTGAAGAGAAAGTGTTTTGTATAGAGCTCGTACGTGAAAAGGAACGCAGACATAATGAGGTGGATGCTTGGTTTAATGAGCAGTTGCGCATTCACGATAATGCTGGCGGTTGTAACAAGTGTCGTGACAGCTAGTTCAAGTCCTGCAGATTGGCTAAACTGTATGGCAGTTTGAGCGAAGTACTTCCGTGTTACAGGGAATTTGTACGCATTAGTATATAACTACAAAGATGCCGCCATCTCCTGAGCTTCCCCTTACAGAGCATGTCAAGCCCCTTGGTCAAATTTTCAATGCCATTCCCAATTCCTTTGAGAGGTGGTGACTTCAACGTCTCCGATAGCTCGGGCAATGAATAGAGTCGAATAGCCGTCTTTTATCCCCTAATTTGGGTCCTAGGGCATCCACTGGAACTGTGTGTTTAAATTGAATACCCCAATATTATCTCAATTTTAACTCCATCTTTCAATATTTTGCCGGTGTCCAACAGGGTAATCACATTAGCTCCCTTTCTTCCACTTACAACGTCAATGCGATAGTCGATGGATCCACCCTCTGAAAAAAAACAGTCCATAACCCTATCAATTATTGGCAAACGCGGGGCAATCTATGTAGTTGGAAAATGATAGTCATACTCTGCATCTGCGCCTATCTCTAACTAGACCGAAAGAATGGGTGATGCAGTTGTCACTACCTTGACGCCAGCGAGCTGGCGGGTTGAATTGCATATAATCCAGCAGCAGTCGAACCGGCATATGAACACTGGCGTCTCAGTCGAACCACCCGTTACCATTAACCCAAGGACATTTAATCGAGTGTTTAGAGTCATCATGACATTGAGAGCAGAGGCCCATATGTGGCTGCTTCTTTTCATCGGCCACTCCAGATGGTATCTTCCATGAAAGAACATTTTCAACAACTCTGCAAAAAACTTAATATCTGGGCAAATGCTGCTGTGGACTTTACCGGCCATTCGATCACTTTCCTATGATATAACCCTCGCAAAATCACATCCTATTATAGATCTAGGAGTACCCATCATATCAATGTGCTTGAAATCTGTTGGACTAAGTGCTATGGCATGAACCTTGACCAATATTTCGTTGTTCGATAGTTTAGACACTGGAACAGTTGTAATTTTCACTCCATCGCCGTACGGTTTTGCAAAAATAAAATTGCAAAGCCTGGCAGGGTAGCCACGATCGCCGACTTTCGCCTTCATCGTTTCGGGGTACTTAGAGACATTTTCCGTTTATTGCTGGTAAGGGACGGATTTTGAGGATGCGCTGCACCTTATACATACAAAACCTTAATTAGCCTTGGATCTGCATCCAAACTCCAGACCGTTATATGCACGTACCAATTTGGGACAGAACTATATTCAACTTGTATTGTTCTCCTTGTTGAATATAAAGACTGATACCAAGGTATTCCTTCTAGACAAATATGATTTATGAGATTATGAGACTGGCATGAAAAAGTCTAGGTAAATATAAACGATTTACCGTAGTTCGTCCAATGCAATTACTGTTTAATTTTTCGCCCTAAGAACCTCGGCATGCCGTTGGGTTGGGGTACACGTACTGCAGTACCACTATGTGCACGTCACCCCCTACATACTGTGTATAGAGCGTTCGAGACTTAAGTAATAAAACCATTCAAGCATAAATACTGAATTACTATAATATAAACAGCAGGCCCGATTTTCAATTCCGGTTTTAAAAGTTTGAAGTGTGGTGTCCTTCTTCGTGATCCCCTCAAACTCTAGTGTGTTGTGAGACAAACCAATCCCCAACCGCCTACGGATTTGGTCCTTGTCCCTTGATAGGTACTTTTCCAGCAGTGGCATTGTGGTGATAGGGCACTATATAAATACAAAAAACTTTTGGCGATATGATCCGGTAATCTTTTTCGTTAGTACGATGCCTTACTTGAAACTTAGAGATGGGGCCGAGCTTTTCTACAAAGACTGGGGTAACCCGAAAGGTGAAATCGTGACGTTCTCTCATGGCTGGCCATTGAGTAGTGACAATTGGGAAAATCAAATGGTGTTCCTAGCTGACCATGGTTATCGTGTAATTGCCCATGATCGTCGTGGCCATGGCCGCTCTACTCAGACTTGGGGAGGCAATAACATGGATACATTCGTCGACGACTTGCATGAACTTTTTGAGCACCTGGGCGTAAAGAATGCTGTTATGGTTGGACACTCTCACGGTGGCGGAGAAGTCACTCATTTTCTTGGAAAACATGGCACTAGCCGAGTGAAGAAAGCTGTGCTGGTAGGAGCCGTCCCACCGCTAATGGTCAAGACAAAAAATAATCCAGAGGGTACAGATATATCCGTTTTTGATTCGTTCCGAGAAGCAATGCACAAGGATCGGGCCCAATTCTTTTTGGACGTCCCTAGCGGACCATTTTTTGGATTTAACCGTCCAGGGGCTAAGAGGAGTGAAGGCCAGATTAGAAGTTGGTGGCAACAAGGCATGAATACAAGTTTCAAGACTGCGTATGACTGTATAAAGGATTTTTCGGAAACAGACTTCACAGAGGACTTAAAGAAAATTAATATCCCGGTTTTGGTACTCCATGGCGATGACGATCAAGTTGTTCCTTTCGAGGCATCAGGAAAGAAGTCTGCTCAGTTGCTATCGAAAGGAAGTCTCAAGGTGTATCCTGGAGGTTCTCATGCGATTCACAATATTAACGTGGATGAGGTTAATAAGGATATATTAGACTTTATTTTGTCTTAACTGATATTATTCCTGTTATCAAATTTATTTGTATCCAAGTAGGCTGTATGCAGTGTTTTTAATAGTCAATTAAGCCCTAGGGTGAAAACAAGGATGATACTCAACTCCTAAAGGTTGAGTTTTTCAACTGCAAACAATAAAGTTTAGAAAAATGAAAACAATTGGATGAGTTAAAATTTTTAAAGCCTATTAAACTGGTTTACCCAGAGTTCCGGACTAACATTTGTGAAAAGCTATATAGGTGGATGTTTGGCTAAATCTTACAGTAGTGAAGATTAAGATCATCTCCAATGGGTCTAGCTTGAACAATATGTAATCCCTCTTAATACAATATAAGGATAACCATTCTTTGAATAAAGATCGCTCAAAGATTTCATCAAACTAAATCATAGCACTATGTAGCATAAAAGTATGTAATATACTAATATATCTATTTCCTCAGTTCAACTGGTAGTGGATATCGGTAAATAGCGTTGCAGTTGCCCAAGTATGTTCGACATCCTTTTTAGTTTGGTAATAGAAAGGGAAGTACTTCTCGTCTTCCTCCGAGATACGTACTGTATTAAGGTTTGCAATGATTCTATCTTCATTGATACTCTTAGGAAGAACAACATAACCTCTTTTAGACCTGAAGAAAGGGCCACTGGGCTGGGAAATTTCATACTTTTCGCTGCACGCTTCATTAGGTCATCTTCAAGCAATTTCTTGCCTGCCCCAAAGGAGAGTATGCAGCAAGAGCAACTCCCTTTCTTTGCAGTAGTTGAGCTTTTGCTTGGCAAGGTATGGATAATGCTTAACTTGATCGAGGGAGTGACATTAGCAGTTAGAGAGCTAAAGAGCTCTTCAAATCGTTGAATGTCGTAGTTGGAAAGTTCAATTGACCGTACTTTGCCTTTCGGAAGCTTCTGCATAAGCTATCAAGTTCTAACATGGTTCCAGTCATCGTCAACAACTTCTTTCTTGTTCTATGCTAAGGGTCCACATAATCCATTCCTAAATACTGAATATTCCTCTCAAGAGCATTAGCTGTGTAACGCGGTGATCAGTGCTAATGAGCTTCGTGTTGATGAGTACTTCTCTCGCAAAATTCTTAGTCTCCAACAGCTCGTCCAAAGATTTCCTCATTAAAATACTGAAGAGCATTATCGATATGACGGTATCCAGTCTTCAAAGCAGCAAGAACGGTATCATCTCCTCGGCCGGTGTCAGACGAAGGTGCATACCATGAAGTACCAAATCCTGGTGAAGGGATTTGTGTGCCGCCGTTGAGCTTCAAGGGTCTATTAGTAGCGTGATAAAATTTATTGATGTTCTGATTGCATTGGATCCACTAGGACCATTTCAGCGTTTCAAATTCAAAGCCCTTTAGGAAGATCATGTTGACTCAGGTGTGTTTGAACTGAGCAATACAACGGTCAGGTGTGATAAGACCTTCTTGAACAGCAGTTACGTCATTGCACATAGCTACGTAATTAAGGCTTTATTAACTCATAAAAAATATAGCTGAATTTACAAGTAGAGGAGGTAATGTCAATTATTTCATAGAATAAATCTACAATTATTATCGCGGTTTAACAGGAGATGAAATCTGGTAAACAAGATTGCCTCTCCATAGACAAAGGATATTCGATAAGAGAATTAACAAAGATAACGAAATTTATTTAATTTAATTGTTTAATCCTTTACTACTATAGTCCCCTAATTTGACTCCAATGTATGTATTTTAATTATTGCATACAACAGGCATAATATTATTTGCCACAAATAATTCATTCTTTTTTAATCTTCTCAGCAGATCTAGGGTTGTAGCTGTTCTCATGTCTGCTAGCTTTCAAAGTCCGAGCAAGAGCGCCGTATATGCAACTGTAGTAAGTCTGACATCGTCCGTCAAATCCTCTGGCGCTGGTTGGGGACAGCTTTGCTGTTGTATCCCTGTATAACTTGAATGCATCGGCACATACTGCCGGTTAACGGTTCGGAACCCGAAAGGCTAACTAGGTCTACATCACAAAAGAAATCAAGTCTGCAAAAATAGAGCATAACTGCAATCTGTGAATCTACACGGAGTGCCTAGGGCACATAGGCAAGATCATACTGACAGATATATTTCTGCGGCCCAGGATAAGGTATATTCTGTAGCCTGCTTCTGGGCCAGAAGCATATGAGGTGAATTTTTACGACGGCGCCACGTTTTCCAATGAAAACGAGGTATATGTATGTAATGTTACCCAATTAAGTTGCTGTTTACTATCTATGGTACTACTATGGTTCGCGTGTGATAGTTACGACTAAGCTGCTCACGTGGGATCAGCAAGAGGGTAAATAATCTTTTTTTTTCTTTATGGAGCTTGTCGTATCAAAGCCTTTTGATTGCCCTAATGGAACGCAATCTACGTTTGGGCTGGCGAAGTGCCATTCAAAAAACAAGCAAACCATATAAAAAATACCTACTGATGTGTAGTGTTTTGAGCCCTTGGGAATTAACTGACTGGAGTAGATGCTATATTAGCGGGACCGTGAATAGGAGGTAAATTTTTGAGCGTAAAACAATACCAATCGGGAGAAGGTACAATGGTGCCACACCAAGATTATACAATGTATATTGCTGGATGGTTTTGTTGAAACTAGTAGTAGGCGCAAGCACTGTTTTCATCTGGTCATCCTCGTCTACACTCCACGTAATGGCAACTGGCTTGTCCTCACTACTAGTAGACAGTTTTTTCCACTTGCTTGTCTCTTGGTTATTGATGCTTGAGGCAGAATAGATTACACCCATATGAACTTATTTGTTGTTATCTAACTCGCTTATCGTGTTGTACATGAGCTGGGTATGTTGTTCACCACCATGTATAGTATTGTATGTGCCATGTATTCTGTGATAGACCTCAACTGGGAGGGTCCTCTTTTCTGAAGATTCTTCGCCGCTACCTTTACACCATTGCCATCCCCTCTCACATCACCCAGAGATGCAAATCCTGCTGATATTGCTGCTCCCATTGCTGCGATGGCGATAGCACCAATTCAAGGTGATCCTGCAGCTATGTTACCCGCTACCATTGTGGACACAATCTGTGGACTGCAAGCAACAGGTATTATCTTTGTATGGACTTGCCAAGAAACATATGCGAAGAATACGGCACTAGCAGTTCCTAATGCTGTTAACAATCCCATTGTAGTTCTAATTTTGAAAAGGAATATCACGAATATCAGTACCCCAAGCAACCAGGTTCCAGCTGCAAAATATAGAATACACTTGTTTGCGAAACTCAGAGGTTTTTGTGCTGTTTCCTCGTTGTCTTTTAGTTGCATTAGCACTGGTAAAAATTCGCTTCGACACCGTCCAACGGAACTCTTTAAATAAAATTTCCAAGGACACATTTATTGCTGAAGTTATTTAAATTGATGCCCTGGGTATGTATGTTGTTGTAACATAAATATGCTTAAAATCACTGGTGTATTAAACATGCAGAATTTCATTTACATGACAGGCATGAGGACATATTGGAGGAAGTTAGAGGGTATTGACATGCAGATGACAACTTATTTGCTGAACACAATAGGGGACAGATTAGGACAGGTTATTAACGCAATAATATAACTATTGGTAAAAGAGCTATAGCCAGTCACTAGCAGCATCACAGGACTCCTGAACTGATTGTCTAGATTTTTAATTATTACGGCTGTAAGAGCAGATCAAGGTTCATATATACTCTCGCAATTTTTTGTACTGTATAGGTAGGATATATTTGCTTGAAGTACTTAAGGAGACGCCGCTCATGTGTTCCCACGGCCGTAGTTCTTGCAAATTATCCTTGAAAGCAGGATGGAAACAATATACGCTTTGCTGCTGTATTCTTTAATGACGTCATCGAGTACATCTGCATATTGCCGGATCAACAGGATCAGAACCCGAAAAGCTTGTCAAATTTAGATTACATGCAATAAACTGCAATATTTCAATGTAACTTCCATCATCCGAAATCTTTTCATCAGGTATTAAATCCCCTTCTCAGTATCATATATTACTATGGCCGGTACATCATACAAAAAGGATCTATCTTCCATGGCATTGTGTGTAGAAAATCCCGTATTACATATATAAATTCAATTTACTAGCCGTACCAAGTTATGTTAAAATGTATTACTTTGTGGCGCCCTAGTCGCATGTCAAGCTGTTGATGCAGTTCCGTTTTAGATCGCATATGAAATACAATGCGTTTGCTTCTATCATCAACCAGCAGTTTTCAGTATACTGTTCCAAAAGCAGCATATATTTTTTGGCTGCATAAGTTTATTTAAGACACTACTGGTAGAAAGCGGTTAGAGACTCCTTTACATAGTCAATATGGCACACGCTTCATGCCTACCTAATGGCGAAATAATATGCGCCGCCAAATGGTTTATTTATACTTGCATGGCTGTAGAATTAGGTCGTCGAACTCCATTTGGTTGAATAAACTGTTAGAACTGAAGAGCACACATGCGATATTATTCACAGCATACATCTTATGTCAGGTATAACTTACAGTCAATACACAGCGCGTCTAGGTAACACGCATAGCATATCATTCATAGTTTCAGTGGTTGTTCAGTTGATACACACTCTCTGTGTCTCAATCACCTTAACGCTTAACTGTACTCCCAACCAGTTGACACAACACCTTATTTCATGTGGTGATGGTCTTCTCTCAAACTCACTGTGTGTTAACTCAGTACACTTTATAGGCCCAACATGGTAATTAAGTCCATCTTAGGACTTGGTGTATTGCCGCTGCTCTGCAGCCACCATAAACACTCTCAATGAAAGTAATTCTTATCGTCGACATTAGTCTCTCATGTTCTGCGTTGTTGCTTACTTACAAAAAGCTTTTCAAAACACTCTAAAGTTGTCTACTTTAATTGTTTTATTGACAGTTGTTGGTTATGCATTCGGTATGCTTTGCTGGCGTAAACATCTCAGCGACGTAGTCCGGGCAGCTAGAAGGAGCAAGGCTAAAACATTGTGGTACACAAACACCACAGTTATGCTGGCAGCCATTTGCAAATTAGTTTGGAATTTTGAAACATGTGTTTACCTGACTGCAGCTTGGGCTGCCGGAATAGGTATTATACTCAGCATACCAATGACCAGTTTATACAAGGGTGCTGTAGGGAAGGATGTAAGCAGTACCTAGAAACGTGGCCGTGAAGCTGATATATTAACTGCCAGTGGGGTTGAACAATGTTAACTACACCATTGAAAGCATTAAATACCACGAGCTGGTTGATTTATGGACCTATTGAGTGTTGAAGTGTGGATACTCATCATGGTGCCCAGGACTGCGTTCCTCTCGGTGTCGTTGTTGTCGCCATTCATTGTAGAAGTGTTATCATACAATATATATTCACAAGTTGGTTAATCTACAAACTGAGGGACAGCTGGTCTCTATATAGACAATTGGATTCGTCATGGAATGTTCTTAGAATCTTCTGGTGTCTTCTGGATCTTTCTCGTATCTTCCAGAATATCCCTCTCTTTCCCTGATCCTTAGTATAAAGACGCCAGGCATGACTTCGCCTCTTGACCTGCCAGCATCCCTTCAATCTCAACATTAATCACCCAATTCAATCACCTAGCAGAAGTCTAATCGACCTCAGAAAAGAATATGCGCTGTCGTCTGTTGAGCATGCGGAACGGACTTCTAGATGAGCAGCGCATTGAATTCGTCCAAGATGACCTGTAGATTGCATCCATTGTTCAAATCATGTATACCAAAATTGGATAAAGTGGTGGGATATATTAATGACATTCCTGGATCTCTGATTCACTCTTTGATTGTCCCCGTTCATGGGGGATCCGTCTGCATCTTGTGGGGACAAGTAGTCCTTGCCCAGGTCCTGCATGTTGAGGATCCTGTTGTCGTTCTTGGTGGTGAGCAACATATCTCGAATATTGTCTTCGAACATTTACCCATTGGGTAACTAACACCGTTAAATTTACAGTGTCGGTTACTTCATCAGAGGCTGCTTTTGGTTTGCCGATGTGGGCTGGACCTTTGTCCAGGCGGAGGTAACTGCCCTGGAACGCATCAGATTCGGCCTTGGAAGGGCACTCAGCGGTCACCTCTGAGAGAACTCGGAATTGACTCTCGGCGGCATTCACTGTCGCTCCTGCCCATAAAATGCCATTTGTTCTGGATTTCCAATTTTTTTTTCTCCTTCAATTTGCTGTAATTTACTTTTTTTAGATCTTAAGCTTGGCGGCAGCTACAACGAATGGATCATCGAGGCCCTGGATCTGATCATGGAGGCTTTTGCCATAGATTCCAGATATTCAACTACGACATTGATATCTCAGCAATTCTTGTTATGTTCTGGCAATCAGGTATGGAGTTGTATATGCTCTGGAATAGTCTCCTATTTCACAAACTAACTGTCTTAAAAGGCAGTTAAAGAGAGTGTCATCAACCAACGGATCTCGCATGCGTCTGCGTTGGGAGATCTCATAGTATGGATCACTTCCGAAACACCTCCGAGGCGGTAACGAATGGTCTGGGATCTCTTCTGTAACGATTGAAGTACGTTGTTTGAAGAAGTTACTTGACGATATACTTTTATCAAACATGAAATTCTTATTCCTGGTCGTTGTTAGCATGGTTTCACATGCACTGGCCAACCCCCAGACTCACAACATAGTCGAAGACAGCATACCAAACTACTCGAACTCTAGCAGTTACGAGTTCGAAGCGGAGCCTCACGCTTTTCTGGCCATAGATGGATTGAATAATGAAACTATGCAGGTCAAACGCGACGCGTATAATGGAATGCTGAAGCCGTGGACACAACTCAATGCCAATCAAACATTGAATTCGCGAAATTGGGAAGAGCAAAATGACACAACATGGGTAGCGGTTCAGTATTTATACGGTTTTACGGGGCGTGTTATTGATTACATCAAGGCAGTGATGTATCGTATCGTCACTAGTGCGGACTGGATAAATACAGTTATAAAAACTGCAACTAGAGAAGCTAAGTCGTGTCCGAGCTTCTGTTTCAACCACGAGTCATGGGGGTACGATTATTACCTTTGCGTGTATATTTACACTAAAAGTGACATGGGTTGCAAATTTGCTGAACAGGATGCAAACCATATTATGCAGGTACTAATTGACGCATTTAATGCAAATGCACAAGAACATTGTACTGGAAGGTGTTATACTTTGTTCAATCAAGGTAGTTCTGTTGCATATCTCAAATATGTACGAAAGGATGGTGGAATATACATGGATGATGTCAGATGCGCAACAATAAACGGTTTCCCGCAGCCATGACCGACTAGATTACTCTGTTCAGTATTGAAAAAAAAATAGCGGGTTGGAATCACCTATTTAGCACACTTACAAAAATATAATTTGATAATTTATTATATCCTTTTATTGGAACTTTTTTCTCGCAGATCGATGTACTGTTTTAATAGCCATTCCCTCTTTGACTTCGCTCCCATGGTCTCATTTTCCCACATTCCGTCAATTATTTGACATGTAATTATTGTATTAATCAATTCTGGCCGACTCGATCCATTTCATGTTTCAAGACCATGTTCACCTCTAACTACTTATCTGAGCTTCGCTATGGTCTGGAGTTTTTGTCCATATATCTCTATCATCAACACTATTATGGCCGAAATTTTCAAAGGGTTAGGTTGCATATCTTAGCTAATCACCATCCTTCTCTCCATTAACTAAAATAATGTAGCAACAAACGAAAGAAATGATAATAAATCGTGCAAAGTATTGGGTCTGACGATGAGGCAACTATAAGTAATAGTCCAGTACAACGGTGAAGTAAAGGCAAGAAAAAGATGGAAAACTATTGCACTACCAGAACCTTTACCAGCCGACTTAATGTATGAGTAGTTCGCATTGTGTAGCAAAAAATTCGTTCAGTAATTACGATTTTACAAGTGGAAATACCCATGTGTTTAAGATAATTAGAAGAAAACGAGTTGCTTCATGCTATTTTTTTAGTCCCGCCTGAGTAAGTATGCATCGCCAGGTGTGCAACGCACAGAGCTTGTACATTCATTATCTCTCCAAACTGCCTCAGCTGCTCTCCAAATATGACATAGACAAGTTTGTTCGGGAGGATGACTGAACACTCAAATGGGGCCAACGAAACCTTATATAGACTGCTGGAGCTCCTCGAAGTTGTCCTCTCGGGTAATTTTATCGCTGGGCATGTACCAACTACACGAACTTTGATTGTGGAGACAAACTAGGCCAATTGCACGTCGGTCCGGACATCATAAGCGTTGGCACATTGCTCCTAATGGATGAGGCAAAGGGTTGGTCAACAGTTGGAGAGTGTTCAGATTTTCAGACTCAAATAGTGTCCAAAAGTTTCCAAAATTGTGCAAGCTCTGCCCTCAACAATGATTCAGGAGTCAAGCCAACTCCTATATGAATGCTGATACTTGCCACATCCTCTCCCCTTTCAACGCTAGATGAACTATACCAACTGAGTGAGCATTGAGTTAACATATATTATATAAGCTCAATTTATTACTGTTTCAAATTCCAATTATCGGCACATTGGCATACCCTTTAGGAAATATTGGACATTGATTTACCGGGTCAGCAATGGGTATTCTGGCTAGATACCCCTGTAACGCTCGCAAGCTCAGAAAGAAAATCCTTCCAGCTATAATGCCCTAGCATCATACATTTTCATTCTCTAAAAAAGCATTGGATAAAAAAACCTGATGGAGCCCTCGCTAGCTACGGCCATAGAATAAAATCATGTTAGGCAGGTGGTTCAGATTTGTATTAGTGCATTCACTGCGTTATTACTCTTTCTCTACATACTTCATAACGCGAAGGACAATTAGTACTCTGCCTATCACTGCTATTCTGGCATTGTTGACGGATACCGCCAGTTCTAAACTTATACCAATATGCTCTCATGCAATTAAGCTTTGAGCCGTGAAAGTTTTTAAATAATGGACTGCCTGCTGAAGCAGTTTTGCAGAAGGGGCCGGCGGCTTACAGCACATACGATTTTATGACTGATCGCGGATATTAGATAGATTTGGCTCTATGTTATTATGGACTGATAAAATTGGACATAGTGACTAACTTGGTACTCGACAGTCAAGACTTATCGCTATATGAAAGGAACTGAGGAGCAGATATTTATAAACTCTGTTACACTAAAGAAGGGCTTGATAAATATTTAGGGGGGGAGCCATTGGTTGGCAAGTGTCACTGAGCATAGCAGGACATCATGAGACATTATGTCTTACTTACGATCTGTAGTCTAAGGACTACATTAGTCGGACCATATATGCACATTCTGCAGGTTCCAAAAATTTTAAATCGGGATGCCTCACTCCTCAGTGGCAAATAAATCCATGTGTAGTTACGTATAACATTAATGGATTAGTGCTTCGGCATGTCTTGCCGGGTAAACCCGAAAGCTTGACGGATCTACAATGCATGCAAAAAAGAAATGTATTGCATACTATAAAATTGACACATTCGTTTCAGGGCGTTGATCTGGTATTAGTCTGATCCGGCCGGACACTGATACAGTTGACCACCTCATCCACACATCACTTTACTAACCGGTTATATCTCAAAATTATCTGATTAGGGCCAAGTTAGTATTTTCTACTATGGAGACTGTGACAGAGAGAAGTAAATTGCAGTTATTAAACGCAGTAAATATAGGGGGTATTCGGTTAAGTATAGCATGTGTGTTCGCAGGAGTTTTTATGGCATTTGCTATGATAACCATGTGCGCTAATACCAATACATTCTTGTATTATTGGGGGATGGGACTGCTGTCTGGCTTAGAAAAGGTGTCAGTTAGTGCGTCCGCTGCAACGTGTGGAAGCTTCCTAGGTAGAGCGGTGGTACCAGAAGCCAATATTCCACCTAAATTGGCATGTGTGGTCACAATGATAGATTTGGCATTGCTTTATGGCCTTGAGAGTGCAATAGTAGGAGTCATTCCGGAATAACTGGGAAATAAAAGCATGACAATGCAACGGCAAGACATCAAGCATTAATGGAAAATGTGGGAGAAATGAACCAATAGCGGTGGCTCATATTCAAATTATATACGGACAGTTTACGATGGCTTAATCACAGTTTTTCTTTCCTCTCTCTCGTTAGATAAAATTATCGCATTCTTGCTTATTGTGCTTTGTACCATTATACTTTCTGTCCTCTATTCACATCTTTTTCGATGTCACTTTCCGTGAGGATGAAAGGTAAATTGTACCACGAATAAGTAGTGGCAAGTATTGCTATTTGCTGACTATATAATGTGCTGTAGTGTATAAAGCCAAAATAGATAGATATATAATTCGATTGAAGTCCTGCATAAGCTAAAGGAGACCATAGTTGTACTATTTGGCTCCACCAGCCAGGGCGATAACTCTATACTTAGGTTAACAAATTTCCCCATAAAGCTGGCGATACGAGAGAAAATCTTTATCCCTTCCAAATACCGATATAGTAAGGTACCGAAGTCAGTGGGGAAAACCAAGATATTAGAATCCTCTATGATTAGCTTTGGTGAGAGTGGCATATTGCAGTTATAATGCAACAAACGGATGACGGTGTAGGTGGGATTTTATGTCTTTGCAGCAGTATTCGTGACAGCTTTGATAACTATATGTTCGAGTTCTTGTATTTCTAGCGTTGGGGTAGCTGGCTCCCAGAGCAAAAGGCGACTGTGGACGCATAAATGGCCACTTGCGGGAGTTTTATATTTAGAGCAATCTAAAAGTGTTTTGCATTAGAATTACCATGTATTAGCTCCATTTCAAGTACGGCGTTGATGCGACAAAGAAGGGGGTTTTCTTAGAACATGATCTGTTAGACGAAATATAGCACTGGATGAACTGAGCGTTGTTAGAGCCACCGTGAAGTAATGGCCACACAGCCTTGGATGAAGGAATAGAGTAATTAGGGTAATTCAAGTTTAATTCCATAATAGGAAGTAGCAAGTCAAGGTTTACTGGGTATCTCATTAGATGTTCGTAACAGTATTAACCTTCCTATGGTATATTTTCTATCCTCGTCCAGTATTCTATCGCTCTGAAGTAGTTAATCTTGTTTTCGCTACACTGGCGCGTAATTTTCAGAGACCACTTTTCTTGTATACAATAGAACTATAACCAGTATTGCAAAGACCGCGGGCATATTCCGCGACATAATTCATTTCTATTATAAAGAGAGAGATTTCTTGGCAAAAAAAAAAATGAAAACCTTTATAAACAGGAGGGATCAAAAGTATTATCTTCGAGGGTGGAGGAACTCAGTCCACAACTCAGTCCACAATATAGACTGTCATCACGCCACTCTGGTTCCAATTCATCATGAAATCGCGCCATTCCAGGCAATGTTCTAAAATTGGATAAGTTTTACCAATTCCTCTATCGATATTTGAGGGCTACAATTTATTAAACGGCAATTTTCAAGTACTATCTACAAGAATAGAAGGTTAAAGAAACCTTACTCCTTCAACTGAGCTAGTGGGCTATATAGTAGTTATATATACCCGATTCCCCTAATATTGGAGTAGTTCTAAATGAACTGACAGCCAGGTGGCATATTGTGCGAAAGGCTCCACCTCTTCATTCTATAAAGGCAAATTTAAACTCTTATTTCCTTGCTTACACCAATTGGTGGCAGGCGTATAGCATACTTATTGTTGGCACATGCTGAAATGCATTCTAACCCCCGAATAGCTCGCAAGCTGTTCTGTGATCCATGATGTCAGTGATAATAATATAGAATGAGGCGATGAAACGGATAAAACTCTTCTTACTTGCCTCATTGATGAAAATACTCTTTATCTCTGTAAAGTAAACCAGATTAGGAATCTTTTTAGTAAGGCAACAATGAAAAAAACAAAAGCTTAAACAAGATGAAAACAAAAATTTTAAGATGATAAAAATACGTGTACAGCGCCCTACGGGCATTTACCAGTAAAAAATGGTCTCAATCTATGGCCATTTACCAAGTCCCCATTAAGTCCCACCACGACATAATTTTCATATAGATCAATATAACTGAGCATCAATTCGATACATTTTCAGCTCCACATACTGTAATTTGGAACTTAATTGAGAGTTGGTAAATACCTGTACATTGGGAGCAAAATTTCCTGGTAAATCCGCATTCAGCACTCGAGTATTAGTTTAGGATTCTCTAGATCTGACTAATCTTTGAGTGAAAACTGAAGTTCGAAAGAAGAGCCTCCCATTCAGCACCTAATTATAGCATTTCACTGGATGATGTCTGAAGAGCGGAAAGGCCACAATAACCGTTTGACTATTGCCAATGGGTTTTTCATATCCTGTATACATGAACAATAATCTGAACAATAGGAGGTTGGTCAATGATGGAGCGAAGTAACCATTTGGCTCTGGAAAATAAACAGACAATGGACATTACATGTGCGCAAAGTATGATGCCGCCATGAACTTCGTTTATCACTGTTTTTAACGGACTATATAACGAACGATTCCTATCAAAATGCTACATCAAAAGATTGGACCTGAAGTATCGGCCTCCGGACTATCGAGTGTTTTATCCCTGCATCATATCTGGAGGCAAAAATTGGGCCTAGCTGATGTACGCTGGACGGTACTTTACGTCATAACGCAGAAAAACCAATTACAGTCAAACTTGGATAAAAGCAACTAATTCGGGCGGGCTTGAATTTGCTCTTAGAGATGATTTTGCGCTTACAGAAGCGGCTTATACGGTTAGTGAATGATTTTTGCTATGATATATTTGCACTTACAGTGCGTTTTGCGCTTATGCAAGTTGCTCTTATCCAGGCTTGACTGTACTGACTGGTACTTTTTATCGTGATGCGATTTTTTCCAACGAGGTATACCTGACTATAACTATATACTCTACCGGGCCGAGGATATTCTACTGCCACGCAGCTTTCAGATACCCCTCGGGTTCAAATTCCTCTAAAATTCTCCAAAACTTATATTGATGTCAAAAGCTGCTTCTACTCTAAATATTATAAGTAGTAATATATGATTTACAACTCTAACCCAGTAATTCCAACAATTGCATGTGATGCACTAGGAAACAAGTTTTTCAGTGTTTCAGTTTTACGGCCCTTCGGGAAGATCGGTTTAGCAGCATACGTGTATATCAACAAGCGTAGTTCCAACTTGAACAGCCACGATGTCCAAACTGGCGATGGAATGCCTGGGCCCAAAATAGCTTCCTTGGACAATGAGGAGGATCGTCACTTCTGGCCGAGGTGGTCGCGGCTGCAGCTTCCCCCCCCAACCCTAGGGTGGCTTTAGCTCTACCGCAAACGGCTTTGATGTTAAACAACGTTCGCAGAGACATTGCAAGCTGTAGATCATGTAAGCTCAACTTTTAATCACAGATCAGAGTATGGAATTCATCGTGTTCCATAATACATACTAATGCCACATGCCCTGTAATGTAGTTAGTCCACTACTACCTTGCAACTATAGTGCATAAGGGCCCAAAGAGAGAACGTCTATAGTACATTTACATCCATTTTTTATTTTTGATCTCTTGATTCTTTTATTGCATATTCAACTAGAACATCATATGGAGAGCAGAATTGAAAATGATATACCGTATTGCATTAATTTAAAACATAAAATGGGGACGGCCCTTTGGTTGAGTACTATGAATGTTAACTATCATTAAGTCAGATACATGGTACATATATTGCATGTCTCATGGCGAAATGTCCGGCACGATTGTAACTTCATTTACCGAATTTCAACGACAGGCCTCTATCAATTTTTGGTCGGCCTTATCGTCAAAGTCGTATATAATGACCAGAATTCCCATCTCACCGCAGCATAACTGGTTAAGTTGATTGAAGCGCTTTTATCGGCGATCATTGAGTCTGAAATCATTAAACGTTTGGGCCAAGAATATAAGTAGGTTGGAAACTTTATTATGTACCATGATATTTTATTGAAATAGAAATTTTTTCAAGATATTATATAGGGCTTGGTTTATTCCCCCCCCCCCCCCCCTCACCAGATCTAAAAAAGAAAAAA